>JAODKE010000040.1:2689518-2727085 GCA_026779605.1 Mormyrus hasselquistii | reverse complement strand
ACATTCAGTTTGGAGTTCAGGAGATTGTCTTGACCAGGACCACACCCCTAAATGCATTGAAGCAACTGCCATGTGATCGGTTGATTAGATAATTGCATTAATGAGAAATTGAACAGGTGTTCCTAATAATCCTTTAGGTGAGTGTATATGTATGTGTGTGTGAGTATGGTATGTGAGTGTGGGTTGGTGCTCCTTGCTGGGTTGTTCCCTACCTTGTGCCATAGGCTCCAGACCCCCACGACCCTATATAGGATGGGTGGTTTCAGAAAATGGATGGATGGATGGACATAAATACATACTGCACAGTACTTAACTACATAAAAGACCAAAACAGACAATACATAGAAAGTAGGTAGTATTGCACATGTGTCCGGAGTTATTTACTGCTTGTAAGTGGAATCGATACAAGCGAATAATAAGAGAATAAATTTCCGTGTATAATAATAGTCCATTCTTAGGCCCATTTAATCGTTAAAGGAGTGTCAACTGGAAGTATGGAACTTGCCTAGATTTTTAGTATTATGTGTTAATTGATGCCACATTACTTCACATTGTGACCATTACTGTCTGATCCTGAACAGAAAAACAGTGCAGCGCGAGTTAGAGGATCTGCGTGAAATGATGAATAGAATTACAAAGGAATATGAGAAAGATCGAAAAATTGCTCTGAGAGATGAGGTAAGGACCCTGTCTGTCTATCACACGCTCATTGTGTTGAAGTGTCGTGTATTGATTTATTGAAAGCATTTTTTTGTTTTACATTTAATTATCAATAATTAAGTGAAAGCAGTTGACACATTCACATTGTGGGGCATAGGGGCACAGACCCCCTGTGATCTGGAAGAAACGTGTGAAATATTTCAGAAGTGAACTGAAAGAACGAGACGAGAAACATGCGATATCATGCGAGCGGCTGCCGTAAACACGTTTGGCGTCCTCCACACCGGCACTGTACATATTTTATGCATTTATGAGTCACTGAACTTTTTGTTTGCGATCCGCTGGCCTTTGCTTGTCGTCTACATCTTTCAGAAAACATTTCATTTCTTATGTCGACGCTGTGATATATCGAAACCGCAATGGGCAAAGTCGCAATGCAGAAGGGTCGACTGTAGGTATTTGAGTTGGTGAAGCCTAAAATTTGTGTTTTTGCCTATTTGTGGATAAATTGCTTCTGTGTAGGAAGCCAGCCTGAATATGCAGAAGGAGATGCTCACATCCCAGGTGAAAGACTGGCTGTCTGATGCTGAGCAATATCTCAGCGCAATCCGGTAGGGGAACAGCTTGCCTGTGGCACACGTTCATTTTATTATTATTTTTTTTTTTACATGGAGTAATATATGAAAAGTAAATAAACAAGGGTGGATGTACTGTAAATGTGTATGACAGGTGTCCTGTCTTGGGTGTCACCTGTCTCCTGCTCTGTGATTCCTGCACTAGGCTTATCCTGTCCTTTCACATGGCCTGACCTGTCTGTCAGTCTGACTGGGTGATTGTATGGATGCTGCACGTACTACAGATAAAGTCATTCCCGGTGTATAAATGTGTGAGCTAATGTTTTACTCCATTTACGACCATTTGAATGAACTCGACTTTGTTTCACATTTGGTGTTCATAGGTCAGATGTATCCCAAGAAAACACGCAGCAGCGGCGAGGATGGGAAAGCACCGTAGAGGCCGTCCGTAGCAGCTTCGATACCCTGCAGGTAATGTTTAGATGCATGGAGTGACTTTGAGTAGTCGTTGTATCTGTGCACTACTGAGCTCTTTGCCCTTTGCGTTTCTGCTTATACAGCGTCAGTTCACTGAGTATATACACTTGGTCCAGCAAGGCCAGCATCTGGACAGCCTGCCCCCAATCACTGCTCCCTCCCTGCCTCCCGTTCCCCCCGTAAGTGACATTCCTCTGCACTTTGCTCTAAAGCAATTGCCTGCATGGGTTTTGTTATCAGTTTTCAGAATACTTTGACGGAAGAGCAAATCCATAGTTAAATTAAGTAATATTTTTTTCAGGAAAATGTCATTGTCATCGCTTCGCATTGCTTATGGTTTTTGAAATCATCCACGGCAATCTTAATTATGAATGTATAAATGTTATTAATCTATTTATAAATGTCCTTTCTCGCAGATTGACTTAGTTACTGGACCAAGGGCATCTCGCCAGCCAACACATATGCCGTCCCACAGTCAATCATTTCCTGCCCACCCACCCTCAGCTGCCGCCCCGTCCGATCACACGCGGCCGAGCCCCCAGCTTGGAAGCTTGGCCTATCAGCCCGTACCCTCCTCAAGCTCGCACGCCACACCGTCAAGCAAGACTAACCCTGTTTCCAAAGCTGTATCATCCCCCAAGCACGTTCGCATGGCACCACCCACATCAGCAGCAGCTCCCACGGACAATGTCCAGCCTGTAGCTAAACTGGAAAAGCTCCTGGAGAATCTGGGAGCCCAGTTCTCTCAGTGCAGCAGGTACTGCTTATGTTTTTAAAGGTTGTGTTCTGCTCTTCATCGGTTAATGTTTGTGTTGTCCTCAAATATTTTATTTATGCTTTTAAGCGTCAGGTTTTTGGTTTTTTTTTTAATTGTATTTTGTATGTAGAAAATAAGACATTCTGTAGAGTGGCCTAAGCTTTGTTTCTCATGCTCTGTCAGGGGGCAGCTGATGTCTGTGCTGCAGGAAATTAAGACTTCTCGGGGCACGTTGGCAGGGCTCTCGGTTGAAGAGCTGAACCAGCTGGTGGCACAGAGATTAATCCAAAGTGAAAAACCGGTGAGAGACACAGAACTACACTCTTGATGCGTCTGTGTTTTGCTTTCAGACATCATCCATGTTAGATTATACACTATACTTGTATTCACAAGGCTTCTTATACCATTGTGCACAAAGGTGGTTCTCTTTCACTTTTTATCAGCCTGTGATTCTAATCAGGCCCTCCCGATGAATGCAAATTTTCCGCATATTCTTCGCAGGGGCCAGCTGCCTTCATGCAGATGAGACCAATACGGGTACAGTGTAACGCACTTATTCTTACTGTTTGTCTTTTGAGCCTGTGTCATGATGCGAAATGGTGTACTTGCCCAAATAAAGAGCAAGATGACTGGTTCACACTGAGGAATCTTGAAGTATTTCGCCTACTTTTTGAAGGAGTTCTTTCCCCTTGTTTGCAGACTGCGTCTCCAGTTGGGAACAAGCTCTGTTTGATGTGCCAAAACCAAGTAGATGCTGGGACTCAGCACCTTATGAGCTGCTCTCACATCGTGCACAAGGAGGTGAGCATCAGTGCCGCTGTCATTTCTGGTCTATAGGTCACGTAAGAAGCCCGTTTGTACTCCTGAGTACACAAGCATCTTAAATGCTGCTCTCGGGTTTATTCATTATGAGGTTCTGAGCTGAACCCAGCTGAATAATGTCTGACTTGTAGGGTATGTGGCGCTTGCATGCGCTTATGTATGCGTTGGTTTAATGGCACAGTTTGAAACCTACTGAGAGGACCGGCAAGGTGGCCAGTTGGGTTGCACTGTGCTATCACGATGCTGGTGTTTAGCTCTGCGGGATAGGACTCTGCCTGTTTGGCAGGTTGCCATTTCAAATCGTAATGGTGTAATATAAGTACGTAGAACTAAATAAAAAAATGATTTGCTATTTAATTTCAGTGTATCAGTGTTTGGCTACAATCCAGCAGGAACAATGTCTGTCCCTTCTGTCCATCAAAATGACCAAACTACAAGAACGCGATGGAGGAATTGGAGAAGACGGCAATGTCTAAACTCTTTTATAATAATGTTACTAATTGGTGATGTGGATGTCATACTGGAAAATGGGTAGAGGTCTTAATGTACATACACCATTTAAATATTTAATTACTGAGGCAAAGGGGAATTGTGATTCTTTTGTATTTGCTTTATTGTCTGTGAAATAAAGCCACATCTTGACCTGTACTGCTAGTTAATGTGTTGGATACATTCTGTAAATTTATACATACACTATGTATTGGGACACCTGCCTTTACACACATATGAACTTTGACATCCCATTCTTAATGCATAGGCTTTAATATGGAGTTGGCCCACCCTTGCAGCTATAGGAGATTCAACTCTTCTGGGAAGGCTGTCCACAAGGTTTAGGAGTGTGTTTATGGGAATTTTTCTTCATAATTATAATAATAATAATTCCCCGTGGGGAACTTCTTTTTTACGCCTCCCTCAACTTGCTCTTTGCAGAGCAAGCTGTCCGCAAAGGGCTGCCACCTGTTGGGGCGCCCAGGGAGCTGGGGGTTAAGGGTCTTGCTCAAGGACCCGGAGACATGCCGAGGCTGGGTTTGAACCTGCGCCCTTGTGATTACAGGCACACAGGCTTAGCCCACCGAGCCACATGCTGCCCCCATTCCTTCCAGAAGAGCATTTGTGAGGTCTGGCAGTGATGTTGGATGAGAAGGCCTGGCTCAGTCTCCACTCTAATTCATCCCTAATGTGTTCTGTCGGGTCGAGGTCAGGGCTCTGTGCAGGCCAGTCAAGTTCCTCCACTACAGATTTGCTCATCCATGTCCTTATGGACCTTGCTTTGTGCACTGGAGCACAGTCATGTTGGAACAGGAAGGGGTCATCCCTAAACTGTTCCCACAGCATTAAGAGTTCTTTTCACTGGAACTAAGGGGCCAAGCCCAACCTCTGAAAAACAAACCCACACCATAATCTCGCCTCCAGCAAACTTTACACTTGGCACAATGCAGTCAGGCAAGGACCATTCTCCTGACATCTGCCAAACTCAGACTCGTCCATCGGATTGCCAGACAGAGAAGCGTGATTCCTCACTCCAGAAAACACATCTCCACTGCTCTAGAGTCTACTTCCGCCATCTGATGCTTTGCATTGCGCTTAGTGATGTAAGGCTTGGATGCAGCTGCTCTGCGATAGAAATGCATTGAATGATGAATGATGAAGTTCTCTACGGAATGTTCTTGAGCTAATCTGAAGGCCACATGAAGTTTGGAGGTCTGTAGCTATTGACTCTGCAGACAGTTGGCAACTTCTGCACACTGCCAGCCTCAGCATGCGTTATCCCCGCGCTGTAATTTTACGTGGACTACCACTTCGTGGCTGAGTTGCTGTTGTTCCCAATTGCCTCCACTAACAGTTGACCGTGGAATATTTAGCAGTGAGGAAATTTCACGAATGGACTTATTGCACAGGTGGTATCCTATCGCGGCACCACACTTGAATTCACTGAGCTTCAGAGAGTGACCCCTTCTTTTACAAATGTTTGTAGATGCAGTCTGCATGCCTAGGTGCTTGATTTTATACACCTGTAGTATTGTAACACCTGAATTCAATGATTTGGAGGGATGTCAATACTTTTGGCAATTTAGTGTGTTTAAGCATTCTGCTAAAATCAGAAGGAAGTTGTTTGCTATATTTATTATTTAGGTTTTTGTGCTTGCAGGAGGAATAGTGGCTTGTCCTAATAACAGAAAAGTGGTAGACTTCATTCCTTAAATTAACTGGCTATTCAAATCCAGATGAAACCTGTGATTCTCATTTATTTTCACCGTCTACTTCAATTAGTATAGGTTAAACATGCTAAAGAGAACCTTTTAAGTTCTGGCAGTGGTGGCAGAGGCATGCACATTTATAATCAAATGATTGCTGGTTTGAATCCCTGACCAACAAAGTCCCACTGAGGTACCCTGAGCAAGGTACTGCTCTCCAGGTGCAGAATTAGCTGCGCCCTGTTGTGTCATGATGTGATGTATGGTGTAAATGCAGAGGACATATTTCTTGTTGTGCATTGTGTGCTATGGTGTCAACTATTCACTTTCCCTTTAAGGGCCGAGACATCAGAGGTGTATTTATGGTAGAAGGGTGAAGAGAATGGAAAGATTCAAGTAGCTTTGAATGAAACTGGAATACTTTTGGACTTTCTTTTGCAGCCAACAGTAGTCCAGCAGTCAAAAATGGCTCATTGATCTTAGCATATGTACGTCTATAAATCAATAGACAACCGTATGCTATGGTTGATTCTGAAAAATTTAAAGCATTTAGAAAAGTATACTGCAACATTCCCAGTCCAACTAACAGATGTATACAAAATATAATGCCGACTCTGCACTTGGCTGGGGGGAGACGGAGCACATGTATATTTTTGTTCCAGTCCACCACCTGCATGCCTGAGTTAGGTAATCAAGGAATGATAAATTGCATAAAGTTCAAGGGTATATTGTATATATTGGAAACTTGATTCAGTCTGCAAAAACAAACTCGAGCTTGGTAGGAGATTCACCTTTCAGCAGGACTGCTATCAAACGGTAGCCAACAGCAGCAGCTCTGGGTCACGACGGTGAATGTTGTCGTGAGAATGATAAAAAAATCACACAAGAAAAAAGGATGCATAATGCGGAGCTACCATGAAACACTGCTAATCAGCATAAATGCGATGGAGGTTTGATTCCTCTCTACTGTCTTCGCAGCATTTCCAGATGCTTTTCATTTCCTTTTTTGTTTGCATAGTAAGGCCGGTTAGTACATTAGCATTTGTGAACATCATTTAGGGAGTATGGTGCCTTGGCCTGAATTTAAATAATCTAAGGGGGTTAAATATACAAGTTACTTTGGGTAAGGAAAACCAAATTAAGTTCTTTATCAGATGAAAGTCATCAAAAAAAAAAAAGTGTTTTCCTGACATTGCTGCTGCTGAACTTTCACTGCAGTTTCCCTAAAAACGGTCAAAGGGATTATGCTTTATTGCTGCTCGTAGTATTTTGTCATTATTTTTTTGCTATTGTTTTTGTGGGAAAAAGTAGACCGATCTGGAGTGCCATACCAGTCTTTTTTCTGCTTTAGCTATAAATAATCTCAGAATCTGAGGAAAATTACATCCTCCCAAACAAAAATTTTAAACTTTGCTCTTGCACAAATTTAAATAATATATCCAACGACATCAGAATCATTCTGAAATATACTTTAGCTTATGAACTATAACGTAACAACAAAACAATAAAATTAAATAAATAAAATTTAAAATAAAATTAATCTATTTAAAAAAGAGTAAGCAGCGATGACAAAGTTCACTTTCATTTTTCTTCCAGTGTGTCAAATACTGTAGCAAACTAAATATTACAAGGTTGCTTTTGGTCAGCTGGCTGGTGTGAGATTTTCAGTTAGAGACAAGTCTACACACACATTTACATGCACGTAAGAGTTTTATTACCATGTAAATAACCTGTAGGTCTTGCAAACTACCCTAATGCTTTTGATGTAGATAATTTCAGGTTTATAATGGATTTGGCGTAAAATGTCTTGTATGAGCGTGAGAAACTGAAAGTTTGCGTGTCACGTCAGATGGGTAAGAGTCGGCAGGCCTGATATGAAATATGTTAGGCATTAAGAAGCAGAACCCTCTGGGGATGAGCTTTCTGAAAGATGAAAGGTGGAGGTCACATGCAGAATCATTCGGACGGCAGGCATGGATGGGAATTGGATGGATTAGTCTTTGGAAATGGACGCTGGTTTGGAACCTTTCTGGTTTAAACTATTGGAGGATAGAGTTGAACTTACTTGAACACACAGTGTGGGCTCTGAAGAGAAACCTCTAGATCAGGGAAGGTTTACAAACAGTTACAGAGAATCTTTATGGCAGACAGGTACAGTTTTATGTTCAAGGACATAAAATCATTACTTCAATATCTGCATTCAAAATTTTGTGTCTCCAAAAAAAAATTAATAAAATAAACTATTCTATTGTGACTTTCAACGAACAAAAACATAATATGCTTTTGATTTTTAACTTATTTTAAGAAATTAACATGGACAAAATTTTTGGAAGCCATAATCTATATTTTGCAGCTCATTTGTGACAATAACTGCAATCAAATGCTTTCTGTAGCTGTGAAAGAGAATCATACATTTCACAACAAATGATTTGGCCCACTCCTCTCCTCCCAGTTATAGAAAGAGTTCCATCTACTTCCAGAAATATTCAGTTAGATTTAGATCAGAACCCACAGCAGGCCAATTCAGAACACTTCAATGTTTTCTTTTCAGTTATTCTTGGGTCCTCTTAGTTGTACATTATGACCTGCAACTGATACAGATTTCTAACACTAGGTAGTATGTTTCACTCCAGGATGCCTGGATGAGCTTCTGATTTCAATGAGCCCTGAACAGATCCAAGGCACCTGGTGCCAGAAGCAGCACAGCAGCCTCATAATATTATTGAGCCTCCTCCATGTTTCGCAGCAGGGATGCTGTTTTTTCCTTGATAGCATCTTTATGTCTTTTGTGAATAGAGCTTCTGCGACTTACCAAGAAGTTTCCATCTGTCCAAAGGACACATTCTTCCAGAAGGCCTGTGGCTTGACAACATTTTAGAGTTTTAGTAAACTATAGTCAGGCTTTTTTGTGTCCATCTTTCGGAATTGGGTTCATCCTGGATTTTCTATCATGGAGCCGACTTTATTCCTGGAGGTCAACCTGGATCTCATCTGATGTTTTCCTTGTTTCGTTCTCCACCATTCCAACTATCCGTCTGTTTAATCTGGGGTCAATTTTCCTCTTACAGACACATCCAGGTAGTCCGCCTTTGCTGTGGTGACTAGAACATGAAGCTCTTTGGTGATGGTCTTGCCATTAACAACTGATTCACTTTCTGCAAGGACTTGCACACAGCTCATCTACTGAAAGAGAATCCATACAAAAGAACAGCTACCTTTGCCTAATAAGATAATTTACACCTGGACAAAAAAAAAAAGAAAAAAAGTGGGTGGCTCTGGGCTAAGCCTCTGTGATTGGAAGGTTGTTGGTTTAGACCTAACCTCTGCAGAACAGCTATGTCTGTGGACACTTGAGTAAGGTCCTTGACCCCCACCTCCATGGGTGACAGTCCTTCCCTGCCAAACTTGTACTCACTTGCATTTGAGAAAGGTGATCAGAGAATTTACCCATGAGGGATCAAATAGGTGTCATTGTTATGAATAGTTAAAGGCCGTAAGGAAAAAACTGTATGGTGTAAAGAACGCATGATTGAATTCTTTGGCTTGAATGGCAAGCATAACATCATAAGAAAAGCTGAAACTGCTCATAAACTGGCCAATACCATTCCCGCACCGAAGTGCAATGGTGATGGTGGTAATGGTTTGGTACACTGAGCCTCTGGTTGGAAGGTCAATGACACCCTTGAGTTACACCCCCAGTTGCTCCTGGGGCTGTCTGATCCTGCTTTTTTTAATTATCATTTTTATTTATTTATTTTTTTTAAAAAAGGGCTGTCACTTTCAATAAAAGCATCTGCTCAATAAATGAAATGTAAATGAATTGCAACATCCTGTGGAGTTTCCCAGCAGCTGGGATTGGTAAGCTTGTATAAATCAGGGCGAAGATAAATGAGTCAAGTGGGATCCTTAAGGAAAACTCATTGAGAGCTCAGGACATAGGTTGGAACATAGATTCACCTTCCAACGTGACGATGACCTGACGTAAGGCAGCACAGCACAGAACTGGCTTCGGGGCAAGTTTGTAGATGTCCTTGAATGGTCCAGCCGGAACCTGGACATAAACCCAGTAGAACGTCTCTGGAAAGACCAGAAAATAACGGTACTTTGACGCCCCACGTCCAACCAGAGCAAAGGGTTTTGTGGAATAGATTCCCAAATCCTGGTGTGCCATGCTTGGAGGGTTCTTCATGTGCTACACATGCAAAGTATTTTCCATCAGATAACTGAACCAGGTTGTGATCTTTTTCTGAGCCATAGGTAGCTGGTCCTGGTCCTTATTTAAACTGATTCCCAGATTCTCATTGCTCTTTGAGTGTAAGGCCCAGACCTTCGTTTTGGAGCTTCATTCTGGATTTGAGAGGCTGGGTTTACAGTAGTTTGCTTGTGCTTTGTTCTCAGAAGCTGATCGAGGCTGGCTTCAGGGTGCTAAGTGCTGGAGTTTGGTTGCAGCAGTAAGCCGGCTTCCGCTAATCTGCTAACCCTTAATTAGCAAAGCTAACTTTTTCATTAGTGGATTAGGATTTCTGCTAACTTTAAAAACTGTTAGTGGACCAATTAGCTTCTGCTCAGTTTAGTTCCGCTAACTGTAAATCCGCTAACATTTTGTTTGTGGGTAAATAAAGTTTAACGTTTATAAATCCTAAAATCACACATATTTGTTCCAGTTTGCTGTGAGCATGTCTGCAACAGTCTATCTGGCATGCTGTGATTGGCCGATACCTTATTTAAGGTAATCTGAGTTAAATGTAAGCGAATGAAGAAGAAGTTCATTTAAACTGGGGTACCCTCAACTAAGCAGAGAAATGGGACCTGTGTCATGAAGTTGGATTTCTTGCTTAGTTGCATAGCTTGTTTAAATGGACTTTTTAAATGAATCTGGGTAAACGGTGCCATGCTTGTAGTCCCCAAGTAACTTCACTGATGCCAAAATGTCAGCATGAGCCAGTCGCAGAATAGATCTCCTCCGACAAAAATGCTTATATCTCGCAAACAGAATATCAAAGAATTTTTTTCTGGAGACTCTAGAATAAATACAATACAATAAATCGATAATCGATATAAACAATAATGTATTGATTATTATTATTATTATTATTATTATTATTATTATTACAGAATTAAATGGTCCCCAATTGGTTAAGTCCTAAATCACTCCAGCCCTTTGGAACTAAATTGCTAAACAAAATTTTCCTAGTTTTCTGATCTTCTGCACTTGAGTCTGCGTTTTGTGAGCCTCTTCCTGGAACTACCTATTCAGCAGTTTTAATCTCCCTTGGTTGCCTGGTAATTGAAAGGTATCATCCAGTAGTCGCAGGAAGCACTGGAGGGAGACACCCTGGCATGGATGGATCTTTTGCCCCTTTCAAGGTGCTTTATCTTAGCTGACTTAAGTACCATCCACTGCAGTAAAAGAATACTGTATACACTAATAGCTCTCAATGTTTGTACTTGAGTAAATGTGATGTTTGATTTTAAAATAGCATATGTATAGTGGTATATTTATTATACTGTTCTTTTAAAAATATTAAAAGCAATTCCTGTTCTGATTCTGCAGTAACTCAAGGTCATACCAGGCCTTCTGCACTTTCTGCACTTCTCTGCTTCACCATGACAGTGTAGTGGTCAGGCTTCTCTCCATTTGTTACCATTCGAGATGACGTCCAATGCTTTATAATACGTCCTTCTCCTGTCATGCCTCTTTGATCATATCTAGAGGCCTACGGACTGACCAACTATAGATGAGTTCAACAGGCATAGGTGTAAATCCCAGGGAGAGACAGGGAGGTCAGGAACCCCCTTCATGAGGACTGCCCCTCTATATATTTTTGTTAACATAACTATTTGATTCTAAATAATATATTAATATGTACTGAAAGCACTTGTGCAAATTGTAAATGCATGCAATGCATTTTTAAGTTTCGAAAGATTTCTTCTCCCCTCTCCTTCACAGTGGTTTGGTCCACTTGTCTGCTATCCCTGATCCCACAACTATACACATTAGCCTGACACGAGTATCTGTGGCTCAGTGGGGGCTGACGACCAGTAAGTATCTACTTTGGAAGTTGGTCACTTAAAGCGGTAGATGTGTCAAATAGGTTTCTTCATCTCCTACCACTCAGTAGCACATTTACATTTGTAACCAGACTGCATTTTGTTTGTTCTGCTACCTTGTGGGTGAATCTTTAGTTTGATTAGCTAATTAATGGATGCTTCTTCTCTCCTCCTGTAAATAACCTGCATGGTGTGTGTGTGTGTGTGTGTGTGTGTGTGTGTCAACCAGCTAAAATGCCAGAACGGAAAATGGACATATGGTTGTTTTTCAGTGCAGCAGAATGCCAAGTAAGTAAAAAAAAAAAAAAAAAGTCCCCCCAGTAGTATCAAAATAAATTTGATAAAATCTTGATAAGAAAAGAGAGAATGCATTTAAACCATTTGAACATGCTAACCTTAAGTTAGTATGTTCCAAGGTACTTACAATCATGAAATTCAAAAGCTTGCATAGTGAATGCCATAAATCTCTAATAATAGAATATTATAAATATACAACTCTAAACGGAGACAGGACGACCTGTCTCATGACGCACGCCAAAAAAAGGCCATCATGTCATGGCTAGGAGCCCTATGTCACATCAGAGGACTGCATAAGTCACCGTCGGATCACCGTTCCTGCCGTATCTGAGGCTTTGCCCTGTAGCAGTGACTCAGTCAACCAACCTCAGCAGCTGTGTTGAGCCTTTGCTATGAAAAAAAATGTAGTAGTACACATTTACTTAATACATTAATTAACCGGTAACTAAGTGTTAGTTATTGTATGTACTGATTGTGTCACCTCAAGTAAAGTGTTACTTAAAAGTTCGGAATTGCACCAGCACTAGAGTGTAAATCACTGTCAGGACTGTATTTTCCTCTAGAGGGGTACACTTCTTTACCGACTCTCTCCGTCAGGAAGAAAAGGTGTCTCATTTGGCAGAGCTGTAGCTTCCCTCAGCCATCTGCAGTGTCTATTTATTTATTTTATATGTTTCTAAAACTACTTGTTTGAGATGTTCGAGGCGATGGATTTAAAGTAACACCTGACTTGACGAGGCACAAATACGTCGTGCTAACAGTTCCTGAAGCATAACTCATGAGCAAATATGGTAGCTGCTTGGGATAAACGACTCATTAATGATGAACAGACATGAGATCAGTATTCCACTTGTGTTATTCATGACTACTTCCTTCAGCAGTTTACAGAATTAACAGATATAGTAACAAATAAAGTAACTGCTTCGGTTAAAAGATGCAATTCACAATTCATCAATAATGAACAAGCATGAGATCAGTATGTAGCTAAGACTTGGTGTGTGGTTAATTAGTACATCCGTAATATCATAGTAGTAAACAAGTAAAGTGTCACCTGATTTAGCAATTTACATTGCAAAAGGAAGAAATAGATGAGAAAGGAAGAAGGGGAACAGAGTCTAATCGGATAGAAAGCAGAGGATGGGTGGATGTTGCTGCTGTGGGGTGCTGGCTGGACCCGGAGTTGCTGCTGGAGTCTTTCTGATGGAGGGAGAAACTGCAGCAGCAGTGGGAACTCATCCAGAAATACACAAAAAAATCCCGGGGACTGCAGATTGATGCAGCACTGCAGAACTGTAGAGGGGAAATGCAGACGCGCACACACACACACGCGCGCGCACACACACACACACTGCTGAGTTGCATTGCATCAAGGTGAACAAGGTCAGGACTGATACAATAAAGCTAACAGAATGTTTTCTTTCTCATACAAATGAATTAGCTTTATTTTACCACATAATACAAAATCTGCAGAATATAATTGCATTTCTGTTCCATTAACAAGCAATGGCTGCATTTTTTAAATAGTACACAATACTTCAACAAAACGAAATCTTCTGCCCAAATTCAGTCTTTCCATACTTATTTTGCTAATAAATCTTATAGCACAGCACCACAAAACACATTTTGTAAGTAAATGAAAAAAAAGGTATATCCATAACAAAATGAAAAAACAAATATCACAATAAAATGGATTGTTTACTTTTGTTTTAATAAGTAATATGAGCATTTTAAAATATCCACAAGTCATCCATAAACCAATATAAAACAGACATACAGTACAATAGTGTAATGATGTCTAAGTACAATTTTTTAATTTCGAGAGGTTATTTATTTTAAAGGTAAACTTTAGTCTTTTAAACATAAAAACAGTTAATTTGAAAATTATCCTTTGTGAGAATAACATTTTTAGTTTTTGTCTTTTTAAATAAATATTTAATTTTTAGCTTGTACATATTACAGCTATCCTCATCTTTTCGTTCTGTTGACTAAACAGCCCCAGCATTGCATGTGTTGACCTCCGTTAACTGTTGTTGTGTTGACTGTCCCATGACTTTGTGTGTGCTATACCTTTGTCCATCTTATCATGCCAAAGTAACTTTGCTTGTGTATAACCTAGTTATTGAAACAACCTTTTAAAAATATTTTCCTTTTTAATTCCTACTTGGGTCATCAGCTAGTCTCAGACTCACAATCTGCAACAGTGTCTCAAGAACAAATCTAGGTTTACACAATCCTGTCTACTGAATCTGCATAAAGGGGGTCACTGAATAATTCTGTATTTTAGTGGTTATTCGTGTTTTTTCATGTAACTTCATTGTCAGTTACTACACTACACTCAACATATTCATAACACGTCTGTAACTACTTCTCTCTAAAAAATATAATTAATCCCAACAGAGTCACATGATGCATTAATTAAGACCATCTGCTGATGCAAACCTAGTGAATTCTTCATAGAAAACGTGCTCTGGTCAGGGCTGTCGTTCTGCCTCCTTTGAGCTCCCAGGATGCTATGCAGTTTAGACAGAAGCTGGCATCGTGTGGATGAAGGCGATCTGCATTTCTTTATCTTCTGCAGTGCCGTCGGAGTGACCTGGTTCCGAGGCTTAGCCTTCACTCACGTCTTCTCGCTGTTTGTCATCTACTCATGGCTTTCACCAGGAAAGCACTCTATGTAGAACATGCATGTGAACAGTCCTCTTCGTAAGTACCCAGAGATGTATGTCGGATTTTGAATACTGCTATGGTCCCAGATAAAAACAAACACCTTGTCATTTGCCTATAACACTGCCACTGTTTGTACAACTGACAAACTCCTTGGTTTTTAGCACACGATTCCCATTGTCACATTTGCCACTGTCATAAACATTTGAATACTTGTTCACACTTTACTTGAGGGAACATGAATAATGTAGTAATACATGCTTACTTAATGCAACAATTAACCAGTAGCTAAGTGTTAGTCACATACTGATCCCATACTTGTTCATCATTAATCAATCGTGACAGTTCATGTATTCCAATAAGGCACTATATTAGCTAACAGTTAACTAATTAGTTAATAAAGTTAATAAACATGTCCCTTATTACTTCTTAATAAGTAAAAGTATGCTGATTTCTTAATATGAGACTGTAACACCAGCCTTAAGTAAGGTGAATCTAAGGATTCCCTGCCACCACAATTAATACCTGACCTTAACTATGTTACAAAAGTGACCTTCATCATCAGTTAATCCAAAAAGAAAATCCATTTCAATGATTTATATTACACTGACTCATGTACACTCACACTTCTGCTATATATGATTGCATTTGTGGGTTAGCAATGAAGGCAGAACTCAATAATAATTATACTTTGCAAACCATCTAATCTTTGAAAATATATGGATAGGTGTGAATTCTGCTCTGGCATTCCAAAATATGTTCTTTGCCTCAAATAGAATTGAAATCAAAATTAAAAAAAACATTTATCTATTCAAACATCTGTGATATTCTTATCTGTCATGTAAGCTTACGTACCATGCCATCACAAATATTAGTGTACCTGCTGCAGTTCTGAATTAAATTGGTTAACACAGTGAAAGGAAAGATGCATTTCTTAATAAGGACAACATGTTTTCCACCCCTTCTGTTAGAATGCCAATTACAAGCATGCCAAGTGTGTCAAGTACAGGATATATAGGAACTTTAAGGGCTGACTTTATGATTTAGCCGGGGTAAGAACCTGCACTGCAGAAATCCCCCTGATCTGGCACTCCTTAACACAAAACTGCCTACGTTTGCATTCGCTTCCAAAACTCAAGGAGGAATAATCAAACCAGAGAGAGAGAGGCAGTGATCCAAAAAAAGACTGAGGTAAAGTTGAGTAGGAGCCAGACGCTGAGTAACTGAGAGTGAAGTGGACAGTCGGGGAACCGACCTCACATCTATCTGAAATGTTATAAATACAAAAAACATCAGAAATACAGTTTCATGAAGTTTCATGATTTTTTTTTAAGGCTGAAAAAAATAGAATAGAATTCAAAAAACGAAGGATCGCAAATTTTTTGCCGCATCATTTTCCGGGTAAGGACAGGACCCCAATTAAGACCTGAGTTAGGACCCCCTCTTCATAAATGCCCCAGTCTCCTGCTCTTCTCCCCCCACCCCCCATACTATCCCAGGACTCCATATTTGACTCTCCTCCCTTTTGAGTCATTCATAAAATTCTAAAATCTAGGTGACTCATCAAGAAAACTGCGGACTGCATCCTGCTTTATCTGACGCTCCGGCTCATCTGAAGTTCCCTCCTTTTGTGTGAACAAGGGAATTTGCGTTTCTGTTAGAGGCAGCGAAGTTGTAAAGTACTACAGGACCATTTATATTTGTCCCCAGCTAATGCGGGAAGGACTGCAGCTTTTTCCTCCCTCTCTCTCTCTCTCTCTCGCTCCCTCTCTCTCTCTCGCTCTCTCTCTCTTGCTCTCTTTTCATGCTCACTCTCTGTGCACCAGAATGAAGGAGGGAGGTAAGCATTCTTCTGCCGGACATCAGCTGATTGACTAAGTCATCTCTTAATTTTTTTTGGCTCTGTGTCCCACCCCCTTACACACACACTCCCCACACCCCTTACCTCCACCGATCTCCGCCGGACTCCCTCTCAGAGGAGTGTACAGGGTGTTGACAGGCAGGCAGGAACTGCACCAGGGAGACAAACATGGAGTCCTGGATAACTGGAGTTCTGCACAGGTGTACGCACTTCAGGGATATAGTGCATTGCGGTCTTTTTATCGGCTTGCTTTTAGGTAAGGTTACAAACTGCCTGTTATCTCTTCCTCATCCCTGCCTTTCTTTCTGCCCCCTCTCTGTCTCACGTTCACCTGGCCGGCTGCCTGCAGGGGGAGGCATGAATTGTGCTGATCTCTGTCCCTTTTGAAGTGTGCAAATTTATGTGCCGTTACAATCGGTTCCATAAAAAGTACTTCGAATGTGCTAAAAATGCTTATTTACATTGTCGGGATTTTCGAATGTAATGTAAAACATTTTTCATTAGTCATTGTACCGTTTTGTCTGAGTTTCATCTTAGTTTTTTTCTACGTGTTCATGCTTTGTGTAATTTGTGTTTCATGCAAGAGGGATTTCTTACCCACTTTCTGTGCCTGATGTGTAATTTCTTTTTTTCAGTACATCTGGACAATATGTTCAATCTAATATTCAGTAAAGTTTAATGAAAACAACTTTTAGCGCTGTCACACAGTGACATGGCTGCTTTTATATGGGTATATACATTTGAAATATAATGCCCGGTTTTACAGACATGCTTTGGCAAAATAGTGGCTGGTCCTCTGAAAACACTGGTGATAAGAACTATGGTACTGCAGTCCACAATCTTCTAAAGGAGTCAGGAGAAAAAGTTCAAAACTGTGTTAAAATAGACATATGCTCGCTTCGCTTGCATGCTGGAAGACTGTTTCTCCAATTACTCCCTTCGACATTTTAAATACCTTTAAACTTGACTTGGTTTAAAGTACAGAAATACAGACATTACTTATAAAATTGGCCTCAGAGCTCTGCTCTGTGTGTGTTGGGTTGATCTCCCGGTGATGTGTAGGGTTTCCTCCCACGATACACGGTCATGCAGCCGGACTGTTTAGTTTCTCTAAATTCCCTGTAGTGATTGACTGCATTGTGACACCGCACATATTACATCCCAAGCACCAGGAGAGATGCTACTCATGTCGTGTCTGCTCACCTTTTCACTAGAACTGTGCTGTGGAATAGTGCCAAGCTTGCATGTCCCTTTAATAAGTTTGCCTTAACTGGAAGGTGGAATCTGATAAAGAAATGAGAGTCATCAGGGGAGTTGGAGCTGTAGAGGAGAAAATATGCATCCTTAGTGTCTTATATTCGTGCTCCAGTGCTTTGTATTTTTATAATTTGTTCATCACATATACCACATCCCTTGTTTGTTGCATTCACCCCGCATTACTCCCCACCAAACCTGGAAATACGTCATCTCCCACTCATCCATACCAGCCATCCCATTCCTGATTTTAGGGTTGCTTATCCATTGCTTAGACTATGGCAATTACCATCCTCCCTTGAACTTAACCGGATCTCCAACAGACCGATTGTGTTCTTGTAGGATTTGGGTCCCGTTATCATCGTCGTATTCATACTGCTTCTCCTCGTGAGGGTTGCGCTGGCAGCATGCCAGGCAGATCAACCCAGACCACCCTTTTTCAAAGGTTAAAAACTCTTGCACAAATATTTCACAGACGCTGTGAGATATAATCCCTCCAGTATGTTCTGGGTCTGCCCCAGGAACTCCTCTCATTGGGATGTGGCCGTTACAGGTCATTCGGAAGTCAGCTAGAATCTTTCTAAGATGACTATTCTTGATCCAAAGGGCCGCAGCGGCTCCATTTCGAGGATATTTAGGATTTTCGAAATCGTCACCCAATCGCAAATAAATAACCTAACATCGCGCCGGAGATGCCTCCCTTTCGGCTGCCGGTACGTGTGACCTTGTTGAGTAGGATATTACTCGCGTTTCATGAGCATAGGTGCCGATAGGGACACAGCCACATGTCATGACTTAGCTCCCTCTTCACTGCTATTAACCTGCCTGCCGTCAATCCGTTCTGCCTGTGAAATTCACATTCCCTCCTGCTGTCATTGGGCCTCATTCACCAACCGTTCTTACGAACAAATTTGTTCACGCACGCACTTTTCTACAAAGATTCTGACATTCATTGATCTCTTTTCTGAATTTGTTCTTAGCTAAGAACAGAATTCAATTCAATTCAATTTTATTTATATAGCGCTTTTAACAATGGTCATTGTCTCAAAGCAGCTTCACAAAATGAACAAGATTTTGTTTAGAATCTACTACGCACACCCAAGACCATTCTTACGCACATTTTAGTAATGGTAGTTTGGTCAAAATAATTGGTTATAGCAGTTTTGTTCATTCTAGAGTTCATAAAATGATAGTATTTTAATAATTTATAAAAGTAAAATATAAAAAATAATTTTAAAGTGTAAAGTGTAAAAATTATTTTCATGGTAGTAAAGGTGATCATGCAAATTATAAATAGGTCAGAATCTTCGTGAAAAAGTGCATACACGAGGTTTAAAAACAAATTTGTTCGTAAGAACGGTTGGTGAATGAGGCCTATTGTGAACCTACGGTATTTGAACTCTTTGACTGAGGGCATCCTCTCCTCCTCACTGGAAGAGAATAGTCCACTATTGTACAGGAGAACACTGTAGACAGAGTACTGATTCTCATCTCAGCTGTTTTACATTTGGCACTGAACCCCTCAAGTATATGTTGTATAACTGCAAACAGCAATGATGCCACCTCTAGCCTCCCATGCTGTACACCATTCTAGCTTTACCTTGATATCCTGTCCATGAAAATCATAAACAAAAGTGGAGACGAGACATACTCCATCCATACCCACTTTAAACTTCGATTTCGTGCCAATTATGTGACACAACTTATACTACATTCAAATAGGGACCAGATCCCTAAAAGCATGCAGAAGTCACAGTACCCCATGTTCCTGAAGCACATTGCACAGTACATTATGAGGCATGCAGTCATATGCCTTCTCTAAGTCTGCAAAGCACATGTAGACTAAATTAGCATATTCACACAAATCCTCAGACCAAAATGTGAGGGAGATTGTACATTATTCTTCTTGTATCCTACGATTGACTATTGGGTGCAGTGTCTTCTCCAATATCTTGGCATAGGCTTCCCATCGAAGGCTGAGATATGATCCCCACAAATTGAAACACCAATTATAAAAACCACCTTTGTTTTCCAATCCAGAGGTACTTCCATACCACATGATCCTAATTTCCATATCACACTGAATAGTTGTATCAGTCACATCACCCCAACAAGATCCAGTGCTTTTGACATTTCTGGATGGAATTCATCCACTCCATGCAGCTTTTCCCCTCTGGAGTCCTATGACTGCCAGAGTGATATCAGCTCCAGTGATTCAGACCCACCAGAAGTTTCCAACACTGTAACCTGGTGAGAGGACACCATGAGTTCTTCAAGGTGTCCTTTCTTCTGCTCGCCAATATTCTTGAGTTGCACATCTCCTCTCCTGCTGAACACAGCTTGATCAAGGTCCTGCCTCCCCCTAATGAGGCATCTAATGATCTTCCAAAACATCTTTGGGTCCACCCCAATGTCATCTACAAACCCATTCCATGCACAAGCTTGTACTTTCACTACAGCCCTTCTGGCATGTCACTGTGTGTCAGTGGTCCTGTCAGGAGAATTCCATGCAAACATTTCCTTGAAGGCCTCCTTCTTCAGGTTGCCTCACTTTCGGTTTCCACTAACAGCTCTGAGGTTCTTCACCTTGAGAAACTCCAGTCTGGTAGACTCCATCTCTGATAAAGAGGTTTGCTTCTAGAGTCCAAACTATGCATGGGGGAAAGGCTGGGTGATACCTTTCTATAGCTCAGAGACTTTCCCACATGAGATGTAAAATTGCACTCTATCTTAATATTGAACATACCACTGTACAGTCACATGTATATTGTCATGCTATATTTATACCCTGTATAACCGCATGCATGACAGTATATTAACGTCAATATATACATGTGGAGTGACATTCCAATCAAGGTGTACCCCTGCCTTGTGCACTAAGCTTCCTGTGTTATTATTATTATTAGTTTCAAGCTGTGCTCTCAGTGCCCTGTTAGCATCATGTGTCTGGTTTGCTCTGTCTTCATCAGATCTATTGGGATATTCTGTCTTTTGTATAATTGATTGTCATGTTACATTCCGTGCTGATTTGAATATCTTTGAGATCACCCTGTAATACTGGTATCCCTTTCTTACTGCATTGCTTACCACGGTCTACATATTCTGCTTTGTTGGTTTATCTGTTTACTTTCTCATGTTCATAACTGCCCTGCCCTGCTCTGTGTTCTCCACCCGGCTGTAAATAATTGTAAAATTCATTATGCAGATTCAGGCTGAGAATTGATCAAAAAAAATCAACGAATTCATCACGCAGATTTCTGTGATTAATCATGTCAAGAATTAAAATTATAATCAAAGAAATTAATACATTGAATTCCATGGTCGTGTACATTTCACACCAAGCGGAGTATACGGCATGAATTCTCTAATTTTTACACAGACTGAAATTATACAACTTCATTGTCTAAGCTGTCAATTTCGCCTCTGGGGTAAATCAGTTAAGTTTTGCTACCATTTACTTCTGTGATGGAATGAAGGCCCATTTGATGAAATCCAGGACAAGTGTTACTGCCCTACAGTGCATCAATAACAACATTATAATTCCCCAAAAGATTCTGGTCTCCAAAATTCTCGACAACATGAGAATGACTCGCATTTTAATTTGATTGATTGTTAAACTAAAACTTGCAATGTACAGATTTCCAACAAAAATACTACTTGCAAGCAACTACAGTATGCGCTGAATTTCAGTTCTTTCAAAAAGACTTGATGAACAGATGGCATTAAAAAGGATAGGATAAATAGGGATGTGAAACGATATTTTTTTAATCACATACCTTGGTGATTAATGGAGTCTACCACATGAAGATATACTCCAACAGGCAGATAAAAACGTTTATTCCTGACGGTGAGATTGATGTAAAATCTTAAACCTACTTGGGAAATGACTAAAAACAGAAGCCTAACAACCACTGAAAGTGCACTTTATAGCATGAATGATCACAGGATTTGAAGGTATAAGTAGAGTAAAATAAATCTTATGCATAAATCTTACTTATATATTTTACCCTATGTATGCCTCCATCTGGAAATGTTTTTATTTTTTATTTTTAAAAAAAAAAATAAAAATAAAATAAGCCTTGGGCCTGTATCACAAAGCGAGATTTGTTAATTTGTCATATGAAAGGTACCCCGGTTTAAATGGACTTTATCTTTGTTCACATACATTTAGCCCAGACTAAATCTGACATGTTATCTTGCTAAATGAAAAATCCAGCTTGGTGATACAGACTCCATGTAACAGCTTCCCTATGAGATGCTAACAGAATGTTTTGGTTTTATTTTATTATGATTATTATGATTATAGCTTACCATTTCATTCATGTTACTGCACACTCTGGTGTTACCAGGGTGCCATGGACTGGGCATCTGGGTATGTTGGCATTAAAAGCTATTCATTTTATATCATTAATCAATTACTATTACAACTGAATCACTTAATGATCAATGAATTTGATCTGTATCTGTTAGGGGGGCAGACATTTTAAAATCTAGGGTGACCAGATAACCCATGTCAGGGAGCCACACTTTGTGCTGGGACACAATTTGCAAACTACCATTTCAATTAAAAGGATCATGATTTAAGCACAGAGTCCTTGCTGTTTGCTGATTGGTCAGTCTCCTACAATCATGCGTGCATCACTAATGTTAATGAGAAACAGCTGGATAAGTCTTTCAATCAAAGAAACAAACCAATCAAAACACAAGGAAAACTGAAATTATTAGCCAAGAACAGGAGCCTTTCAGTTTCCAAGCAGTTTGTGAAACCTGAAGTAGCTCAAAGTGTCCAGGCTGACATGGATTATCTGGTTACCCTATTAAAACCTCACATTGTTAATGTAATGCACACAAGGACTCGAACTTGATGCAAGCACTTACAGGGAGCCAGTGGAGGGAGTCAAGAAGAGGTGTAACATGCTGTGCATTTTGAATCTGGAGTGATTTCACAACTGATCTTCCTAATGTTACGTGTCATATGGAAATAGCCATAACACGGCTAGCTGGTAAGCCATCATTTCCCCATAGGTCCCATCTTTGCGTTGCTGGTAGTGTTTCCCTTTCCAGTCTGTGCTGTCTTTACCATGTCATTAACCAACTCAATTCAAATTTTATTTGATTTTTACATAATCAACTTGGATTTAAATCTTCACCAATTTAAACTACGGTACATAGTCATTCACTTATTACAAGTCATAGGTAGTTATGTGTTCTGAATGTTCTGCGAATATAATTTGTATGAGCAGAGAAAATAGAGGATGTTTGAAAATATCGTTTGATAACTTTTTCAATATTGTTTTGATGAATTCATTTTACTAGTTTATGTATAGACTAAAAATTCTAATTTACAAAAACTGAAAATCCCCAAGGAGTTATGAAAAAGAAAATGGAGACTGCGTCAGTTTAGTAATACTATTTTCCTTTAAATAACAATAGGTAATAATAAATGCTTGAATTATGTAATTTTACCTGTGAATTGACAGCTTTATTACAATAAAACTGTGGTCTAACAGATCTTAAAATAAGTCTGGCACAGTGCACCACATTTGTATGATATACAGTATAAGCTGGTACTCAATAGACTAACTACGTCTAGATTTATATCGTTGGCTGTGCTCTGCTCTTTGCTGTGGCTCTGGTACCAGTGCTCACCAATGCTCTGGCAGACCATTTTGGCAGCTGCAGCTTGTTGGATTAATAGTAATTTGTAATTTTGCTTGTGCATCCCTCGCAGCCCGGAGGTGAAACATATACTAGCCGCAGTCTTCTGCACCAGCTACTGCATGTGAGACCCGAGAGAATGGTGACTTTGTGATGGAAGTACAATCAGCATTAAATTTCACGGCTGCAAGCAAAACACAGGCCCCAATGAAAACATATCCCTGATCACAAGTTCTTCCTTATTGATCATGATGGGAATACTGTCAGCAGCTTCGTAAAGATATACAGCTGGCAGATTCAGCAGATCGTGAGGCCAAAAAGGGAGCTGATCCTGTGGTTAGTTCTTTGCAGCCTCTCAGAACTTGCAGTCATTTGTCATTGAACTGAATATTCTGAAATGAAACTTATTTACACAAAAATAATTGGTAACACTTTCCTTTAGGGGGAAACAAGTAAGTCAGTAACTGCTAGTACAAATCATGAACAAATACAGTAACTGCAAAGTTCAACAGTTATGATTATGATTGATTAATGGCAAATGTACTACTACATTATCTGTGCCTCAAATTTACCGTTACCAAGTCATTTGTATGTGACAAATAAATATTCATTTAATTTTGAATTTGCAGTCCATAATCATTCATAAAATGGGAGGCTTTATATTTCTTGCAATGTATTGTAATTTATTCCTTTAGAAAAATACCTAAATAAGATCATTCAGTCAGCTTTTCTTTTAACCTGTACATCATTGGGCCTTCAATTTTTTTTTTTCTTTTTTGTGAATACCTCTTTTCCAGTGTTTGTGGTGTACATCCAGCAAAATGTACTTATACTTTGGTTGCTGAATTACAGCAATGGCAATACTTCATATGGTTATATATTATTTTTAGTTTGGACTCTGGTTAGGTAGTTTCTTCCTCACTGCTCACTGCCTTTTTTCTTGTATCCTTACTTCAGGGATATGGCAAGCCACAGCCCTGGAAATGTCAACGGGCAAAATCCCCTTCATTGAGGCAGTGAACGGCAGCACTGTGTTACTGCCCTGTACTTATGCAAGCTGCATTGGCATTAAAAACCTCTACTTCAATTGGCAGTATGATGACAACGGCACCATGGAGAAGGTGAGGTACGATCAATGACCCATGAGCATTCATTCTTACTTAGATTGATTGTACTAAAAGTCAGTTAGTAAGTTGTACTTTTTATTTGCAGTTTGTATTTATCACGATCTTGACAATTGGACCACCTGGTCATTACACTTACAGCATCTTTTATGACATCACATTCTAAATCCATAGGCATCAATATGGAGCTTGTCCCCCTTTTGCAGCTATAACAGAGTGCAACTTTTCTGGGAAGGCTTTTCGTGAAATTTTGGAGGGTCTGTGGGAATTTTTGCCCATTTTTCCAGAAGAGCATTTGTCAGGTCAGGCACTGATGTTGCACGTGAAGGCCTGGCTCACAATCTCCGTTCTAGTTCATCCCAAAGGTGTTCGATGCCCAACCATGTCTTAGTGGATCTTGTTTTGTGCACTAGGGTACAGTCATGCTGGAACGGTAAAGGTCCTTCCCCAAACGTTTCCCCTAAAGTTGGAAGCATAGAATTGTCCAAAATGTCTTATAAGAGTTACCTTCACTGACTCTAAGGGGCCAAGCCCACCCCTGAGAAACAACCCCATACCATTATCCCTACTACTCCAAACTTTACAGTTGGCACAATGCAGTCAGGCAGGTGATGTTTTAATGACTTTTGCCAAACCAAGACTTATCAATCAGACTGCCAGATAGAGAAGTATGATTCATCACTCCACAGAACATGTTTCCACTGCTCTAGAGTCCAGTGGTGGTGTGCTTAACACTGCTCCATCCAGTCCAGTGGTGGTGTGCTTTACACTGCTCCATCCAGTCCAGTGGCGGTGTGTTTTACACTGCTCCATCCAGTCCAGTGGCTGTGTGCTTTACACTGCTCCATCCAGTCCAGTGGCTGTGTGCTTTACACTGCTCCATCCAGTCCAGTAGTGGTGTGCTTTACACTGCTCCATCCAGTCCAGTGGCGGTGTGCTTTACACTGCTCCATCCAGTCCAGTGGCGGTGTGCTTTACACTGCTCCATTCAGTCCAGTGGCGGTGTGCTTTACACTGCTCCATATGATGCTTGGCACTGCATTTGGTCATGTGAGGCTTGCGTGCAGCTGCTGTAGCCATGGAAGCCCATTGTATAAAGCACCTGACACACACACTGGGTTTAATGCCAGAGGAAGTTTAGAACTCGATATGGAGCTATTGAGTAAATGGAGCATTGTCAACGTTTACTCATTTAAGCGCTTCCAATTTGCAATAATACCACTTAAACACCTGAATTCAATGATTAAGAAGTGTGTCCCAATACTTTTGTCCATATAGTCTGTCTGTCTGTCTATCTATCTATCCACCCACTTTCAGCGTCAACTTGCCCTCTACGTGCAGGATCACAGAGCCTACCCCAGAAGTTACAGGCACAAGGCAGGGAATAAGTCAAGATGGGATACTAGCCTGGCACGGGCATACACCCACGTGCACACAAGAGCTACAATTCACCTTAGCTTGTTTTTGGACTTTTGGGGGAAAACCAGGAAGAAACCTCACAAGAAATTACACACACAAAGAGCTGGGACAGAAACTGTCCCAGACAGGCAAGGCAACACTGACAACCCCTCTACCACTGTACCACTTGGTATATATTACTAGTCGAACATATACCTGGCTAATTCATCGTGGTTTGCAAGTGCAATAATAGACCTTCCCAGTAAATGTAAATGCAATGGAAACAAAGAAAATGTTCAGGCCTGGGTTTCCTGAAACCTTCTTAATGTTAACATTCGTAAGTTCAACCTTAAGTTGTTTCTTAATGCTTCGACGTGTTTCCTGAAACATTGTTGGTAAGTATATCTTCCATAAGACATTCTTTCGTAAGAACTGACTGATAGAATGATTATATGTGATACATGACCACAGTCTTCATTAGATTTCATCCTTGAGCTGTGAATGCACAACAAATTGACCTCAGTAATGCGAAGATTCATAATGGAAGATAAGGAACACAGTGTGGATTATGTATTTATTTATTAATTGGGAAGGAAGCGGGGGGGAGGTAGGGTGTGTACTGCTGTCCTGATATTGCCGCCGAAATGCACACACCTTTCTAAAAGTCACGGTATCAAAACTTTAGGTCATGATGTTGATTTGAGTTGACACTGCGGGTTTATTTACATATTTCTCTAATACATTTTCCTCCAAAAAGCACCCTGGAATAGTCCTTAGTTGTCAGCACTGAGGCATATAGAACATTCTCTTACTGTACGTTAAGACAGTAGCGTAACTTTTCTTTCAGCTATTGTGCCATTATCGTCCCAATATCAATGACATGTACACAGACTGGTGCACGTACAGTAAGTGTTTTATAGAACAAATAAAAATAACTTGGTGATTCTACAATCTAGGATGGTGGGTTCATGCACCCAATCCCCAAAAATATTATGGTCAAACGATTCGATTTGTTAATTTTGTATTTTATTTTATTTTTCGATTCTCCCCAGTTCTGATTAATGATTCCTGCAGTGTTATATTTATAAAAATCACCACTGTTTCTCATTCGGCAGCCAAGTAGTTGCTGCATGAAGGAAATAATCAATTCTTGAGCCATCAATAATTTAATAACAATAATTGATACTTCATCAATCCCTGTATTGTCTTTCCTCAGCTTGCTCTTTGTAGAGTAAGTTGCTCATGAAGGGCAGCTATCCATAGTGGGGGAGGAGCTGGGGGTTAAGGGCCTTGCTAAAGGACCCGCAGACGCACTGAGGCTGGATGGGATCGGCGACCTTCTGATTACAGGCACACAGGCTTAACCAACTGAGCCACACGCTGCCCTAATCTCACCCAATCAGGTTTTCTGGCATGTATTAAGGTCACTCTTAAGAAGCTCTCCCTTAAGCAATGTCTTAAGAGTTGGTCAGGAAACATACATAGAAAAAGAAATACCTTTCGTAAGATATATCTGTAGAGACTTCATAAGACGCTAAGTGGCACCGTTATCGGGAAACCCAACCCAGATGTTTATTCTTAACAGAGTAGTTTTAAGAGACATATTTATTGAATCCAGGCCCGGTGAAAACTGTGGAGGAGATAAGCTGTGAGAACAAATTCAGAAACAACACTCGCCTGGGAAAATAGATGCCAGCTGAATCAAAAAACAATCGTGCCCCTGTTCATGCACATACACAAGTACACACACACCTATTAGCTTATTAATAATTATATAACCAAAGTGCAATATCCCCATTGAGTGGGTTCCTTTATAAACACCCAGGGTTAGCATTATGGTTAACAGTCCCCTGTTGCTTCAGGTGTGCGAGGCGGTGATCCCTAATGAGAACATGGAGCCTCACGTGAACGTCTTCCGGGAAAGGGTGGAATTTGTGGGCAGCAGCAAAACCAGCAACATCTCCATCCTGCTGTGGAATATAACCTTTGACGATGAAGGCCAGTATACCTGCTATGGCCGCAACCCCAAGGAGAAGGGAAGAAATCACAGTGCAATCTTCACCCTTATCGTCGTGGACAAGTGTGAGAACCTTCATATTCCTAAAAAAAGAGAACATATTTGTGAAAAAAATTAAAATCCTCAAAGGAGGAAATCTTTACTATTATACATTTCGCTAACATAATTTAGCTATGATTCTGCAAAAATATGCAAACTAGTGATTAATGTTTGGATACAAAACATTGGTTGTGGGGAGGCCATGTTATTTGTTTTCCAATTTGTCCTTATTAATACAAAGATTTTGCCCTTTTAAGGCTTTAAAATTTTGAACAGAATACCTCCAAATGTAAGGATCAAAGATCATCAAGATGAACAGAAAATCTAGATAGCTAAAATAACCAGTGTCATGGACACTTGTTATGCTAATAGAACCCCACGTACCCTCTTAAGTGTGTGGATACCTCAACCCCCAGTATTCAACCCAACATTATCCCCTTGGCCAGTGTCTTCACTTATCCAGTGTTTTAGCATTATGCACCAGGAGCAAGACCTAGTAGGTGGTTCACATTGGTGGTGTGTAGAAGAAAAGGCTCCTGCTTGCCTGGTAAGAAGTACTAACAGTTTTTGGCAGCTGCTGCTGTTACGTATGACGAGCAGCTTGCAGTACTAGGTGGTTCAAAAATATCGCACAGTTCATGTGTTCCTAGATAGCCCTAAAAGAGAGTGAAAAAACATGCGCTTAAATCACAGGGGTTATAGTGGTGCAGACAGGGTTAGGCTTGCAGCAGTGGGTTGAAGGACTGAAGCTGGGATGAGAGCTGGTACTTCCAGAAACTGAGAATGGAGGAGAAAAAGTGAAAACGCAGGATGAAGTGAAAGATACTTTTGTTCATTGGCAAAACAAAAACCCAACATAGTAATTTGTACTATATCTGGGGATGACAAAAACAAACTCATCAGTCCCCTTCCTGTGATAGAACCTACCCCCCTTATCAACCGATTCTGCCATCTTGATGAGCTCAGAAAGGGTTATGGAGTGGTGGCCTACCCAAAACTTCAAGAACATTCTCATTGAATTCTACCCAATTGGTCTACACAGTCTTAGAAAGTCCTAAATATATTTTGGAATAGGACGATTAATTAAATATGTATCAAGGTATCTGTTTTAAGCTTCTTCCACAATTAAACAAAGTATGAATAGTTACATCTTAAGAGAAAAAATGACTATTAGTTGTTTTTCCTTTGACGGTTAACTCATTACTTTTCCGATATTTTTCCCCTTCCTCACGTTCTCTACTGACCTTGTCGAATGTCGCCAGTGAGGGTTGTTGACAACACGCTGACCCTCATTATTGCGGCGGCAGTGGGAGGCTCTATTGGCTTGTTAATGGCTTTCATGTTGTTGAAGAACTTCACTCTCTATGTCCTCGCCAAGATTGAAGAGAAGAAGTAAGTGACAGAGAGAGGAAGTACGGGGATGGAACAAATGGGTGATGTGTTGAAGGAGGGTGTGTATGGAATTTATGCTACAGGGACAGTTTTTTTGAGAAACGTAGCTTGTTTCTGTTTGGGAGGGTAGGAGTCTTTACTTATTTAAATGACAATCTGGGGGTTTCCACTGCTGTAAGTCCTGGGTAAATGTAAGCCTCCCATTCATCCTACAATCTTTGTTTATTTTTTGTTCACAGCAAAGAGTGCCTCGTGAGTTCCTCAGGGATTGATAACACAGAAAACGGCCTCTCAGGATCCAAAGCTGGATCCAAAACACCAAAGAAGGCATGAAATGTGTTACATTTGTTTATATGACTGTGACATGAACATCTATATATGCAAATATATGTGGCAAAATAGCATATATTCACTTTTTTACGGGCTATTTGCCCAAGTACAGTATTAGATTTAAGAAATCCGTACAGCTAATACCTGGCTTAACTTCACAAACATTTATTCAGGACTTTCTCATAGGTCATTGCATAAGAGAGAGAACTTTTCAATTTAAGTTTTTAAAGCAAATAAATGACATTCAGGTTATATTCCCCCCGACACGTAAATGCATTTTACGAAAACCAATTCTAACATATGAAATGCATTAGAACTCTTTTATGATTTATTAATATGTAGGAGATTTGATTTGAATTTGATTTATTATAGTTAAATTGGTGGTTTATGATAATACAAAAGAATATTTGCTAGGTCCTGTTTTGAATTGATTAAATATAACAGCCATCAACTGAAATAACATGAAATAGTTGTTCAAAACTTTAAAGCAGTGTATCGCTTACCCCATGACAAAGACATAAAAAGCTGGGCTTTCATTTTTTTTGTCATGGTGGTACAATGTGCTGCTGTGCAACCTGAAGTTGATTCTTACAAAATATACTGTTTTGTTCAATGATTATTTATTCCTTTACAACTTAGAATCGAATACATGTTTACATTCTATTCCATAGTATTTTTTTAAACAAATATTTCACATAAAGATTTACATTAAGATTTAACTGTTGGGTATTAAAATATGCCATAAAATTAACGCTAGGGAAAATTAAATAGAAAGTGTAATAATCTCTCTAAAGCAATAAAGGATATTTATGGCTAGAAAATACACTTTATATATTTTAGAAGGATCTACCATGTGAGTTTATTGGCATCAACTCTATTTTGATGATGCTCGTCTGAACCTCATAAGGCATACATATCATAAATTAATCAGTTAAAAAAAGTATATTAAAAAAAAACGTTTTTTTATGTACATTAACATGCACTAGAAAAAGGATAGCCATAGAACAAAATATAGGATGTCTAAGCAAACACATACTGTCGCTATTGTGCATGTCAGATTTACTAGAATTAAGCTTTAATAATAAGTGATGAACAACTTGAAGTTTGAAGTGCATACCAGGATTAACTATATGCATATAATCTTTTTGAAAACTAGGAATTAATTTTAAGCAAAAGAAAGAAAAGGAGGTATGGCAATAGCAAGCTATTGCTGAATCGTTCTCTAGCCAAGTAAGGTTATCTTTGCTTGACATTAAACACAGGTGCCTGTAATCATTTCTTTCCCACTGATGCAAGGGAGGGGAAAAAAAAACAATGCAAATGAATATGCTGCTACAACATGCAAAATAAAACTACTTTGCCGATGAATTAAAAAAAACAGCCAGTTCCTATATGGACTATATGAAAACTTGATGATGCTGCTTTCAATATTTAACCGATGCATTTTAGCATGCCAAGAAGTTATCGGACACACAATATTTCAGTTTAAATATTTCATTGTAAATTCTCATTTTTGAAAAATGAAACTTAACTGACTTAATTTGAGTATTTGAGAGAAAGTTAAACATCACCAAACAGGCCTAACCAGTCAAACATGTTAAAAATAATACACTTCTCAAAATGGAGAGCGATGCATATGCTGTTACAGTTTTTTTCCTAAAAGTTTAAGCTGCTACATTCACTCTGGTGCCCACCGCCTCAACCTCATCCGGGGGCAGACTGACAACAAAAAACAGTTTGGGAATTTGCTGCTGACTGGGGAGGGAAGAACCTCCATGCTATATTTTGTTGAAGAGTATTTTGTTAATGGTGAACAACTGGTTGGTTCTATAATACATGGTTATATATAGGCTGTGTAGTACCATAATTGGGGAAGATAGACCGACCTTCACAAGACCGGCCCACAGGGAAAATTCCCGAACTTCCCTATGGTCAGTCTGCATTTCACCTCAGCCATTTCTTTTTACATACCTGGAGTTATCAGATAATGAGTATTACTAATCAACTCAGCCGTATGGAATTACTGATAATGTGTGTAGCTGATTTTTATGTTTTTAATGTAGATAAGGAAATTACTTGATTTTTTTGTTAAGTCTATGAATCAAGAACGGGCTAATAATCAGTATATATATGTCAAAGCGTGGCATGAGAGACTGATTTTCTCCTTTGCAACTTAGGCACAGGAACTTTATTAAAAACTTAAGCAAATGTACATGAAACAAAATGAGACCACAAGTGGTCTAAACAAAGGAAGATAAACAACATGGAAATTAACTAGTAATGAGGGTAGATGAGGAACAGGTATGAGTTATTAACAACCAACCAAAATACAAGGGCCTAGAAACTACACAGGAGAGACAAGAAACATTAGACGTAACTACATAACTGGACTCAAGCAGGGTAAACCTGGAACAAAAACACTAAAAGTAAGGACTGATTCTGAATAAATAAACACGACAACAAATGCAACAAATGGCAACAGATGACAAAATGTCCAACATAATTGGCCCATGACTACAGGGAGCCACAGTTACTTAGCCGCTTGCTCAGCCCATTTAGCCAGGCAGCAGCCCAGGGAGCAAGGAAAAACAATAGGGAGAAAGAACTTTGCTGAACCTAAAGATAAACCAAGGAGAGAGCTTGATGGTCAGTGACACCTGCTGGCCAAATGGGGAAATGACAGACAGAACTGGACAAGGCAGGGACCGATCCTGACATACAGCATTTACACTCACAGGGCACTTTATTAAAACAACAATTTAATACTGGGAAGAACCACCCTTTGCTGTCAGAAAGACCTGATTTTTTTGTGGTGTTGAAAACATTCCTTAGATCAGTGGTTCTCAACCTTTTTTTGCAGTGGGCTGCACTATGTCCAAGTTCAAGTCTCACGGGCCGCATATTATTTACATATGATGTCATCAACGCTCAATAACCAGATATTATGCATCTTAAATTATTACAATTAGATGTATTATTATCATTAGAGAGTATAATTCTACTTACCATTAATGGGAAACATTTATTATTATTTTATTTATTTTTAATTTATTTTTATTTTTTTTTACGTGGCCAGCATTGCGGGCCGCGTTTGCATTTGTGACGGGCCGCAGGTTGAGAACCACTGCCTTAGATATTCTCATCACATGATTGCTACATATTTTCTTGCTGCCCATTTCAACTGCAAACCTTTCATTCCACCACAACTCAAAGGTCCTCATTTGATTCACATTTTGTGACTGGAGAGGCCATTGAAGTATGTTGATCTCATTGTCATGTTTATAAACCTAGTTTCAAACAACATTTGCTTTTTGACATGGTGCATTATCATGTTAGAAGTAACCATTAGAAGATAAGTAAATTTTGGCCCTGAAGGGATGCGCATGGTCAGCAACAATACTCAAATAGGCTCTAGCATTCAAGCAATGATCAATTGGTATCAATGGGCCCAAAGTGGTATCAATGGGCTCAATTGGAATCAATGGGCCCAAGAAAATATTCCCTACATCACCATCAGCCTGGACTGTTGACACAAGGCAGGGTAGGTCCATAGATTCATGATTACACCAAATTCTAACCCTACTATCTGTGACATTTTTCCAGTTATCTAATCAACTATATGATTTTGTTGAGCTTATGGTCACTATAGTCTAATTTTCCCATTTTTAGCCGATAGGAGTGGAACCTAATGTGGCAGCCCATCTGCCTACTGTAGAGCAGGGGTCACCAACCTTTTTGAAACTGAGAGCTACTTCATGGGTACTGAGTCATACGAAGGGCTACCAATTTGAAACGCCCTCCTAAACTTATCTAAACTTCATGTATAATAAACCTATTTTTTTTAAGATATTGTCATTTTCTAATCTATATAAATGCAAATGTGATCAAAAAAGAATAACAAGAGATGCTGCTCACTGGTGAGTTACGCTATTTTCAGTGCAGGTCCGCAGGCGACTCATGTGGTCATGTGGTCCATGGTGGTGACCCCTGACCTAGAGGTTCTACCCGCTACTGTTGTAATGAGTGGTTATTTGAATCAACATGGCATTTTCCATACACAGAACTTTTGCTCAATTCTGTGTCAACTCCAGAGAATGTCGTGTATGAAAAACCCATTACGTAACACAGTTAGCTGCATAGTCACCTTCTGAGGGGGTGTCGACTTGGAAAACTGCTGATGCCACCACCCGGGAGATCCACCCTTTTATGAAATACTTAAACAACCTGTCTAGTACTAGCAACCATAATTTGGTCAATTAAATAATATTTTTCCCCCATTCCGATGTTTGATCTGAGAGTTAATTGAAACTGAAGTGGCCCGTGAGTGTACGTATATATTTTATTAAAATTATTAAAAATTTCCCTTATTCATATGAACTTACAGCAGCTCACAAACACACATCTCCGCTTTATCGGTAATATTATTTGGGTATTTGAGTCATACTTTGCTATCACTGGCAAGGTGATATATTAGCGGTCGAAACCCATCACATTGCATATTTAGTAAATCTATCTCCAGATTCAATTCCTTGTACGCGCAGTGTACATATTCAACCTAGAAACACTAGACAAGTGGTTACTAAAGACTGATGGATATTGATATTAAAATATTAAGTTACGTAACCGACAGTTTAAGGTTCTTGGCAGTCACAGCAATGAAAATGTATATAAGCTGTCACCTTTGGAACTGCATGGGAATAATAGACATGCTTTAAATTGCTAGCAGCTAAATTACATTTTTTGAGAAAGTTCTGTGTTAGATATGTAACCTGGCCTATTGTTCTGTAATAAATGTGCACTTAATATAAATGAAGTGCTTAACAAATATATTATCGCCAGGTTATTGGATCACTGCAGATAAACCAGGTTCAAAGTATAGTTTTAAATTAAATATCAGTCTCTTTATACCAACCATTAATTTAATAATCTATTATATGTTTAAACTGCAACAAGCCATTATTCTTCCTGAATGATAAAAATAATACACGTGAATTTCTGAACATTTTTGCTAAAAAAAAAAAGGTTGCAGAAATATGTTTCTTTAATTGGTGTACAAATCATGACACTATGCCTTGATATGAAATACGACAATTATGCCTTGAAATGCCAAATAATAGTGGAATGATAAATAAATTTGCTGTTTTGTCATACTGTATATGTAAAATTGCGACCAGAATTTTACGAATGTATAGTATGTGACACTGTCATTTATCTGTCCCTAGTAATTTGTGACAGTGTTTGACAGTGTGTAATTTATTGAAACAATTCTTCATAAATTTGCATAACTATTTTTATGTCAGTTGTGTTTAAATATACTTGTAACTGTACAGACATGATGATCTCTGAATTACCTTTTAATGTAATTTTACCTGCCATCAGATTTTTTTAGAACCTTCTTGCTTGTCATCGAATGGAATTGTGGTTGATTATGATGATGGAGTGTCAAAATCATCAGCTGACCGCAGTGTGACTGAAATTGTTTATTTGTTTATTAGTGGAACTGAAAAACTTGAATGAGAAGTGAATGGGTTATACGGTGAACTCATCTTTTCCTATTACCCTCCAACTACTGAAGTCTTTCTAAAAAATTGACTGTGATATGTTCAATTATATGTTTAGACACCGAGCTGTAACGGCTGCCTGTTGTAGAGCCTTTTGATCATTTTGCCTTTAAAGGAAATTTTCCTGCAAAATTAACTGGATTGTAAGATCATTGCACTATTGTTGTATAATGCTGTTTCTTCCGTTAATACATATGCCATCAAAACTCTGATGCGGTGTTACTAAAATTATAGTAACTGTCACAAAAATGTTCTCTATGCTTCATGTTGGCTTTATTGTAGGAGCACATGACAAAAATAGGCACTTTAAAACCAAAATAAATTTCTTAAAGGAATTTTCTGAATAAAAAGTGGTATTATTATTATTATTATTATTATTATTATTATTATTTATGGGTGCAATGCTGGTAACAATATAAACTGCCGTGCTCCAGAATGTCTTGTCTTCTTTCCGATTCTTCTTCCTTCTCAGTGTGAGTGTATCCATGCTGCTGCTGCTCATCCAATCATTACTCTCTTTTTTTCTTAAAATGTGACAGCTTCAGTTTGGTCATTTCTGCATCAAATGACAGTCCCATTTGTCTTTCTTGCATTCAACAGTATATGATTGTGGGCAGTGGTGGTTTGATGGTTAGGGAAGCACACTTGTAATTGAAAGATTGCAGGTTCCAAGTCACCACTGAGGTACCCTGAGCAAGGTACCGTCCCCAAGCACTGCTCCCCGGGCGCTGAATTAGCTGCCCCCTGCTACAGTATGTCACGAAAGTCACATATGGGTTACATGCAGAGGACACATTTCGTCGTTGCGCACTGTGTGGTGTGTTGACAATGACCACTAATCACCTAATTCTAATTTTTTAAAGTCTTTGCTAACACCAAAGTTCAGTTTATAAAAAGTCAACATCCATAAAAAGTCAAAAGAATATTCCATATCCTGAATTATTATGGTCTTTGTTCTTAGGGCATGTTTTCCAATCAGGTCCTCAGGGATCCACAGTTGGTTCATGTTTTGCTCCCTTACTAGGAGCTGGAAGGGAGCAAAAATGTGGATTGTCTGCAGGTCCCCGAGAACCAGGTTGGGAAACACTGTCTTAGACATTTGTCAGAGATACATCAATTACTATTTCAGCATAAGATTTTTTCTAGGTCCTTCATCACAGCTCTGCCAAAAGAGTCCTTCTGAAACATACTCCCTGACTGCTAGATTCTATGTTGTTCTAAGGAGGCAAAAACAATCAATAAAGCACATGTTGACTTCATTCTGGTATCCTTTTTTTTTTGATTATTCAGTAAATGTCAGAAATGATCTTTTCCTCCTTTTACCTGAATATAGATTGCGGCATTTCGCTTTTTGTGTAGAGCCCGAATCTGCTTAGAATGTTCATTAGTGTGATGTTACCTACATGTGACATTATGGAACTTGCGTAAAAATACATAATACTAAGCATAAAATGGCACTGCTAATTTCACAGGAATCAAGACTTCCGAAGAGGCTTTCAGTGCAGGAGTGCGTCCATGCTTATAATAACTGTGAAACAGTATGATGCTCTCTTCTGTTAATGGATTTATTAAACATTTGTCATAGTCGAGCTTTCATTCCAGTGTCCTTAGCGATCATTTAATTTTTTATTTAAGATAAAATTTTGATTGACAGAGTTTAATTAGGCTACTTTGAAATAAAATATTTTCAAAAAAATAGGGAAGTTAATATGTATAAAGAGCCATATTTGAACTTAAACCATCTTAAATGTAAAAAAAAGCTTTGTTTAACATTTGGAATTGCTAGCTATATTATAATATAAACAACTGAGAAATAAGTTAATTAATAACACATTATGGGCAGGATTCAAAACATCATGAATTACCTTTTGTTTTCCTTCTAAACATTATTATACACAAAAATAACTGAGAAATTTAATTGTGACCGTGAAAATGTGTAAAATATAAACTGAAGAAGGGAGGATTAGCACCTTCCTGCGGAGATGGCTAGCAGTTCCCAAGAGCTTTTCTTCAGTTGGTCTGTACAGCTCTGGAAGTAAGCTTCAGCTACCATTAACATCTGTGGTGGAAGAGTTTAAAGTGGCTAAAGCCCGCCAGGTGGTGATGCTGTGGGACAGCAGGGATCCGTTTGTGAGCCAAGCAGATATCACCATCCGCACTGGGCGGAAGTGGTCAGCCAGCAGGGCCGTGGCAGATGCAGAGGCAAGGCTACGCCACAGGGACATCGTGGGAACTGTCAACCAAGGCAGGCTTGGGCTAGGGGTCATAACCAGGGCAAGGTGGAAGGAGGCAAATGCTAAAGGTCGTCGCAGCCTCATCCAGGAAGAGCTTCGTATGGTGGAGGAGGAGAACAGACAAACGAGGGCAGTGGCTATGACAATCCAGGGGAGGTGGACATGCTGGGGCAGTGTCCAGGGAAGATCATTGGGGTGGAG
>JAODKE010000040.1:2661541-2680530 GCA_026779605.1 Mormyrus hasselquistii | reverse complement strand
AAGGCGGGTTTTCGTGTTTGGTTTGCTCCATTCCTCGTCGCCCCTGGGGGGCCCGGGGTGAGCCGGGCACCCCGCCTTGGGTGTGGGGGGGGGGGGGCACTTCCAGCTCCTGCTGACCTTGTATTAGATAAACAGTTATGGAAGATGGGGGCACAACACTATGCCGATGTCATGGTAAAAATAGCAAGTGATGCAATATCAGCTAATGGGTTCAGAACTTCACATGTCTTCTGGGATCTTTGCCATTCTGTAAGTAATAATGATGTAGAAAGGTATTTTTCAGAGTATTGTAAAAGTAAAAGCATTGAACTAGCAAAGTATCTGTTCACTGGTACAAAGCTCTAACCCACCGCACAGCATAGCATATGAAGAAACGTACCCACACACAGACCCAATTTAACCTTGGCTAATACGAATATCAATACGTTTCGGTTCTTAATTGCTTAATTTTTTTGTGATTGTGATTTTCTGTTTCTTTTGTTGGCTGATCTTCCGACCTCAGGTTCTTTCAGAGTAAAAATATGAGGCAGGTTCCTTAACAGTGTCCGTCTTCATCTGTCTGCCCCCCCTGCCGAGGGACGCTGGCCCTTTATCTGTGGTCTTCACGCAGACTCCTGGAGCCAGGGGGTTAGACAGCCTTGGTGACAGTAAGTTGTATTAGATAAGCAAAGAACATGATGAGCAAGTAGCAAGGACAGAAAGAAATATAAAAATAAGAAATATGAAAGCTAAAAATGAGTGAACTAAATGAACTTAATAACTAAGGGAATAACTAGGGAAGCCCATCACTGAGTTTGTATGAAATGGGGATTCCAGTGTTTCAGAATACTAACTGGGTATTTAATTCTCAGACAATTTTAAATTATTTTGTAGGCCCAGTGACCTTGACCAAAATAAGCAGAAACAGGACGGATAGATGGACACACTTGTCCTCCTATATTCAGATGTCGTGCAAAGCACTTCGCATGTCTATACATAGACGTGTAGGGTGTTTTGCGTTTAAATGTCACCATCAAATTTCTGAACCAATTAATGGCAGGAAACAGGAAAAATTTCAATTTTCTTTAATTACAAGGTCCTGCAAAACTCGGGTTTGTCATTGAAGCCGGCAGGAGGCTGAATAAGTAACTTATTTGCAAACATAATTCAAGAAACGTTAATCTTAAATCGGCATTTAAAAGCAAGTCAGTCCTCCTGCTTTCTGACATGGTAAACCCAAAAAGTGTTCCAGTGTTGTCTAACCATCCATCCATGAAAACTTACATGGCCACATGTAAATTAATGATTGATCTCATTGGCCTCTGTGTTAGCTTATTTTTCTTGTCTGAAGGGCATTAGCTCCTGTACCATGCTGATTGTTACGATTATAACATCATAATGCTTCGATCACAATATGCTTTGATAAAAGATGTTTTAAAAACCACAGTTGTGGGCTATAACTTTATTTGGACTTCTCATAATTTACTATTACGGCTCTGTGAATGAGATTCACAGTCGATTAAAAATCATGGCAATAATGTTTCTCTGATTTGATGCTGTTAACAGTCAGTATAGTAATTCCACAGTGGGTGGCATCACACAGATAGGGTCAGTATGTGGAGTCCATGTTGCTCTCAGGTTTGGGTTTTTTCTGCCAGTATAAAAACAGGCAGTTCATTCAACTAGCGTCTCTAAATTACCCGTAGTGAACAATACTGCAAAGAATCGGTAACCTGGGCAGGATGACGGATGCATATAGAATAGTGATACTTCATTAATCCCCTTGGGGAAATTCTCTGTCTTACCTCCCTTATCTTGCTCTCCATCGGGCACACATACAGGTGAGAGGGAGCTGGGGGGGGGGGGTCACGCATGGGGGCAGCCACCTCGCATCGCCATGGGGGCTTGGCCTCGCCGAACGGCCCACAGATGTGTGAATATTCTGCCGAGGCGGAACTGAAGCCTGTGATCTTCTGATCGAAGGCGCAGAGGCTTAGCTTGCTGAGGCATTAATAAGAGCCATTTTAGTACAAGTGTATTATGGGAGAAAAATAAGTGTGGGGGGGGGGGTTGAGCTGGGGGCAGATCTATTGCGACACTGCAGCCTTCAGGAATATTAAAAAGGATATGAACACGCTATATGCCTGACTACATTATATGGCTCTAAGAAATTAAAATAATTCAAATCTGTAAAATAAACAGGCACCATGTATTGAGTACATGATTATGTTATAACTAGTAATGTAAGGAAAGTTTACATAAGGAATGTAAAAGACTTACATACTTGGAGGAAGCTTGGGCTAATGTCCAGCTGTTAGTAGCGGTAAAATGGTCACCACAATGTAATAATTGCAAAAGCCCCCACCCCCACCCACACACAGACACAGACACACACACACACGCACACATACACACACACACACGCACACATACACACACACAGTTTAGAGTGAGCTTAGGGTCTAGGTGCGCAGTAATGCCATTTATCCAGAGACGCACTTTGTGTGACAAATTTTGCTGAATGAAAACACCACAGTCTAAAGAAAAAAATATTACTACGTTACACAATTCCCGAAAAAAGTGACCAGATGAAATTGTCCAACAATAAATCTTGCCAAGTTCCCCACAATACATTTCATCAACTGGCTACTGCACTGCTACAGATAGAATTTGCCAAACAGGGAAGCTAGCAACAAAAAATCAATATAAACTTCATTATGAAATATTCAGAAAATCATCTTGTGCCCCACAGTTTTAAAATGATTCCCCCTTACAATGATCCAGATGGGAGGTGTATGTTGGATCTCAGCTGCCCTCTACTGGCAGTTCCAATTTTGCCGCCTTCTATCTTTGCAATTACAATTTTGAATCCTATCAGCTGTACATTTTTTTGTGATATTTGAAAATATGATTTTTTTTTATTAAGTAGTAATAACATGGGCGTAAATTATGGGGGGGATGGGGGACGTTATAATTAAATGGGTGGAGACCTCAACCCTCCAGTGCTCAACCCAAAGTTAAGCCCCTGGGTAATAAGATCCATCAAAGATTAAATAAAATAAATAGGGTAAATAACGATAAAGTGATTGTCAGAAATAGATATATGTACATAAGATTTAGCATCTAATCATCTCGTCCTTCTCTTTACTGTCACTAAGCAACATTGCTTAATTTTTTTGCATTTTTTTACCAAATTTTATCAGTTCCAGGTTGTCACCCCTATAGTCTGCCTGCAAGTCTGAAAAAGATCTGTAAAACAAATTTAGTTACCATGTTTACAAGACTAAATATCTTCTGTAGCTGGTGTTTCCTTCCTTTACTGCCACACAGTGCTACCAATTAATTTTTGGGGCAATTTATCTCAAAATGTAAGTAGACTTTCTCATATTAAAGTTCCTGTGAAGTTTGAAAAAGATCCAACAAATACTTTTTGAGTTATCACACTATCAAATTAAGTGTCTATTGAAAATTAAACCAGGTATAGATCTTAAGCTATATAATTTTTTTTTTTTAATCACATTCAGGTCAAATGTTGTCTGCTTTCTCCCTTCCTTTTGCTGCCCCTGTGGCTTCACGTCAGTCTTGAGGTGATCTATCTCAAAATTTAATTAGTTCCAGTTTGGCACTCATACATTGCCTCTGCAAAAATCTTAATGGGATTAAGTGTCAAAGCTGCAATTTCTTAGCTATCACTATGTGGCACTGCTTTGATTTTGGGGTGATCTGTCTTAAAATTTAAAGTGTTTCATTCTCGCCCCCATAATACCTTTGCAAAGGTTGAAAAAGATCCATAAAATGGTTACTAAGTCCATCTTCTTAACGGGATCAAGTGTCAAAACTGCTAGTGCTAAAACCATATGTATTCCCAAAAGGACAGGGAATATAATAAAGATTAGGCCTAATCAGTTATTGATGATCTGTGACGATGGTAATCAATGCATAGCTGGAGAGCACTGTCTCCAGCAATATGATAAATGTTTCCAAAAATATTTCATATTGGTCTCTGCATTCCCCGGAACAGAATGAAACTGCGTCTGTGACATGGAGTGGTGTCGGGTAGTAGGAAGTTACACAGTTATGTCCTCTTTGCAGAATGACAGACAAAGCTTGCAGTCCAAGGCATGCACACATACACACACACACACACACACACACACATACAGCTCTGCCAGCAGCAGGAATGGTGAACATAGACGTGAGTTTTTCTGGAACAGCAATCTTGGTGAGATGCATTATGAACTGGCACCTCCATGAAAAATGGGAGGATTTCCAATTTCCACTGACAACAAAATAGAACCGTCATTATCCTGATAAAAGAAAACTCACAGTGAGCCTACAGTTATCAGAAAGCTGATAACTGTGTTTTTAAGACCAGTCTTCCTTAGCGGGTACTCGATGTCCTGTAAGTGTCCCAAAAATGGGCAAATCAATGAGATACAGGCTACAGGAAAAAAAAAATAGCCATGGTGGCACCTGGTGGTTACAATTGGTATTGTCGACGGCTGGTTAGGTGCGCATTTCCTGCCGAAACCTTTTCAATCAAGAAGGCAGCCAGAAGACTGGCCCTTTTCTGTCTGAAGGAGGTGGGGTTCTAACTGAGGAAAGATGATAGAAAGATGTTTCGACATGTATCTAGGGGTGTCTCACTATGTTGTCTTGAATAATTTTTGTAAAGAGGTTCTTGAGAATATATGTTGTTTCACACTCCACATATAGTAGATTTTTAGAAATCTAGAATTTTTTTCATTGTTCAGGGTGGTTATAAATATAACTGTTATTTAATATTTGTTAGTGTAAGTACATACTATATCGTTAATATTAAAAAATATTTTTGTTAAAAAAACAAAACCTGCTCTCTACGCATCTTGGCTGGGGAATGCCGCACCTTTCGTTTCTTGCGGTACCTTATAAACTTTTCAGTGCTGTTCATTTCGCATTTTTAATAATGGGCCCAAATAGGCTGAAGATTCAGGAATTTTCAGATTCATGGGGATCTTCCACCCCAAACCTCGTAAACCTGAAGGGCTGATTGTACATATGCTGCCATAGAAAATAAGTTTCGCTTTTGTTTATGTCGGTGTAAAACTGCTTTTATGTTTATCGAAGTGAACGAGCTTGACCATTTTAAAAACCTGTCCTCCAGCACGTACAGTATTTGCTGCTGGGTCAAACACAGACACTGGCTGTCAGTTATGTTACGAAGAAAAACATTTTTGAACATACATCAGGAATTAAAATACTAACATTTTTCACGAGTCATGATTATAATTATATACGAAGCAATTAGGAAAAAAAAAATGTGAGCGTGAAACTTCCCGTCTTTCTCCTTCCTGAAGCAGGCCCGGTGTCAGACCGCGGGTGTTAGCCTCATGTTCGATATTAAGTTTTCCAGCTTTAATAACTTTTAATGGAACTAAAGGAGGACATTTTTAATGACAGAATTGTGATGTCCGGTACACAGACAACAATGCACACCGATTATTTGGATCATTAGAAATCTGGAAAACCACTGTGCAACAGTTGCCATGTACCCAAACTGTTAAACCAAAACCTCACTACAGCTGAATCAACCTATTTTCTTAGCTATTGACGAGAATTGTCTGTGTACCGGACATCACAATTCTGTAATTAAAAACGTCCAACCTTGCTTCCAATAAAAGCCGGAAAGCTGAATATGGAATGGAGCTGGTGACTTTTCTGAAGACCTTGTTCAGGTGTGTCATGTGATGGGCTACCAGTAAGATTTTGCTCCAGAATGCTGACCGAATCAGAAAAGAGCTACGTGCAGATGGAGAAGGAGTGTTTATCCGTATAGTTTGGACCAGTGAGAGATTTTCCGCATACTTGCATGGGCTAGACAATTTCATAATTCACACAGACCACAAACCTCTGGTTCCCCTAATCAGCGACAAGGACCATGGTGTGGTTCCCTTGTGATTCCAGCGTTTGCTCATGCGCTTAATGAAATACAACCGACTTGCTGAGAATGTGCCTGGAAAATTGCGGATTCATTATCCAGACAACCACTACCAGCAGCACAGAGTGAAGCAGCTCAGTGTCTCCCTCTGAACTGGAACAGATAAGGCAAGAGACAAGTGTGGACTGTGACCTGCAAGTGGTGAGTCATCTAGTGAGCCAGGGATGGCCAAAACACGTACAGTGCTTTGTTGCGCAGGCGACTAGTTCAGCACATTCAGTTCAAGCTGTTACTGAGTCTTGTGAAACTCACTTGGTAACAGACACAATACAGCCTGTAGGCTACTGTACATATTCTATTTGTTAATCAATGAATGGCACGATAAATGGCTTTGGCTTTGGTATTTTTATCCTTTTAAGTAGTTTTAGACCATATGTTTTCTTAAGGCACCAGAGATTTTACCAGGCTTTTGGAGCCTGACTGTTCACAGTATATTTAAAATGCTAAAGGCAGCTTATATAATTGTTTTTCATTTGAGTGTATTGTTAATGATACACGTTAAGAAGATGCTGAGACGAACAATATTTCAATAAAAACTAGATTTTAAAACATACATTTTCAGTAGAAGTAACTGAACAAAGTGCACTAGCCTGTCGCCCCCCCCCCCAACCAACCAATTCCTTGAATCGAACATTCGATTCATTTAAGAAAAATAAAACTGTTCGATAGAATTCGATAGATTCTGTAAATTGAACCAAACTTTGTATCAGTAGCTGGCACTTTTCATTCGATTAATTGTTGATGGATCTTATAGCGATAAACTCTGGTGATTGGTTCACCACAAGCACCAGTGCTAACTTACGCAAAAGGGCAGGAGGAGAGTTAGAAGGTGGAGCAAAACTTGAGCAAATGGAATATTTTTTTTTACATCAGCTACGTTAAATACATTGATGAATACCTTTTTGCGTGTCACCATGTTTTTGCATGAAAAAAAAACGGATTGATAACCGATATACTCCTAAAATTGAGGCCGCTGGCGGTGAAATGAGGCTTATTAGAGGAATGACGTTTGATTATTTTTTATATTTTAATATTATTGTTTGTGTTTAAATAGCTAGACACAAGTTTTGCACAAGGAAACACCAGCGAATGATGTAACCAGGCAATCAATAACTTAATAAATTAAAAAGCAATAATCATGCAGCAATAGTTCATGACTCAGTCGCAATTCATTGATCGGCAAGAGCAGCTTCCCAAGCTGCGGCACTTTCTGCAGACTCGGAGGGTGGGATGTCACGCACTTTCTGCAGACTCGGAGGGTGGGATTTCACGTACCGCAGGACCCCACAGAGCTGGCTGGCAGCTGTCTGCAGCACCCTAGCGCTGATTCCATCAGGCCCCGCAGCTTGTCTGTGCCTTTCCAGCACTTTCCTCACCTGATCAGCAGAGTAGGGGGGATTGGAGAGCTGGGCTTGCAGTCCTTGATGGGCAAGTCGCAGATTGGGGCAGGAGGGTGAGGTCATTTTAAAGTACTTCACTTACTGTAAATAAGATGAGGGATTTATCTAGTTGACTTGTAGTTATTTAATTACGTTCATTCATTTATAGCTTTCATATTTATTTTTATATTTCTTTGTGTCCTTCCTACTCGCTCATCATGTTCTTTGCCTATCTCATACAACTTACTCACACCAAGGCCGTCTGACCCTCTGACACCAGGAGTCTGTATGAAGACCATAGATAAAGGGCCAGCTTCCCGCAGTGGGGGCAGAGAGACAGACACAGACAGACACTGAACCGGCCGTGTGAAACATCTTTCTGTAACATCTTCATGCTGTGTTGATTTAATCAATCGACCCTAAAAAGAACCTGAGGTTTCACTGAAGAAATCTATCAGTTGTTGTCACAAAAAGAATCGGTGAGAGACAAGGACGAGAGAATAATTAATGCTGGACGACTGAAGACAACAATTGAGTGCACAAATCAAAAGAGGTAAGATCTTCCTCCTGTCTTTGGCTGAAGGTTGAAAATAGGGGGTGTGAGCAGAGGAGAGACTATCAGGGAGTTGTTCGATGAAGAATAAGTAAATGTAACTAATTGCGAGAGATTTGTTGTGAGCTCAAAAAAGATGTTCACTATAAAGAAGTTTTTCCGTTGCTGAAACAACGTTCTCCTGCAAGAGTTTTCTGTTTTGCTGTTCGGGAAAAAAACAGGAGAATGAAACAGTTCTTTCACCATTTACTATTCGGGAAAAAAACGTTTTCAAGTTCACAGCTCATTATCTGTGGCTGTTCCATCAATCATGGCCTTATCCAGGAAATGTGGCAGTAGAATTGATGTGTCTGCTAAGAAGGGAGGAATGGAGCCTCCAGATGTTGATGTGGAGTATATGATGAAAAATGTCATTGAATATTTGGACACAGCTTGGTGTTTGAAGTCGACAGCTGCGGACATCCATGAGATGTATGCCATCAAAACAGATTCAGGTGGCATTTGATCTTCGGATGACACGCAAAGAGCATGGGGAAAAGCACAGTTCATTGGAGATGGGAAGAAACGGTGGCGGTGGACACTTGTGCTGGGTCAGATTTACCGTCGGAAAGACATGATCGCAAAAACTAATGCTGGCCGAGAACAGAAAAGTTTGCATGAGCAAGTTGTTGCTTTAATTGATGTTGTCCGTGAAAAGAACAAACAGCTGTCTGACAGAGCGAGAAAGCCGGCAGCAGAGCATGCTGCGCGTGCGAGTGGTGATGCTGCGCGTGCGAGTGGTCGTGCGAGTGGTGATGCTGCGCGTGCAAGGGCAGAAGAGGAGAGAGACGCTTTATTGAAGGAGTTAGCGAACTTCAGAGCCGAGAGAACAAAGCAATATGATTTTTGCTCAACAAATCAGCTGCAAATGGCTTCGAATGCAGGAAAAGCCGAGCGACCCCTGGGGGGGGGTGGAGCAACTACATGGGTGACTCCACCTATTCCTCCTCCTCCTCCAACACCAGCCCTGCCTCTGATTGCTCTTCCTCCTGTCCCTCCTGCACCCCCTCCTCCACAAGCACCCATGCCAGTAGAGCAGCTACATCCTGCTGAAGGTCAGGAGGATGATCAGAAAGAACACTTTTAAAGGCCACGATGGAAAAAAAGTAGTAAAAAGATGAGTGCTCCCCTAGTGGTGACTGTGAGTACTACATCAGTGACTCATCCCTGAAGAGGGGACAAGGACAGCTCTCCATGTCCCAAAGAGACAAGCAGATGCAATATAGCCTATAATGCCTTGCTAGTGATAGCCTGGTTGATTATTGCATTAAGCTCACCAATGCCGTTCAGTCTGCCTTTCAGCGGGTTTCCGTCACGTGGGAAGATCCCGTCGACGAAGGTCTCACGCTGGTAGCTGGTGAGTGGGTACCGATCAAAAAGCCCCAGAAAGAACCGCTTGGGGCCGAGTGGGAGGGGCCACCCAGAGTGTGACCTCCATCTCATGCAGCTCAGGTGAGTGCAGTCATGATTCCATTTAATTTTCTGGAAAAACATTTATTTGCAAAATAATCAGTTTGACTAGTACAAAACTAATGACTGACATTAAAAACACACATACTCTCACACAGAGACACAAATACATAATGCCCCGATGTCTTGGCACATAATACAAAGCATTTGATAAGTTAGACATTTTCAAAATACATTGAAATCGCCACATTTAGAGAGCCGATACTTTTTAAAAAAAAAAAAAAAAAAAAAAAAAAAAAAAGTATTATTGTAACCCTGAGAACAAAAAAAAAAAAAAAAAAAAAACAGCCATGGCACTTTGGTTGACACACACGTTTAAACATGACCCCATAAAATCGGCAAGGCCTGACAATACAGAGGGCCAAATTTACATTGTTTGGTTGATTTTTTTAAGTAGAAAAGTCAATAGTTTAAGGACAGAAGATGTACGTGAACCCAAGATAGTGAGTGCTAAAATTTAGTCCCTGTTAAATGTACTCAATACAGTACTTATGCATTGTAGATGTTAGTTAAGTGCATGGTTCCAGCATTTTCATTAAAATGAATCACAGAATAATTTTAACAAATCAATAAGAGGGCTTTGAGCAAAATGTGCACAAAAGTTTTTCCTGGAATAGGACTTCGAGTTTAACTGTTTTCCAACAGCAAACACACTGTACCAGCCAGTAAAGAAACCACAACCGTATATACACACACACACACACACACACACACACACACACACACACACAGTGCTCCATCATAACATACTTTTATAAGTTAATTTCAACCAGTTGACTCAAAAAGTACTCAAGCTTTAACAAAATTGACTTTACAAGGCTTCAGAATGCCAGACAATTGTCCTTAGGAGAGAAATGTTTTGGCATTAAACCAAATAAATAAAAAAACAGTTTAGAAGCAAGCAAAAAATGCCATCATTCAAAACAAAATACCAATATAAAGCTGAAAAACAAGTGCATTGAAAAATTCCTAAATTGCAAGGACCAACGGACAATAAACCTTAAAATTTATAGCTGGATACACGATTATATAATGTATTCACTGAACTTTGACCCTTAAATCTATACAGGTGGTGTAAATTTGGCTAGCACTGGCAGCACAGAGAACTGATGTAACCATTGACCCTTCAGAGTTGAACCTTAATCTATGACAGCGTTTCCCAGCCCAGTCCTCAGGGACACCCAGACGACCCAGACTGACTGGCAGAGAGCGAAATCCTGGACTGCATGGGGGTCCCCAAGGACCAGGCTGAGAGACACTGATCAGTAAATAATTCACACATCACTTTACACACGCTTTCATCAAAAAGTTTCTGTTCCATTAGTCATTTTTCCACATGTACAGCATTTTGTACAAAATATATAAAGGCAAATGGACAACACTAACTGAAAATTGCAAAAGTTTACTAAATCTATAGGTGCCCGGAAATATGTGTCCTGATATACCATGGCACACGCACAGAATGTGGGATGTTTTGGTCAGGATTTAGGTCCTACTTCACTCCATACATTCTCTCAATATCACTGAGATAGTGGTTCTTCAGCTCCCTCCTTTTCAATTTGAAGGCATCTGTGACCAAGCCCGTCTCCGGGGTCCAGGGGTCCGGACTGAGGCGTACCTTGACAGGAATCTCAAACCGCTGCAGCTGGACTATGGAGAAAATATGAAGTGTTTAGGTCATGATGTGCTTGGGGCCATTGATACAACTATAGGATTTGGCACATCGCACTGGGCCCACAAGCCAGACCAATTTAAGTATTTTTTTGGGGGCTCCTGGAATCATCCCTTCCGCCCCCTTTATGGCACCCCTGTGTGAGGCTGCTGTCGTCTGTTGTGGTAGAATTTAAGGTGAGATAAAGAGTAAATACTCATATTCCGTGTGACACCCCGAGCTAGACTTACACGAAGCAGCAACCCCCTTGATGGCCTGGAGAACTGCAGACTCCATCGCTGAGTGATTACAGATTTCCTCCCAAGTCCCTTCAATCTCCTTTTTAGCAGCCAATGCTGTCAGCTGCTTCTGATTTGGCACCACAAAACTTACAACATAGTTCTGGTCACTGCAGGACAAGGAAAGACACTGGATTAATTCTTATTGGAAAAGCAGCATTTACACAAAAAAAACCCTGCATATAAACGTGAGAAAGTGATGTGGTGGGTGCAGACAGACGTACCTGTTCGCATATGCACATATGTTGTCAATTAGTGGGCAGCTCTTCAGAGCAGACTCTACTTTGCCGAGAGACACGTACTCCCCAGCTTGCAGCTTAACAAGGTCCTTTTTACGATCTGCGGATCAGCGAATTAAATCAGACTAAGCTTCCCATAGGATGCTTTAAAACCCTTTCGGGTGACCCCGAAATTAATAATAAAGAGGAAATTAATTGTTCACTGATGTCAACTAGAATATTTTACACAACTTATAGCAAAATAAACAAGTATAACGGCAAGCAGTCATTTCATTATTCAAAGGCAAAACAGAAGATTTATATACAGAAAAGCATAAAACTATTTAAATTTACAAGATGCAGCACTGTTTATAATTTGTTCCAAAACTATGCATTTTACTAGTACAAAGAATAACTGTGTATAACAATTCACCTCTACAATGAAAAATAACCAACCTGACCAAAAAATATTGGTGTGAAACAACAAAAATAAAAAAAAAAAAAAAAAACAAAAGTGGAAAAACTTTAAGGATCTCTCGCAGCACTAATAAAACCTGTGTTAGATAAAGCCAATGATATACTTGGAGTACTACTGAATTAAAAACAGACTAAACCCTGTTATTAAAATCGTGTGTTACAGATGTGTTAATTTGTTGTACAGTATACAGGTTGGGAAGAAGCTCAGTTCAAGTTAAAACTACAATACAATAAGGCTAAATAGTTTATGAATGGTTTATAATCTGGTTATTAAGTAGGTAGTAACTTTGTAAATTATTAATAGATAACTGTTTAAAATTCTCTCTTTAATGTGTTACTACTATTTGCAAAAGGGAGCCTTATTGTAAAGTGGTACCAAAACGTTAGTTGACTAAAAACCATGTCAGCAAGTACAGCTATATTCATGGCAAGAATATATGGGTATTAAAACAAACTAATGAATATTACAAAATAAACATCCTGGATTAGTCTTTTGCCAGTTTATCATACTAGAAGAGAACGGCATATTTATCATATTGTACTACAACTTCTGCAAAAGTGTGTATAAAATCACAGACGATATGTATTCACCTAAATATCCAGTAGGGGGCATTGATTTCATTCACAAAACACTTAAGTGCACTGATAGCGTAAACTTTACAAAAGAACTCACCAACAATCTGCAGGCACCCATCTGAGTGGATCTCACCCACGTCTCCTGTGCAGAACCAGCGCTGTCCATTCTCATCCACAAAGAAGTCTTCATTTAAATGTTCACTCTTGTAGTAGCCCAGAGCAACATTGGGACCACCAATTATCACCTCTCCTCTAGGATGGGGTTTGTCCTGTGCTGTGTAACCACCTAGACAACATAACGATGGGACCATTAGGCACCTTCCCCTTCGGTTAGGAAATCTACTCGGTCGATTTCTTAATGTGAATCAATGTGAAAATGTATACTGCTCTAAAAGTGAGTGTCATTATACGCATATCCAAGTTCCCCTCTATAATTACAAGAAATCTGACATCTGAGGCAGCCTAATCTCTTCTGATAATATCACTCTTTCAAAAACCCCTTACCAAGCTTTTCTAAACACAAACTTTCTGTGAAGACAGAACAAGATTTGCTCGTGTCCTTCAGCCATGGTTAATTAGCCGTGGTCATGGCCACGGGCTTCAGCTTGCTAAGCTCGATATCAATCATACATAGGTCTCCAAATGGCCGCTGTCACAGATAATTGCACAGTGTAACCTTCAGCAAAATCCTTTTTTTCCTCCCATTAACAGAACGGCTCGGTGAAAAACAAACCAACAAACAAAAGCAAAGAAAGTAAGTAGCAAGCCGACTTTTGTAGCTCTAGATACAAGTGAAATGACCATGTGAGAAGCAGCACAGCGGTAGTGAGACTTCCTAGGCAGCGGTACACAGAAAACATGATCTACAGGGAAAGACATGCAAGCCACTTAATAACAAACGGCGTACAGGGTTTTAAAGCGGTGCGTCTCAACACGGTCCTCGGGGATCCCCAAACAGTCTCCGTTTTTTCTCCTGCTGGAGAACTGGGAGGACTGAGGGTCCCTGATGATCGGGCCGAGACAACGTTTAAAGTTTGCTGTAATTCACCATTTGTAACTTCAGCTTTTTAACTTACCTTCGACCCAGTCGCGCAGCTTGATCTCACAGCAGATGAGAGGGGCCCCGACTCTGCCAGTACTGTAATCTGCCACTACAGATAAACCCAACATTCAAAATGCCGTATTAAAATTTTAGTTCTGCAACCTTTCGAAACCATAAACATTTTACGACATTTTATAAGAAGCATTAGAAATATAACTAAGTTCAAAGTTGCTAAGTAAGCAAAATCTGCTACATCGCCCAGCAGTAACAAAATTTGTCCTATAATTTTATAATAATAAAACATTCATGCAAAAGGGCTGAATGAGAATTACAAATTTCTTGTCCTTACATAAATGCAAGTACATCTGTCCACAGATTTCCAAAAATTAGCCAACCTTAACCTAAACTAATGTGGGAGAGGGTTAACTCTGGTTTCTTCCACATCAGATCAGTTGATTATTACAATTGTAAAGGACTAAAACTGAATGCGGACGAAGGAGGACAAAGCACATTACCATTCTGGCTAAAGCGTAACTTATTCCTACATCTGAACACCTGCGGCATGGTTAAGCAGTTATTGAGTTTTTTTTGACTGGCAGGGAGACAGACCAATGTCTAAAAGTCAGACAGCCAGGACATCGCCATGGCGACAGTTTCTGCACCTTCAGTGATAGTCCCAGCACCGCATGTCTCAGTTAGACCATAGCCCTGGCCGATCGGGCAGCAGAAACAGACATTCATGAAGCGCTGCGTGGCAGAAGACAGGGGGGCCCCTCCAGATAGCATCATGCGGACACTTCCTCCAAGGAGAGCCCTCACCTTCTTGAACAGCAGTCTGTAACATAGAGCAGGATATTGAGTAATCAGTCCATCATTATATTTTAAGGAAAACTGATATAATAATGTGGGCAGTGGTGGCTTGATGGTTAGGGAAGCGCACTTGTAAAATCGAAAGATTGCAGGTTTGAATCCCCCACCAACAAGTCACCACTGAGGTACCCTGAGCAAGGTCCCCAAGCACTGCTCCCCGGGTGCTGAATTAGCTGCCTCCTGCTATGTCACGAAAGCGAGGACACATTTCGTCGTTGTGCACTGTGTGCTGTGCTGTGTTAACAATGACCACTGATCACCAAATTCAATTCAATATAGTTATTACAAAAAACCAAAACAAAATCAGTACCAACACTGATGATCCAGTGTCTTAAGAAATTTCATACTTTAGTATTGTTTTTTAAACTATGCATAAGCACTCAATTGTTCTCAAAAATATTTCTCAATTGATATTCAAGCAAACATTTTAAAACTATGAAGATAGGTGTCCAGCACTCAATGGCAAACTTATAAAATAAAATTGCTTTTAGCACAGATAATGGTTCTGAAAAATGTTTCCTGTAATACATGGGGGCATCCCAAAATAAAGGAATGTCCAGCACCATGCTACACTGCAGAAAGGAGGATTTTCTCAGGTGACATTTCCTGTCAACAGCCCACAACAGATGGATAAAACATTCCAGTCCTGAAATTTAAACTAATCAGCAACCCTTGGGACCCAGGAAATACCAATTCTTAACAGTACAAAAGGAAGATGATTACTAAAATTTTAATTACATTCTTGATGTGGTCAAACGAGTATTTTTCTTGATTATATTTAATAAAATGAGAAGGTATGGCTGGGATGGGTGCCTCACACCTCTGGGGAGTTGGATCCCCCCCCCAGCTCTACGTGTGCAGTTTGCACGCTCTTCTCGTGTTCTCTAGGGGCTTCCTCCATGTTCCAAAAAGACGCAAAGGTGAACTGTAGCAGCCAAATCGTCTGTATGCGAATAGTGTGTGTGTGTGCGTGTGCGCCCTGCAATGGGCTGGCGCCCCAGCCTGGGTTATTCCCTGCGAGACGGGCTCCAAACTACTGTGACAATGGACAAATGGTACAGAAAAATACATGAAAAAATGAAAATGCAGTAGAAGATGTCACAAGAAAGCGTGTCGTCGTAAAGTAAAATTTAGAATGCGATTTCGTATTACTGCGATTTCGTAGTCAGGCCTCATTGGGCACTGATCTTCACGCAACGAAATTATTTTGGTGATAATAATGACAAAACAGTAAGCCTAAGAGTACTTTTTTTAAACTATATAACATAGATAAGAGGAATACACAGAGATAAGCGCTCCTGCAGGAGAGGGCAGGCACTCACATGTTGCAGAGTGGTGCGTCAGAGCCCCGTTTGAGCTGCTCCAGCTTGTAGCTGAAGCCCAGCTTGAAGAGCGTTCTTTGTACGTAGTTCATCTCCTGTACTTTGCTCGTTACATTTTTGTATATGCGGTCCATGATTTCCTGTAAACAGAGGAGGAGGTGGTTTGTTTATCACTTATTTGCTTGCAGAATTTGACAGTCTATAGCAGAAGGGAATTATCTTCTTTAACCCTGGAGGCAATCAGATCAGTTTTTAAAACTAAACAATGATAAAGGGTAAAATACGTAATCTAACATTTGGAACATTTAGTTGTTTTCTTGTTTTCTAGAAAACAAAATGGCAGAAAAATGAACTGACATTAGTGATCCAGAATACACTATATGGACACCTGGCCATTACACCCACAGGACCTTTTGACATCCCATTATAAATCCATAGGCATCAGTATGGAGCTGGTCCCCCTTTTGCAGCTATAACTGCTAGAAGCATAGAATTATCCAAAAATTCTTGCAATGCAATTCTATGCTTCCAAATTTGTGAGAACAGTTTGGGAAATGTCCTCTTCTGCTCCAGCTTGACCGTGCCCCCGTGCTGAGTGTGGTGTAGAAGAACTCGACTGGCCTGTACGGAGCCCGGACCTCAACCTTGAGACATCCTTGGGATGATCTAGGACAGGGATTGATAGCCAGGCCGTCATGTCCAACCATAAGTGCTTGACTTCACAAATACTCTTCTGGATGAATGGGCAAAAATTCCCCCAGACAACCTCCAAAAGCCTTCCCAGAAGAGTGGCGGCTGTCATAGCTGCAGAGGGGGGGCCGACTCCATAGAATGGGATGTCATTAAAGTTCCTGTAGGTGTAATAACCAAGTGCTCCAATACTCTTGTCCATAACAGTATAAATCAGTATAAATGAAAAATGCTGATCAAGCAATCTTTACACAATCGATAAATATACTATTTAAATATTTACAATGAAAGCATATCAAAGTGTCAGAAAAAAAATACCGTAATAAAGCCTTTATCATTTGAAAACATTAAGCCCAGTCTGAGTAGTGCAGGTTAGATCTATACAGAACAAGGCAGAACACAGTCACCCAGTTAACAGTGGCACGACCGAATCAGACAGAGCGCAAGACAACAATCCTGAAGTAAAAGTGACGATGGAACGCTATTACAATTTAGAAAGGGATACTGCCCCTGTGTAAACACCGTTCTCTGCAAGACACTTCATTTGGGCTTTGTTACTGCAGTGCATGTTCAAAGAAAAATAAATTAAGCAATTTTGAGGGAATATAAATAAAAATAAATTATCACACCTGCAGTAGAAAAAAAGCTTAAGAAAAGCTTGTTATTATTTATAGCTATTTTTAGCTCTTCATCAAACGTGACCTCTGACCTCTGAGGTGGTTACCATGTATGTCGTGTGACAGTCACAGGACAGAGCTGAGAGCACCCCTGTCTAATGACTGTCGGGGGGGGGGGGCTACACCTGTAATCAATATTGAACCAGAAAAGTAGAGCGAGGGACAAATACCCCACACTAAGCTTCCCACAACACATGCAGCAATATGTATAGGTGACCTGATTAATTCGGCAATAAAGCTCGACACTTTCCCATAGGAAAATGATGACCACGTTACCCCCGCTGCATGCTGGGAATACTGTTTCTGCAAATCCACAGCTGGTGATTCCATCATGCCACACAGAGACCAAAACTGTGTATTAAGGATGACAGCGATATCGTTCACTAGGGTAGCGAGAGGTTTGCTTCTGTAAACATTAGCTTTATGCTAATGGGCAACCACGTCGCCTGAGCCCGATACGTCGACAATTTAAAGTCAAAGCTATAGCCAATCACGACCCTCTGAAGTAGCTCCCTAGCCAATGGAGCAGGCATTAAACAGAAATGGCACAGAATTCAAACAAACAGCTCCTGCGTCTCCCCAGTACGTGTGAGCTTTAGCGAGCGAGTGTATGTGCTGATTGTGTTTTAATCTGAATTGTTTCCACGTAGCAACCGTATCAACGCAGGTCGCCGACTTCAGGGCAGCCGTTTCAGTTAAGTAACGGCGCTTTCCGGAAGATTTGCGGAACGGAGGAAAACACGATGCCTGTATGTCACGCTGTAGCTAAATGTAACTACATGGTTTAGAGGAAAGCTAGAAAACAGCAAGCCCACATCCATGTATGATGTATATCAGTGAACAAAGTTTAACGTGACTCTACAGCAACTTGCTAGAAAAAATAATAATCTAAAAAAAAAAAAAAACAGTGAAATGTCACGGAATGAAAATGGTCAATACTCAGCCGAGAACCTGCTGTTGTACGGAACCAGGAGACTCGGGTAAGACAGGGGCTTGCTGTGATCGCGAAGCACCGTTTCACGTCGACCTGGGGGGGGGGGGGGGTGACTTACAACATAGACAAATGAGCATTGGACCGTTTGTTTGGACTCACTTAATAGGTTCAAGTGATCTGTATCATGGACACGAATTTCAGAGCATCACTCCTCCAGCTAGATGGGAGGATTCGTTCCGGAAGCTCACTTGCATATAGAAAGAAAGGTATTAGGGAGAGACAGTATCAGGACGTGTGTCTGTCTGTCTGTGTGCGTGTGTGTGTGTGTGTGTGTGTGTGTGTGTCTGTGTGCGGTTCTAGGTGGACGTGACTGTGGTGCCGCTGCCCAGCCTGATGATCATCTGCTGGCAGTCGTGAAGGGTGCGCTTGTCGCCCAGCTTCTCCAGGGTGCGGGCAGCGTCCGCCAGCATGCCCACGCGCTGCCCCGGCGCCGACAGGAAGGACGGGGGCAGGTAACGGCAGGCCAGCATCACCGCCTCCGCCTGCTCTCGCCGTCCCGGGCGGGTCTCACTCTCCTCTGCTGACAGGCAAACCGACGCAGACAGTTAGCATCCTCTCTCACACTCCAATTTCATGACATCACTATTTCCAACACCAATTGACTTTTTTTTTTTTTGGCACAAAATACAGCTTTAGTGATGGGGGGGGGGGGGGGGGGGCCCCCCAAATTTTTTTCCAAAATTGTCTCCGGGGGGGGGGCTTTCCCTCCACCGGGGGCGGGGGGGGGGGGGGGGGGTGCCCCCCTCCCCCCCCCCGCCCCCCCCCCCCCTGTGCCT
>JAODKE010000040.1:2614983-2629563 GCA_026779605.1 Mormyrus hasselquistii | reverse complement strand
GAAGCCTGGCAGCAGGTGCTCGCATGCAGTGTCTGCTTACTTGTCCATTCCTCTTGGCTCTACTCCCGACTCCTTTAGTTATATAGTTATATTAAGCATGGCTTGAATTTCAGGTCCTCCTTCCTTCTCCTTTAAGACTGCTAAGCCCTATTTGGGGTGGGGGAGGGGGGCTTTAGCCCCCTATATTTTGTCTCAGCCCTTGCAAAATAGCTTTTCTAAAACCATTTCATGATTTGTTCCGGGTTATCGGATACATTTCATACCCCCGGCTTGGCAAACTATATTGTGGAGTCCCCCCCGCAGTTCTCTCGACAAATTTAATTTAATTATGGGTGGGGTGATGTCCTATGTTTCTTCAGAGGGCTGAGCCCCCCCTGCAAGGATCAAGTACTAGAATGCCACTGTATTAAACAGCACTGCCATTCTTCTTAAACTTATCAAACGTATCAAACATAATCTTGAGACTAAAAATTTAAATTGTAATTTTAAAAGCATGAATTATTCCTCAGCATAAATATGTACCTCAGAGTAAATAAGTATTTTTGTGCAGTGGCAAGATTGTAACCTATGAGGTTTAACCGAGGTGTGATTATTGCTGGTTGAAAACCCAATACCCCGCCAAGACAATAGTTGAAAATAGTTGGCTTCGACAATGCTTATTCGTCTTTTAAGAGACTATTTGGGGGCAATGTGTGGTCCAGTGGGCTGAGCCTCTGTGCCTAAGATTGGAGAATTGCAGGTCCAAGTCTGGCCTTGGTACATCCGAAGGTCTTTGAGTCCATAACCCATAACCCCCAGCTCTCTGGGTGCTGCTATGCGTAGCTGCCCTTCACAGCAGGAGGCATACAGACAATTTCTCCACAAGCATTAATAAAGTATCAATTATTATTGTAATAAATACTGCATACATATCTGAGAGCTTCATTCACTCTCTTTCATTGTCCAGAGTTTCCTGTGTTATTTTCTGTGTGATATTTTCATTCTCTCTCTCCATCCCCTTGTGGCAGTAATGGACCTGATCTACTGGCGAAACATGGAGAAGACTGGCATTGTGTTCACAGGGCTGGTCATAGGTTTGCTCTGCATGTTCCAGTATAGTGCCATCTCTGTGGTATCCAACCTCTGCTTGACAGTCATGTGTTTCACCTTCCCTGTCCGCCTCCTCTTCAAGGCCCTGGAGCTGCTACGCTTCAGAAACGTGGTCCACCCCTTCCAGTGAGTACTATATTCACCACACTACAGTTTATTTTGTGGCCGTGTTTAACAATTTGTCTGTATCAGGTTATCTCGCTGTCTTTCTTTAGGTCTTACCTGGAATATGACCTCTCTCTGACGGATGAACAGACTGTGCGCCATGTGGAGGCAATCGTTCTGATGGCGGCCACTGCCGTAACGGAAATGAAGCATCTCTTATTTGTTGGCAGTATTTATGACTCCATCAAGGTTTGGTATCAATATCACGAAATGGATATTTTTATAGGGGCCAGAGCTGCTTAGTGGGTTGCACAGTGGTCTGGCACCTTCCGGGCCGTGGTTCTGATCCCTGTGACCCGAGACGAGCCCAACAAAGTATTGGGTTTCAGGCAGGGTGCCGCTCAGTTTTTTATGTTCTACGTCGGGCTCGGGTCGGGTTTGGGTTCACTTCTTAGGCGTAAATTGATTTTTGAGCTTTCTGGGTCCTTTGCCAGTAATAGTAGATCTCCCTCCATTAGTTGGTTTTGTATTTGCTAGTACTATTTGGGCTGGGTAGGGTTCAGTCTCAAGGTATCAGGAATGGACCAGGCTTGGGATTTAATTTCAGGCTGTACAAAATTCTCCTGCGTGTTCTTCCTGGGTGCGAGTGGTTTTCTTGTCAGTCGCTCCCATGGTCCAAAGGTGTGTGGTTTGGATGAATTGGTGTCTCTAAATTGCCTGTATTGGCTGAGCGTTTGGTCTGTATCCTCAGGGCGTGCTCTCTGCTTCCTGGGATAGGCCACACACTGCATATGTGCTTATTTATGTTATTTTTATTATTAAGTTGTCATTCATAAACCAATTTAACCAGCAACACCAACCTGAACCACACAAAAGTTATAATTACTGCTGGTAAGCTACCAAAAAGACAACGTTTATCCAGCAGTCTCGTGGATCTGGTACATATTCTTTATAAAATAAAAATTTAAAAAAATTTAAGTAAATATAACTGCAGAAATTTAAATAAATGTTACACAAAAGACAAACATTTCATACAGAAATATTGGTCCATAAAACTGTATTTTTTTGTGGATTGGCAGTTCATTGTCCTGATGTACCTGCTGACCAATGTGGGAGTGCGCTGCAACGGCCTTACACTGATGATTGCCGGTAAGGTGACATCGTTTACATCGTTCCTCAGTATACCTTTTCTTGCTGAACCACACGACTGAGTCAGTGTCATTACACTGTCGTTTTCAGGAAGACAGCCGCCACGTGCTTGCATGGTATTGTTTACTTTGTTCAAGGAGGACAGCAGTTTCAAAACAAGACTGAATCTTATTGGAGTTATATAGGTGGTAATTGTTCAATTCTTCTGATCCACCTTTAGGTGTGATATCGGCCTTTTCACTCCCTTTGTTCTACAGGCAACAACAGGTAAGACCCTATCCACACTACAAAATTAAAATACACAAATAAATATTAATATTCATGCACACTCAGTGGTGAATTTATTTATTTATTTTTTTTATAAGTACACCAGCTTCTTAACACAAAACGTTTCCTCCTCCAAACAAAAAATTATATGGTATTAAATATATACAGCATAAAGGAAAATTCTACGGGTTCGATTACGACGCACCTAAGACTTAGAAGGGCTCAGGCATGTTCTCTAAGCAGTTTTAAACATCGCAATGACAGCTGGTGCCAGAATCTCAGAAATCCCTCCTGGGAATTTCATGTTGTGCAGTATAAAAAGTTTATGGAGTGTACAGCACTACAAACAAAAAACATTCAGTCAGCAACAATTCTGTGGGCCAAAACAGAGAAACGTCATATGTAATTGGCATTAAAGCTACACACTATGGACAAAGTTACTGGGAATCACCTCTCAATTTTTGAATTCAGGTCTTTCATTCAAACCCATTGCTACAGGTGTATAAAATCAAGCACTTTCTATCATTCATCCAGAACAGTATTTTTGAGGTCTGGCCTGGTTCACGGTCTCCACTCTAATTCATCCCTAAGGTGTTCTGTCGGGTTGAGGTCAGGACTCTGTGCAGGCCAGTCAAGTTCCTCCACACCAGACTCGCTCATCTATTTCCTTATGGACCTTGCTTTGTGCACTGGTATGTTCCTGGAACAAGAAGGGGCCAAGCCCCTTCACTGGAATTAAGGGGCCAAGCCCAACTCCTAAAAAACAGCCCCACACCATAATCCCCCCTCCACCAAACTTTACGCTTGGCACAATGCAGTCAGACAAGTACCGTTCTCCTGGTAACCACCAAACCCAGACTCATCCATCAGTTTGTCAGACAGAGAAGCGGGATTCCTCACTCCAGAGAACACATCTCCACTCTGAAGAGTCCAGTGGTGGCAGTGTGCTTTACACCGCTGCTTGGATGCAGCTGCTCGGCCATGGAAACCCATTCCATGAAGCTCTCTAAACACTGTTCTTGAGCTAATCTGAAGGCCACACAAAATCTGTAGCTATTGACTCTGCAGACAGTTGGCGACTTCTACACACTGCTTCTGAGAGTGACCCATTCTTTTGCAAACGTTTGTACAGTAGATGCAGTCTGCATGCCTGGGTGCTTGATTTTATACACCTGTGTCTATGGAAGTAACTGGAACACCTGAATTCAATGATTTGGAGGGGTGTTCCAATACTTTTGGCAATATAGTCTATCTGTGTATTTTTGTGTTAGTTATCGTTTTGATTTTTAAATTTAGTTTTAGCATTTATTATTTCTATTTTAAGTCGAGTTTAGTTTTAGTTTTTGGTATGACTTCATTTGTTTTTATTTTAAAAATGTAAATGTATTTTGTTGTTATATATCTTACTTTAGACTTTAGTTATTTTGATTCCAGGTATAGACAGAAACTTGTAGAACTTTGCTAAATACCACGTCACAATCTGGTGTCGTCGGCTATTTCTATGATTCAAATGCATTACACAAGGGGCCCAAAGACAAACAACATCAATATGTTGGCTAATTAGTATTCAAAAATGGTAACAAAGTATTTCTCATTTGGTTGTAGCTTTTTTTTATTGTCGTATTTTGTTTTATTTCATTTTGTGGAAATGTTCATCGTGTTTTACACTGAGCCCACTCTTGTGTGCAGTAAGAACTGATCCTATAGTCTGCTCATTCACCACTTAAGGGGTTTAAAAGTACCGGCCTGCAAAAAAAATCGTTATAGAATCTGGCCTGTAAATTAATTTTTCATTTTTATGATTAATAAAAGTCATTCTGCTAATAAGCGTCAGCGAGCTCAGCAAGTTTCACTGGTATTTCTGAATAAAAAGAAAATGTGTGACTCACAGGGCAGCTCAATAAGCAAAAGAAAGTTACAACTCTACACTATTTGGACAAGCATTGGGGGTGTTGGGTCACACCTCTAACTCATTGAACTCAGACCCATCGCCACAGGTGTATAAAATCAAGCAGCTAGGCATGCAGTCAGGTTAACAAACATTTGTGAAAGAATAATCCGTGTCACTTGTTAAAGCTATGATCCTTGAGGTAATTCAGGAATCCAAAACTGGGTTTTATGTGGTACGTCGTAGGGTACTTTATAAATCGTCCATTGAGTATATGTATATATAGACACATCAACACAAATATCAATATTTAATTTGAACTGTTTGTATAGATGACTGTAACCTACTACAAGCCCTCCTTAATTTACAGGAGAAGATTGACAAATTAGTGACAAAGTTCCAGACTTCTGTAAACAAAATCAAAGATAAGTAAGTACTTTCTTCATTCCCTTGTGACAAATGAATCTTACTACAGTAATTTGAAAAGTGTACTGCTATTGATAGACACAGTTTGCTGTACATTTGTGTGCAAAGTACATTCCTTATGTATTGGATGGCACTGCAGATTCGTCACCAAAGCACAAAAACTTTCCCTGACTTCTGCACTGCAGAAAACTAGGTTTTCCTCCTCCTTGTAATAGGAACCTTAAATGCACCTATTCACATATTCTTCAGTCGCCTGAAACACTAATTGCAACACCAACCTCATTCAGACCAGACTGATTGCCTTTCCTGCAATTCAATTGAGAGGATGCAGTAAAAAGGGAAATTGTGCCTACTAGATATGACCCCACTTATTTGTGTCTTAGAGTCCTTAAATGTCAGATTATCTCTCTATTGACGGGAAGGACGGGATATCCATAAACTCTCATAACAGCTCCAGATACTACAGACTATAGTTCTGTCTGTTGACAATGACTAAATGTAGCTTCTCGTGCCTCCAGCTTTGCCTTCTGGTGAGGTGACGACTCTTGGCACCTCTGCGTCAAATAGTAAAGATCCTACCAAAACCTTTCCTACACACTTTATATATGCGGAGATACCGTCTATTGTCCCCCAGTCACCTCCACATAACCGTGTAACATTTGATGGCGGTAAAGTCGGCCAAATGGGACTCTGTGTTACCCAGTTTGCCAGCTGGTTTGATGAAGGCTACTGTGTGCAGGATGCCTCTAAAATTACCACAAGTAAGTCACTTCGTACGCTGGAAATGGCCTATATATGTTATTTGGGTTATGTGGAAATAGCGACTGTTTCTTTGTACAATAAAATATTTATAACAGCTTGTAATGTTCTGCCTTCACTCATGTCACTTTTGGCAAAAGCATCTGCTAAATAAATGTTATAATACTATAGAACCCACAATGCCATTTAATAATAATAATAATAATAATAATAATAATAATAATAATAATAATAATAATAGTGAAAACAACAGATTCCAAAGAAAAGTATTAAAGAATTAAGTTGTTACAAATGGTTAGGGAAAATTTGGTTAGATAAGTTGCTCCCAGGGCTATAAAGATTTAAAGTATATTTTACGATCTGTCTCTGACTTTAATGATGACCTCAAAAATATAGAGTATTAATGCATGAACATGCAATGCAAAGAGAAAATGAATCTCAACTCACAAAAAAGAACATATGACTTCTGTTATTTCAGGCGTAAGATTTTTTTGAATATTACTCGCACATTATATTAACTGAATTAATTAAAACTTATGGTACTGTATCTTTTTAAATACTACATACTCCATGTAGAGAGCAGCACAGTGGTGGAGCAGTTGTTGCTGTCGCCTCACACCTCTGGGACCCGTGTTTGAGTCTCCTCCACGGTTCCATGTGTGTGGGGTTAGCATGTTTTCCCCGTGTCGTCATGGGGATTGCCCTGGGTACTCCGGTTCCCCCCCCCCCCAGCCCAAAAACATGCTGAGGCTAATTTGAGTTACCAAATTGCCTGTAGCTGTGCCTGAATGCTGTGTGACGGGTTGCCCCCCCATCCTGGGTTGTTCCCTGCTTTGTGCCTATAGGCCCAGACCCCCCATGACCCTGAATAGGATATGCAGTTACAGGAAATGGATGGATGTACCATATGTATAAGGAAATTACATTATAATATCCATGTTCACATGAAATATGTTAATAACATACTTACATTATCTTCTTTACTTTTCACCAAACTCCTACACGTATCAAATAAAAAAAACGGCTGAATATCACACTAAATATTATACTTGTCTTTTTGTTTTTAGATTTCAACTGTTGCTTCAAAACATTAAACCTGCCCCAGCTTCTGCCACCATCTCTGGCCCAAAAGTCAAACCCAAAACAAAATGAAGAATTAACAAAAGGTATAAGAGTGAAGATGAAGAGAGAAGATGGACTAAAGACTCAATGACGCCTTAAATAGTAACGTATAATCATGGCTGACCCTAAGCCAAATAGGGCAATGAACACTGGCTACTGCGAGCTGTGGGTTACGGTAATTTTTCTAGTATGTTTGAGTGGCCAAATTCACTATCCAATCGGTACTAAAAGTTACTGTTTGGGATTAATGAAATCCAGATATTATAACTTTATGTTTTACATAGTATGTTGTACATACATCCTAGTTTAGTTTTAAACAAAGCACAGACAGTCAGATTTTAAGTTTCCTTTTTTTTTTTTAACCTTCACAGTTACTTCGCAATTCCCTGGATAGTTTCCCTGCAGGTTTTGCCTCATCATATAAGATGCTTCTGCATAGAGTGGCAGAGTTTGCTGTTCAAATCCTAAAATCAGTCCAAACATCCAGCTTGGAACTTTGCATCCTAATCTGTAATCTTCCCGTCCTTCTACGCATTACTGAAAGGTAAATGTCCCTGTATTGTAAATGTGAATAAGAACAATGACATTAAAATCTAGCACAAAACAGTTGTGTTGTTAAAAAAAGAACTGCTTGGAATTATCACGGATATTCCGAAACTGAGTTTGATGTGGCTTAAGGCTTTATAAAGAATAACAAAATCAGACCCCATATAGAATGTTTTGAGTACACTCATGTAATGAAATAGATCCTTTCCTTATTTTTTATTGCTTCAGGGCTATGCCTTGAAAAACAATATTTTCTAAATTCTCAGCACTTACACACACACCTAACGTACAAAATGCATGCAGATGGAGGACTGTTCAAAGAACTTTGTGCATTGAAGTGAACTCAACTAAAAACAAGAACACTCAATTAATTCAAATCACAAAATCCACCCTGGTGATTGCAGATATGCTTGGTTCTAATCTTCTAAGGACTATGGAAAATGGATAGAATAGAAACAGGAGAAACATGACAGTATTCAGTTATTCAATATGTTTATACATGATTAAACAGATGTATTAATGGTTAACGTTTGTATTTCATTTACCTCCAGTAAATGTATTAATGGTTACCGTTTGTATTTCATTTACCTCCAGTAAATGTATTAATGGTTAACATTTATATGTCATTTACCTCCAGTAAATGTATTAATGGTTACCGTTTATATGTCATTTACCTCCAGTAAATGGGCTCCAGTGTGTTTACATAAGAACAATAAGCCCTTCAAATGATCATTTGAATTCACATGAATTTACTGATTTGTTTGTATATAAAACTCATGTTTGGCAGAACTGTTATATCCTCATAATTTTGTATGTTGTCCTCAGTAATTCTGTAAAAACATTTATAAAATTATGGCACAGACTTTTCCTAATACAGTTTAAATATACAATTTTTGTTACCAAAATACATGGCCAGTATTATCCCCATTTAGTTCCTTAAGCAGAAATTATAACACCCATCTAAAAAACAAAAACATTTAATCTACCTATCAACGAATCAGATGTGATTACACGAGTAGTGTACCAATTAAAACAAAGCATCAACTGTCACCCGCCCCTCTGCTAATCATGCATTGAGTGCAGGGTGACTGCAAATGGAAAAACAAAATATAAAAACTGCATTTTAAGTTACTACAATTTTCATTTATGATTCCAACAAGTATAACATCTTATTTGTGTTTATTTGGATTGAAAAGTAGTGATATTAATTGCTAATTAATATTATGTTCAGAAAGATACTATATTTCTAAGTAACTGCAATTTATATTGTCTTGGTTCAGTTACTGACTTTATTTTCTTCAAGCCCACAACCCTGATATTATAAAGCACCATGTTACTTGGGGTGATGGTGGTGCAGGAGGCAGTGCTGTTTTTTTGGCAACTAGAGGGTTGCTGGTTCATGCCCTGCCTTCTCCTGATACCATCACAGTATCCTTGAGCAAGACACTGAACCCCAAATTGCTCCTGGTGAGCAGGTTGGTGCCTTGTGTGTGTATGAATGAATGAATGTGAGGCATGAATTGTAAAGTACTTTGCGTACTCGTAGGAGTTGAAAAGCCCTGTATAAATGAACTCTGTTTACTCCCTCGATCCAAAAAGAGGTGCCTGACTTAAATTGCCAAAGAGAAACCCCAGGTGTGACCCTCTACTAGATAAGCAGTTATAGAAGATCTGATAATTTGTTGCATTAAAATAGTTTTATACATGTGCTACATATTAAGTTGTGCTGTAACAGTACAGAGCAAAAGTAATTAGAATTTTCATAGTCCTGTTCATAATGACTTTAGCAGTACTTTATCTCCTTAAAAGTAATTTTGCCTAAATTTTTCACAAATTAAAATGACTCACTAATGAATATGACTGCCCTGCTTTTTTCATTGGTTCCTGACTGCATGATCTTGCTCCAAAATACACAGTTCTGGTATTTCCATGCTATATACTCACAATTTGTTTGGCTTAATAACTGGATTTTGACTTACATGTTTTGTGTATTTAACACAGTGCTATTGAAAAGTTGATGATCAGCTACTAAAATTAAATTTTTGCAAACCATCTGACTTTGCAGTGCACATATATTGTTTTTTTTTTGTACATTTGCATGCACCATAGCTGTTTTTTTAAAGATCAGAAATTAGTTAATTAAAAATCTATGGCTGTTATGTGTTCTTTCATAATTTAAATAAATGTGGCATATACTGTACTGTAAATTTACCACATGGTTAACGTAGCTTATATTCAATTATTCCTTAGTTTTCCGAATGTATATAACATATACTTATATAAGTTCTTAAATAAACCCACAAACTAATAAAAGTAGAGTGTATTTAACTATCTATCCGAAACTGATTATTTGTTACTGTTTTACATATGATTTCAAAACACTTTAATGGTGACTTTAAAATAACAGGTTTGCATAAACACGTTACTGTTCCCAGCTGTGTTATTCCACATGTTGTTCAAATTAAGTGAAAATTAATGTGTTAGAAAATTTTACTAAAATTTTTGCTTGGCTTGTCAGTTGAATTTAATTTGATTATTCTAGATTATGGGACAAAAACCCAACCCTTTTTCGCTGTTTATTGCTGTTCCTGTTTTTTATTTTTAAAAGATGTAGGAGAACCATATTAGCATTTCATCTGAGCCGCTCCTTGCCAACTGTTGTATAATTGTTTGTCACACAGATTTGGGAAATTGCCCTGAGCTGCGTGGGAGAGCAGGCAGGTTGTACAAGATGGATCCAGTTTTGGAATTAATGGGTGAGGTAACCAGAAAGGGCAGATTCAGGGAATGCAAACAAGAACGGCAGGTCTGCCAGCCGAGGGGCGGAGCCCAAGTGACGGTGCGGGATCCTGACAAGTGAGAGTAAGAACAGGAAGAGACAAAACTCGACACGGACGGCAAACGGGAAAGTCTAACTGAGAACAGTGAGATAAAACCAGGAATATCCAACATCAACGCGATTTCGGTCTTGTGACTTGCGGCTACAGAGTTTCAAACTTCTGCAGCTGAGCCATATAGCCAGTATGTTTTCATAGGATACAAAGGCTGTTAGCTGCCAGCACAGGCTGTGTGGAAAGTCTCAGAGGGTGATCATTCCCACACGAGCAAGCTGACCTGACCTGCGGGAACCTGTCTGCGTAGTCACACCTCAAATGATTAGCAAGTGGTAGATGGATAGTGTGTTTAAACATGGATATATTTTGTTTTAGACGCTTTCTCTCGATAATTTCTCTTTGTTTTGAATATTTCCTTGTAAATAAACATCACCTGTCAGTTTTAGTACAATTTTTTTTCTCTGGATATCGCAATCTGGCTAGGTACTGCATCTGCCCACTCAGAGGATAAATGAATGAATCTGAGAGAGAATTCAGGAGAGAATTCACTAGTTAGATATATGGGAAAATTAGGAGGCAAAACTTGAAAGAGCCACAGTGGACAATTTTTGCCAGGGCATTGTGATAAAGGATCTTTTATGACCTCAGATAGTCAGGACTTCAGTTTTACGTCTCATCCGAAGGACGGCCCCACTTTTATATCACAGTGTACCTGTCACAGCACTGGGGCATTGGGCTCCACCTAGACCACAGGATGGGGTCACATCAGCACCTCTCAGTTGCTCTCCCAGCCAAGTACAGGCCAGGCCCACGCCTGCTCAGCTTGTGAAGGATTATCTAGTCTGACCTGCAGGCAGGAAAGAATGACAGCATGTTGTGAAATCTGCAGTGAAAGACACTGCCTGCTGTTGTCCCTCTATTGTTAAAGGAGTTCAAGTCCCATGACGTCATCATGAATGTCCTGCAAAAATCCGTTCATTACGGCTAGATTGCCTCTGCAGACCATGTTCCAAAGTACAATATTTCCTGTGATGACCTAACAGATTCCTTTAACTATATTAACTCTAATATCTAGTGATCCTTTAATATTTTAAAATAAAATATATCTGCATTTTTAAATCCTGGTTTGATCTTAGTTCTGCTGACAGAAGGCTACACTACGCAGCAGACTGCTTCCAGAATTTAAGTTTCTAAGACAGCAGTACACAAGAACAAGGTGAAGCAGTAGAATGGTTCATAGTGCAGACCTCAGGCCCACTGAAATGCTACGGTGGGACTCAGAAACACTCCCAGCGGACCTTTCAGCCGCTAATTCCCTTAGCAAAAGCACACAGAAGCGGAATAAGCCGCGGCTGGCAGACGCTCCGCCGCCGCGATGCCTTCCCCTTACGTTCCTTCCTAAATGGCATTTAAGCCGCTTGAGTGGAACTATCGCAAAGGAAAAAGCCAGACTGGGATCTGGCGCATAAGCCGGCAGCACCCACAGAACCGCAGATTCTGTACGCATGGCAGATAATTTTGTTGAGCTTTCTGGGGACGGTGGACAAACGACCTCACCCCGTTCCGAATCTGGCATTTTGACAAATATCATTAGAAAGTATTACTTTGCAATTCAACCATCCATGCATCCATGCTTCCTTTAATCCAACCCTGTGTCAGGTTATAACTGGTGCCAGTTATAAAAAGTACTTGGACTCAGTGGGTACTTAATGAGATGCACCTAGACATTACCAGCTCACGCTCCTTTTTGTCTCCAGAAACTCTTCAGGGTTGACTAAATTGTTGTTTTAGCTCTTCTGGCCTTTCTTCTAGTATTTTGGTTTTTGGTCATTCTCCTCTAACCTCTCATTAGCACAGAGCTTTGGGCAACAGAATTGCCACCGATTGGATGTTTCTTTGTTTATCGCATTCTCTGTAAACTCTAGACACTGCAGTGCATGAAACACCCAGAAGGGTGAGATACTGGGACCAGCACCAACACTGACCATCATTAATGTTTAAAATCATTTAGATCACACATCCTTGACCTTTCTAATGCTTATTTGAGTAACTGAACTTCCTGACCTTGACTTCATGCTGATGTTCCAGGTGTCGTCACATGATTTGCTGGATGAGCAGGTGTAGTCACATGATTAGCTGAAGGAGCAGGTGTAGTCACATGATTTGCTGGATGAGCAGGTGTTAACAAGCATGTGTATTTAATAAAGTGACCAAGGCACGTTCATCTGATTATTTCCCATAAAAATGCATTTATGTTGATTTTTCTTTAATATTTAATGGCAAAGTACAAATTTCCAAGCATTTGTTAAATATCTTGAGTTTAATCTATTGAGAGTCCTTAAATAAGGTATAGACACCCTTAATATATTTTAAAAGGTTTTTTATGTTCGTATATTTAATTTTTTATTTATTTTCTTTAATAATCCGGGATTTAAAAAAAAATTATGGACGTATTCATGCCTATTTTTAATATCAAAGATGCAAGTTTTCCTTTGCAATAAAATGTTAGCATCTCAAAACATTTTCTTCTAAATAATTAGCAGTTTCTTTTTTAAACTATATCCGTTCATATGGAGTAAACCTTCACTTTGATCAGTTGCACTGGTGTAACTGGTATTACAAAAATACATTTGAAAGCCTTAAGTCACACAGTATAAGTGTTAATTACAAAACACTTCTGAAACACTGCAGTGGGATTCATAATTCTTAAAAATATCCAGGAATTTGATTTATCTGTGTGGATATTAACCCTCTAAAAGGCTTCCAAATTTTAAAGACAAAAGTTACAACTCTACTGGAAATTACAAATTTTAAATTGAAAAGGAAGCATATAATAACAGTCACGATTCATGGTTTTATGATGCCACTCATATAGACAGTAACGAGAACCAGATTCCTATGTAGGTTAAATAACTGGCCATTGAAATACAGTCTCATGAAGAAATTTTTAATGTTTACTCGATATTTACTGATATAGACCTTGTCTATCCAGTTGATATTTTTATTAAAAATTGATGTGTTCTTTATTCAGTAATATACAAAGAGCAAGTGCATCTTAAGTAATATGGTACCACTTCGAAGAACCAGAATTGAACTCATGTACAAGCAGGATATTTCAGCTTAAGCCTTAGTTTCCAATATCTGCAAAGAAATACATTATGTTTGCTATAAATATTTACTATTTGACAATGTTACTTTGCAATAAAAATAGCAAGTGGACAATGATTTATAATCCACCATCATTTGTAATCCACCAACATTTGAAATCGTAAATATATTTGCAATCCATTGTATTGGCCCAGCTATAAAAAATATTGTCTTGTGTGATTCTCCTGAGAACATCTGAACATATTGTGCTGTTAACATTGCAGTTATTTGTATATTGCTATACCTCTATGTCACAATGTGGCATAAACATTGGTACCCAATTTCTAAAAAATAATTACAATTTTAACAAAAGTAATAGTCGTCTGCTATTCTTTATTCCATATTTTCATTTATGACTTAACATATTCTAAATAATAAAACAGATGAAAACAGCAAAATTATTGGGACTCCTAATGTTTTGCAGTACACCATTTTGGAGCAATAACTGCAATGAAGCAGTTTCTGTAGCTTTGACTGAGACATATACTTCTCAACTAGTAGTCAGTCCTGCTACAACGCGACTAATGCTTCCTGAAAACGTTGCATTCACTAAAATTGCGTACTAAAATAAACATATCCAATAGGATTGTGCTGTACTTGTTCACCTGTCAATTACAGAGAGTCGGGGGTAGTGAACAACACTTCCTGAACCGTTTGCTGTATTTTCTGACCCCCCTAGATGGCGATCTTGACTTACTTTGGGACATGCTTTGAACCCTTTTTGGAACAGAGGGCATTGTCTAGTGGGGTCAGAAAACACAGAAAATGGTTCATGAAGCATCGGTTTGCGAATCATGAATCGGGGGTATCGACCCACAGTCGCTATGCAGCATTAATTCAAAAAATGATGATTTGAGGAGGGGTACTGAAGGCAACATGACTACAGACAGACTACGGAAATCAAATGTAATATAAAGATCTAAGACTCTGACCTGTGCGATGCTTGGATGCCCTAAAAGTTCAATTCTTTTAGATCTGAAAAGCTGGTCTGACCAATTCACTGAAAAGAACTGGTTAAACAATTCTTTCATGAATCGGACATCACTATCATTCACTTTGATAGCTGTTTTTGCATGCATGTAGTGTTTCTTGGATTGTAATTCACAATGCTTTTCTCTCCAACTGAAGATCATGCAAGTACAAATGCAATTCCGCATTGTACTGGACTTGGGTACTACCGTGTTTCCCCGATGATAAGACACTGTCTTATATTTTTTGAAATGCCAAAATATGCCCAGGTCTTATTTT
>JAODKE010000040.1:2604434-2614883 GCA_026779605.1 Mormyrus hasselquistii | reverse complement strand
CTTATTCTGACCAATTTTTAAAAAATGGGGGGTGCCCTAATTGTTGGGGATGTCCTATAATCGGGGAAACACGGTAATATATTAATTGTGATAGAAGAAATTCATGGTGTGATATCACAGATTGTAGCAGGACCGACGTCGTACTTTGGCGCACTTGAGTGTCGTACTTGAGCAAACTGCTCCAGTTCACTTAGGTTTTCATAGGATCCTTCTCCCAACTACGAGTATGAGCTCTTTCTAAAAAAGTTCAGCTGGATTCAGATCTGGACCAATAGCAGGCCATTTCAGAACATTCCATTGTATTCTTGTCAACCATTCTTGGGTGCTCTTAGATGTAAGTTATGGGTCATAATCCTGCTGGAGGACCAATGACCTGCAACTTAGACAGAGCATGTTAGATGGCACTAATACTAATATGTTTCGCTCTAGGATGCCTGGATATTCTTCTGGATTCATTGTGCCCTGAACAGATTCAAGGCACCTGCTGGGTCTTCTGTCTTGGAGCATACTTTCATTCAGATGGTGATGGATTCACATTTACTTTCTTTTAGCAGACACTTTTGTCCAAAGCAATATATGATTGAAGCAAATAGCACATTACAAACATATGTTCTTTTGAGGTGTCGACTAGGCATAAGTGCAGCTAGGATGAGCTTCCGGTAAATTCCCAGTTAAAAATGTAATCAATATTAGAGTAAGAGCCACACAACATCCATGGATGGTCTGACTTGAAACTGTTGCACCTTGAGCTTGGGAGTCAGACTGGATCTATTCTGAAGTTTTCCTTGAGTCTTTCTTGATAATTCCAATTATACTTCTGTTCAGTTTGGGGGTAATTTTCTTCTTGTGACTATGGAGAATGTTGTCTTCTTGGTAATATTAGCAACAATGGTCACAGGAACATGAAGCTCTTTGGAGATGGTCTTGTAGCCTGTACCTTGACCATGCTTGGCTATTACCTTCTTCCTTTCCTCCTCAGACAGCTCTCTGCTGTTCCTTCTCTTGTCCATGCTCAGTGTGATGCACACGACACAAAAATCAGTCGAGTATTTTTTCCCATTCAAATAAGCTAAGTAACTGATTATAATATTGAAGACTCGGGATACTAATTCAATTAAACAGTCTGATTAAGAAGTCATAAATCAAAATTATTTAATTATTTTTCTCAGTTTCAACTTATTTTACAGAAAATTGTGTGTATTTTTAGTAAATGGTACCAATTTTTTTGGTCATGTCTGTATCCTATATCACTCAATCAAGACAGTGAGACAGACCCTAGATTTTAGCACTCTCCATTCCGTACACATTGTAGCCTTCACGGTATGTTGCGAAATTCTGGGTGTTTGCTGGAGAAGTTGGTTCAAAGGGTTCAGCATTTTTCACAAGGGCCAAGGGTTTTGATTCAGCTTGAGACTTGTAGCAGAACTCTATCAAAGCCACTGACATAGCCAGACCAAGCCCACCAACCAGAATGTAGAAGACTCCTGCTACATTGCTAAGACTTAGAGCACTTGTCTTGTCCTGAAAATGAAAAAAAAATATATATATATATTTTTTTTGTAATAAGATGTGTTACAAAATTAACAATACAAAAGCCTCTTGCGTGATTTTCAAGAGTTTGTTTAAATCATAGGAAATAAAATGTAATTATTCCTCTAAAAATTCAGCTCTAGAAGTAAAACACTCAACATAATTGCAAATGGCTTTGTACTGTCATCATCTGGCACAATTTTCAGTTACTTTAGTCTTGTTAGTCATAATAGATTATGTAGTTTCCCATAGTAATAATTTTACACCCAAAACTATACGTTTGTGATTATCATGTTAGTAGAAACCATTAACTAAGCTTTCAAAATAATAATAAAAAAAATCCCAGAAATTGCAGTGCCACGGCATTGCTGTGTTTTTGCCGTCTTTGAATTGCCAGTTTCTTGTTTTTGTATTATACAGTACTGTGTGACTTTTTGTTCACTATTGTACTGCGATTTGAGATCTGAAGGGGCTACATATAATGTAGAGCCTCATGGTTAAAACAATGCTGATTGTGCTTTTCATTTTAGTGGCGCATGAATTCATTGTTCTGGGTTTAGTTACAGGCTTCTGCAGCTAGTGATGTGCTGTATGGATGAACTGTTCTGAGAAATACTTCTATCTTCTCGAGAATGTTAAGTTTGCTTCATGAAATGTGGCAGAGCAATCAAGAAAAATTGTAAACAAACAAAGGCTTTAGAAACATTTCTCTGCTTCCTTCTACATTTATTTCCCTTTTTAATGCCATGTTTTACTCTTCATTTCCTAAAGTGAGATATTCTCAATACTGCTCTTTGTTAGGTACCCTGTAAGGGGTCAGAAAAAGACAATCTTCTGTGACGTCTTTCACTATACTGCATTTCTGAATGCACATGATAAAACAGGCCACTCTTAGCACAGGTATCAGTGAATAACAATTTAAACTTTCGATATGGTCGAAAGAAAGTAGCCCTGCAATCAAAGCAAATCAAATTAAAAAAAAAAAGTCAGTAGTCAATCTCACAAATAATCATAAAACATGGCATTTTATTGCTAATAATCGTTAATAAAGAAAAAACATCTAATATTTTAAAGACAAAAGTCATTTTGGAACAGACAGACAGATAGATAGGCAGATAGAGAGACAGACAGACAGATAGATAGGCAGATAGAGAGACAGACAGACAGATAGATAGGCAGATAGAGAGACAGACAGACAGATGATTTGTATTCAAACGACTGACCTCACTCCCAGACTCCTTGGTTCCACACTTACCATTATCATACCACCAGCGTGTTTATGATGACTTGTTCATTAAATTTCAAGGCTTACAGGAATTCTTCACATGGGAAATAATATAAATAACATTATCTTATTATAATGTTATTTATGTTATCCAATGTATAACATCAGATTTATAAGCGATAAAGCAGGACCCTGTCCCTATAAATAACAGTGAATACAATGCCCATTATATAGTAAAACGAAAGCTAAGTACCAGGGCCTACTCATATCGCTTTTAGTAATCGGCACACACTGTTAAAAAGCAGAGCACCATGCGAAATCAACAGGGAACACTATCAGTAATTACACAGGGATATTTTAAACCAGAAATTTGATCTAGCAGGAACCCTTCCTTAAATAACAAATGAGAACCAATGAAAATGGCAGCTGTTCTTTCCGGAGGAAAAAAATGTGCAAACAAAATGTTAAGACAATTACTTACTGGGAAACATTCAACACAATGTAACTGATGAGGAAAATTCCTGAAGTTAGTTTAAATTACTGTCATATTCCTGTTTCTGTTTTAATGCATAGTGCTTCGAAACTAATCCCTAACTGCTTATTAGCTTCAGGGAATGCAGGGAACATGGTAAGGGACTCGCTAGATGGGATGTATGTGAGCGTGTTCCCTGTGATACTGGTCCTTCACCCACACCCCTTTAATGGATGGATGGATGGATAGACATAAGATTAGCAAGGCTTGTTAAAATGTCTAGATTTTCTGTAATTAGAAATATCACATAATCTTGTATTGCTCCGAATCTCTAAAACTCTAGTTGCAATTTAAGAAAGAGCAACATTTTGGTGAACTGATGTACCATATGCCATCTGGCAAACCTGTGTAGTGTCAGGCCTGTCTAGCAATAAAAACTGCTTTATATTTATATTTTCTAGTACGGCTACAATAAAATAGAAAATACTTTTGTTGTACATTTGTCTTTTTTATGTACTTAAACATTCTCTAAAGCACTAAATAGCATGATTCAAATTATTGCAGAAGCAAATTTAATATATCTACAGACAATTCCCTAAAGAATAAGAATTAAGATATATTTGTTTTGCACATGGTGATAAAACATCTGTTTAGGTAAATAAATACAATATATGTATGCACATATACAAAAAATAAGAAACATAAGGATTTAAATAACACTCCATTTTATTTAAATATTCTGAACTACTGCCTACAGAAATCCATTTAATGCCATTTATTTACTGTACTTCATTTTCTAAGTAAGGGTTCCTGGTTCAAACTCAGTGGTGCAATAAAGAGAAAACACACAGTATTAAGGTCATAATGTGCTGCATACGTAGATATGTGATAACAGCGTTGCCGATTACTCTCCACAATGGTACCTCACTATGGTAGCTCTGGAGCTGACCTTGGAGTCACCTCCCCCACTGCCGCACTCTCCCTTGTCGTACCACCATTTGTTTTTCAATTTGTCCAAGAGGCCTTGCTCATTCAGTTTTAAAACTGCCAGGTTAACAGCATTTCTTGAAATGATAAAACATAACATAAGACAATACGGAAGTCCAGGAGAAGTTCGAGAAATAATAGAAATTAGAATAATGCAATTAATGATCATTTAAGTAATCATCATGGCATCAGATCCATGTCAAAACTATAGGGCAATAAAACACAAAGCGGAAAATATAAGCTTGCAATTTTTCGCGTGCGTAAATATCCCACCTGTGGCCACAAATATGAAACCTGCGAGTTTAGAAAGAAGAATTGCGTGCACGTGTGTCATAATATAACAAACTCTCTTTTTTCTTTCTCAAATGTTTATTTTTTTCCAGACTTCACCAATATCCTCACACCAAGTTACCTTCCGCTGCTCTGTGCTCGAGTGAAATTGGTGCTTTTGAGTTTTGACATGGGGGTGGTTTTGACAGTTTTGGCGACGGGCTCATGGTCATTTCTGTCAGCCAATGCCGTTGGCTGATGGCCTGGTTTTGTGACTGAATGATTGGTCATACAAAAAAATGAGTTAAAGTTCTACTATCAAATTATTATTGTGCGATTTGTTTTTAACCTAGCTACCTGTCGATGTTACTCTTTGTCCACAGTCAAGGATGAATTGACTCCTTTACGTGAATGATGGGAGCTGGCTCACGATTAATTTTTAATTTTTGGTTAATTAATACAAGATAATAATAGGATGATCTTTCCGGCACACTGCTTGGCCACTGGCACACCATGTATTGTCCGCTGCTGCTGTTTTGCATATGTGTGAATTTGTTTGCAATGGTTTGTGTTTTGGATAGTTTATTGATTATTTTACTATTGTATTTGATATGGACGTGACAGGTGCATTAGAATTTAGTGGACAAAATCACGCTTCATGATCTATTTGCTGTATTTCTTGACAGCACTAGATGCTTTTTCCAAAAAAAAAAGCGGCAGGAACCACACCCCAAAGCAAACAATGCAAGACCACCTTAATCCATAACTAATTTAGAACTCTAAAATACACTTATGCACAAGGACCAGACGCAATATGTTTAGTGTTTGTAATGAAACAGTAATTCACAACTTTCAATACAATTGTGTGATAGTGTTTGATGTTTCTACATTGATGTTTTATTCCAAACAAGATAAAATAACGGTTTTATGGAAATATTAAGGTTTAGCATAATTACATTACTAAATTAGGCTAATTAATCAAGAATTCCCATCACTGCTGTCTGCCTTTTTTTTCTGAAGAAGACGCTTTTTGTAGTGTGATGTCAATCACAAAACCAGGAGCCATCAGCCAATAGCATTCAATGAATGAAACTGCCGGCAGCATCAAAACCACTCCCATGCCAGAACCCAAGCAGAGACAGCAGCCGCAGACAAGCCGCACAAGGGTATCTATAAGCAAATAAACATTCAAGAAAGAAAAGGCAGTTTGAGCACAATATAATTACAGACGTGCAAGCAATTCTTTTTTCTAGCTTGTTAGTTTCATATTTGCACTCCTGAGTGGGATATTTGTGTTTTATCGCCCTCGAGTTTTGACACGGATGTGACGCCAATCATTTAAAGGACACCAGATAACAAAGATAAGCTTACAGATACAATTTACAAAGAATATATCAGAAAGCTAGCAAGGGAAACTACATTTAACAATAAGATATGGGGAAAGTGGACACTAGACAGGATACAGACAATAAACAACAAACGCCATGAAATCAAACTTCATTTGAAGTGAAAGTGCGGCTTTCGAATATTATATCGGAAGAAAAAATATATTGTACTGGTAATGACAACAAATAATGGCCCAAGATGATAGATCATGTAAATAAAAGGAAGAAACAAAAAAGAAACAGGAATACTATGATAACTGTTAAGTAAAGTTACGTGACTTAACTCACCCTAACGGTGAACCTTTCGGAGTAGCCACACCGTAGCCTTTTGAGTCGAGGTTGCCTCCAACCTTCATTGTATCGCATGGTTTGCGCTGCTCAATGTATTCATTCATGGTCGATTCGAGAAGAAATGCAAACTTGCCCTTCGACTTCCGTACACGGGCGACCCCGTCGGGTGTTGTCTTGGCGAACACGGAGGGTTCAGCTGATTTCATGTATGACCACATCTTTTCATAGACTGCTATTTTTGAACGCTGCATTGGGGAGTAAGAAAAATATCATGTAATTTTCAACCCACAAATTAATTGAACTTGACATCATTGAATATGAAGACTTGAGTCAATTGTCTTATTTTCTATTTACTCAATTTAAAAAAACTAGCTATATACATTCTTGGAAAAATGTGAAAAATTGATGACCAACATACAAAATTCTCACATGGGATTGTTGTACTTAACTGATCTGCAATTTAAAAGAAGCATACAAGCAAGTCAAGATTCAAGAATCAATATGTTCATTGGTCATACGCAAAAGGTGCACTGGACTGCTTACAGGCTCAACTACAGTTACGATGAGACGAAAGACAAAATAATATAGAAATTCCTTTCCCAGCAATCTCCTCAGTGTATGTGTACATAGACAAGCAATCTTAAGAATACCATTATGTGTCTGTATGGTTGCATGCAAAGACTTCCCTAATTGGACTCATGGTCATCCGGTCACCTTTGATGAGTCTGACCATTCACCTGTGTCTCCGTTTTCTCCCACAGAGCTGTCGCTGATTGGATGTTTGCTCTATATTTCCTCAATCTGTGTACAGTAAGCTTGAGACATTGTAGTATGTGGAAATTCCAGCTAGATGCCTGTTTCTGAAATCGCTTAACATCGTCACCATACCAATGGTCAGTCAAACAGTTAGTGAACCTCGTGACCCTGTCTGCATGTTGTACGTATTTATTCTCAGCCAGACAGTATGCCGTTTAAAGGGGTAGGCTGACTACTTAACAAGCAGGTCTGCCTAATAAACTAGCCACTGCGTATCTGGTCTGTAGAAATGTGCACGACGACACCATGCACATTTACAGACAATTTGGCAACTCCAGTGGTTCTAGAGGTGTGAGGCAAAAGTGGCAACCATGGTGCCACCCCAAACTAAAAATTAACCTAACAGAAACAAATCTAACAAAGATTATTATACTCCATTACCACTTTCACGGAATCTTTCATGAAAGAAAGTGCGAAAACTTACTCGAAAAAACTCTTTGGTGGAGCCTGAATCCAGTGTGCCGTAGGCAATCTCTGTTTGTTTAGATAGGTCTTCAGCACTCTCAATAGGAGAGACCATCCTTTCCACTGTCAGAAAAGCAGCTAGATTGGCAGTGTAGGATGAAATTATAATTAAGGTGAAGAACCACCAAACACCACCCACAATCCTCCCTGGCAAAGATCTAAAAATAAAAAAGAATAAATAAATAAATGAACAAAGCAAAAGGAAGAAGGTCATGCTTACAGGGAGTGATTTACCCCAGTCAATGAATTTAGCAGCATAAAACTATCACCAAATATAAAAAAGTTTCCTTATTTATGTTGAATGAGAATTGTAGAGTATAGCATAATGAAGGCAACGCAATAGTCTAAACGTTGGCTTTGCAAAGTAGTTGCAGAATTAGAAAAACCCAATCAAAAATAGGTGACATATCTGTATTGTCACCCAGTTTGCACAACACACACACACAAAAAAAAAAAAAAAAGTCAAGGACAACCGTATCTCTGGTTTATTTAGACGTCCCTGATTGAAAGCCCCCAGGGAAAGTAATGGTTTACTGTAAATGCTAAGAATACACAGAAAATCCTTCTAATTACACTTAAATATCTAGAGGCAAGAAGATAATAAAGAATGGAAATATTGCATTTCAAAACATGTCTAAATACAATGGAAAGATCTTTACTTTTTTTACAAATCGTTTTATAACAGCACGCAACTCAAAATTGAAATGGATGTGGGAAAAACAACACAAACTGCTGAGAGAATAAGTTCATATAGTTTATTCAAATTGCATTGAATGTGTAGTATAGGAATCATTTTGGTCCAGGTAATGAATGATTCAAAATAGCTTCAAATTTTCTTTTTTTTCCAAGTGTATCGGCATCTTTGACATTTTTATTGAATTGTGTGTGTACTGTAAATTATTAATAATAAATTCCTGGCCTTATGAGTTTGCATTGTATTATATTCTCATGTTGTTTGCTTACAAACACTGCCATCAAGTGGCTTCTTTTTAAAAATCATTTTAACACGAATCGTAAACGCTAATGAATGATATATTATAGAACATTTATGTTAAATGCACGATTTTATACACACACCGACAGTGGGGTACAAAAGCTTGAGACCACTAGAGAAAATACTTGAACAGGTAATTTTTCATAATTTTTCATTTGTTTTTTTTGCAATAGTAATGTCAGTTATGAAACACTATATTTTCTCTGGAAAAAAATATTTTGCTCGGTTGTTTGATAACACTCAATTTTTTTATTACTTAGAACAGGCAAAGACTAAAGGGTTAGCATGGACTAAAGGGTTAGCTTGGACTAAAGGGTTAGCATAGACTAAAGGGTTAGCATAGACTAAAGGGTTTTAATTTTTTAATTTTTTTACATTCAGTTGTCAATTAAAATGACAAACACAGTGTCGATTAACCAAAGTAACTGATTCCTGAATGGATTCCAACCCACCACAGGGCACAAAGCAGGGAACAACCCAGGATAGGCAACCAACCCACCACAGGGCACAAAGCAGGGAACTACCCAGGATAGGCAACCAACCCACCACAGGGCACAATCACACACTCTCTCACACATCTATGGGCAATTTGACAACTCCAATTAACCTCAGTATGTTTTTGGACTGTGGGGGGAAAACTGGAGTACCTGGAGGAAATCCCATGATGCCACAGGAGGAATTCTACACACATGGAAACCAGGCAGAGACTTGAACCCAGGGCCCAGGGATGTAAGGGAACAGTGTGAACCACTGCGGCAACCTACCCCACTTTTCTGTAAAAACTGTTTTAAATAGTTTATAAATGAAAACAACGGTCATACAAACCAAAACAGATTAATATAAATATATTTTTTGCGCTGTATTGAAATATCTAATCAGACATTTTCTATCACGCAGGTGATGCACAATTATATTTACAGTTACAGCATTTGGCAGACGCCCTTAGCCAGAGCGACTTACATAAGTGCTTTAAGATTCTACAATGAATTTCCCGATACCAGCTCAATAAAACCAAGGATATGAATACCATCGATCTAATACTCTGTTGGGAAAGTGTAGGTTCTTTTTTTTTTTTTTTTGAGGTCAGAGTATAACACCAATTAAACTTCCCACTATATGTATATTTGCATACAATATATGTGCATGGTGGAAGTGACTCATCTAAAACAAAGAAGTGAAGGAATTTCTGCTGAACTTGGCCTCAGGAAGATTAATCAAAAGTCAGCAAGCATCCTGGATCTGCACTTCTCAATTATCCTTATCAGACAAGGAACCTCTCAGTATGTCCAAAAATCTTGCAGTCTGTGTGTAAACTGTCATAAAACAGGATTCTTACTTTTACAATTCTAAACTGAAATAGAATCATTTATACAAAATTAAACTTAATGTGGCCATACAATCTTAATAAAGAATTATATATACTGTAGTATATACAGAGTCCCACACACTTATTATAACCCTTGTAAAGATTTGTAAAAAGGGTTAGAATAGAAAAAAAACGCCACCTTTTGGTGAAGCAGCTTCATATCACACTGAAAAATTGAGGAAAAATCCAATCTTTCATTAACAAAATATTATTACAAGAAGTATTTATCTTTAACAAAAACAAACGTGCCACGATTATTAGCACTCCTGCTTATAATACTTTAATGCACAGCCTCCCTTTGCCAGTATAACAGCACTCATTCTATAACATTTTATAAGATTGGAAAATACCAAGCAGGGCATTTGAGTCCATTCCTCTTTACAGTCCATCCCTCTCCAGATCATACAAGACCCTAGGCCCTCTCTTGTGCACTCTCCTCTTCATCTCAGCCCACAGGTTTTCAGTGGGGTTCAGGTCGTGGACTGAGATGGCCATGGCAGAAGCTTGATTCTGTGGTCAGCTGACCATTTTTATGTTGATTTGGACAAGTGCTTAGGATGACTGTCCAGCTGGAAGATCCAGTGACGGCCCAGTTTTAGTTTCCTGGCAGATGCAGCCAAATTTTGATTTAAAATGTCCTGGTATTTC
>JAODKE010000040.1:2577462-2604334 GCA_026779605.1 Mormyrus hasselquistii | reverse complement strand
GGATGAGGTTCATTTCATTATATCCATCCTTCTGTTTACGCCAAACCCACCTTGAATGTTTATTGCCAAAAAGCTCCATTTTTGTTTCATCAGGCCATTGAATTTGGTTCCAGTCAAAGTTGTAGTAGTGTTTCGCAAACTCCAGGTGTTTGTGATTAACTGACAAAAAAAAGATTTTTCTGTCATACCTTCCAAATAATCTGTTAGCATGAAGGGGGCGTCTGATTTATTTAGTTTTTTTCAGAGACGTGGTAACCTCAAGATTTCACTTGGTCTTGTAATTCACCAACAGTCATCCTTGGGGATTTTTTTGCCTCTCTTACAATCTTCCTCACTTTACGGGGAAAAATAAACTTGGGTCCTCTTCCAGGTAGGTTTGTAACAGTTCCAGTTGTTCTCCACTTTTTTATTATCACACTAACAGTAGACATTTTAAGGGGAGCAGCTATTTTTAATACCCATTCCCTGACTTATGAAGGTCAACACACTTCTCCCTCACTTGGTTTGTATGTTCTGTCTTTCCCATGGTGATGAATGACTAAGGGAATTTGGGCTTTATCACCTCATGTTCATATCCCTGTTCACCAGCAAGTCATGCATTACAGCTTGAAGGCTCCTATTTACTCCACTCAACTCAAAGATGTACAATTTACTGGGGAAACATGCTTCAGTTACATTGTGTTCACTATAATTTCCATGGGTGCCAATAATCGTGGCACATGTGTAAAAGATAATTATTTCCTGATGGAGGATTTTTTTTCCTGGAATAAATTTTTGTTAATGAAAGGTTGGATTTTTTCTAAATTTTCCAGTGTGACATGAAGCAGCTTTACCAAAAGATGTATTTTTTCTAACTCTTTTTATAAATCTGCCCATAATTGTGGAGGGCTCATACTTCATAAAACAGTGTGTGTGTGTGTGTGTGTGTGTTAATTTCATTATATCCATCCTTCTGTTTACACCAAACCCACCTTGAATGTTTATTGCCAAAAAGCTCCATTTTTGTTTCATCAGACCATTGAATTTAGTTCCAGTCAAAGTTGTAGTAGTGTTTCGCAAACTCCAGGTGTTTTTGATTAACTGACAAAAAAAAGCTTTTTCTGTCATACCTTCCAAATAATCTGTTAGCATGAAGGGGGCGACTGATTTATTTAGTTTTTTTCAGAGACGCGTCAAAGTTGTGTATATACATACACACACATACACACATACACAAACATGCACAAACACACATATACAAAGATACACACTATCAATGTGGCCTAAAAATTACGTAACTCAAAAACTATGGGTGATAGCAAAATTCTGTTAAAATTCTGTGTAATTCTGAAATCATGAAGAGACACCCCTATCTTTGTTGATAATTCTTCACTGGCTCATTTAATGTTCAGGCAGACTAGAAACATTATTTTGATGCTAATAAATATAAATATAAAATGAAATGCCCTGGTCTGGGCTTTAACCTTTAAACGCCAACCAGTAATGGTTAAAAAACAATGAATCTGTTGCTGATTCTTCCATGTATAGAGTGGCACCACAACAATACTGCATGAGAAGTTTTATGTTTTCATGTGACGATGGACAGGATAGCAAAATGGAAGTGGGCTTTGACAGAATAAGATGCATCATGGAACAGCTATTTGCTTTAAGCTGCATCATTAGCTTGCTGGTCTGAAAAATGTATATATGTATACAATTCTTTATATATATATAAAGAATTTTATACATATATATATATTTTTTTTTTTCTACTTTTCGTATGAATACAGATGAGTATGGAAAGACTATGCAGCAAAAACACGGTAGTTCTCCAAATGTTGACACTAAAAGACACCAGCAAACAACCCTATGCATTTTACAGTCCCCAACATGGTGAATATATGTTATTTAGAAAAGGTAATCCATGAAGGCGAGAAATTATGAAGAATAGCGGTGTTATGGGAACACGTAGGTGAACGGTGAATACAAAAGGAAGGTACGTGGTTCCGGGTGAAATACTATAGCATATATACACCATGGGATCAGCTATAAGATTATAAAATGCAAAATGGGAATAGGTATGGATGAATTAACCAACCTTGGCGAAATATCGCATCCTTGCTGCATAAAGGCTCCCAGGGAGAACCAGAGACTATTAAAGATTCCAAAGTCATTCGGTGGGTCCGGTGCAGTCTGACAGTCTTTACCCTCATCACTGTCATCCAAACGCCACTCATAAGGGCTGAAGCGACTCACCAAGAACAGCACCACGCTCACTCCGATATAGGCAAATACTATGCACATCCAAATCTCATAGGCCAGGGGGTCGAGGAAGGAGAACACTCCTGGTTTTGACTTTTGGGGCTTCTTAATCATGATTGAGATTCCCAGGCTCATAAATGGCTTAGAAAAGTCAATGACTTCTTCTCGTACCAGCGTTATAGTTAACGGAGCAACGGCAATATCAGCTCGCTGGAAAATTAACACATAGGGCATACATTAGTTTTCAATGTACCAGCTTTTTAATCCTTTGTTATCTGAACATTTTATTAATTTAGATGATACTGTAATGACTTGGAAAATCGTATGGAAAACAATGTTGTTCTACTAACCAATACATTTTGATGTTATTTGAATAAACTAATGAGGACTAAAGTCATTCATTACGACAAAATTTAAATCAAATTAAAATTGATTAATATATTAGCTGTGAGTTAAGTACAGTAGTTTTTATTAGTGTAATGGAATAATACAGATATGATTAAAAAAAAAAACTCATATCAGTAATTTATGGGGGAAAAAAATTACAGTCAACTAACTGAGAGTGTGCTATTTATGTATTAACAAGAGCATAACAAGATGTAGTGATTTATTTATGACACATGCATGAAATACTGTAGATTATTACTGTATTTTTATAAGACTTTTACTTACTCCATATACAAGCTCGCCCACCATCCCATTCCAGGTTTTGGTGTCTGGGTCTCTGGCCCCATACTTCCCATCCATCACAATAGACAGTCTGTATTTTATCCCCACGTGTTTAGCGATTTCAGAAGCTAAATCAACACAGTAGCCTTCATATTTGTCATTCCCTTCCAGATGCAGATAATTTTTCTTGTACATCACATAGGGAGCTTCCTGTTAATTAAATGTAACCTGTTTTACGTTTGTGAATGCATTTTCACCGCGGTGTTAATTATAAAAAAAACAATTATATGCAGACTTTGACAACACTCTGTACTGCACAGAAGGAACTGCATAATACAAGAACCTTAGAATGTCTACCTGACTCAGTAAATGAGGCAGCAGTAATGTCTGTGATGAATTTATAGAATAGAAAATAGCTTTTCTTACTAGAATTTAGCTTTCTTTAGCAGAGTTAGGAACAGTTATGAGGGACGCGCTGGTATCAGGTGTACAATCATCTTTTTAGGAAAGTCTATTTTTTCAAATGTTACCACCATATAACGTGGGTTAAAACACAGTTTTACGTTTGAATTATAGTGCATATTATCTAATACAGTTATGCTATATTTTAACCAATTGGGCTTTCGTCATTTCACACTTCGGACACCAATGTCACCCATTACTGCTCATTTATTTACAGACTTTGCCTTTTGTGTGCTTTGCTCAATGTTACTAAAATATCACTCAAAACACACACAATCCATCCGAGTCAAATACTTTGTTAACCTATGACTACATACACACTCACTATCCAAACATGCTTAACATACAATGTAAAATAAAATAAAGCAGAATGTGTGTGTGTGGCAGCGTTTCCTGGTTATCATTATAACCAGGAATAAAGGGAATGAGTAGAATATTTATAACTATAGTAAAGGTTTACCATAATAGTAGTCACCACAATTGTTCTGTTTTCCACAGAGGATGACTCGTTGGAGACCCGTTGATCCATTATATATACAAATCTTTCATACTCATTCCAGTAGCCGATCTGAAAATTATGCACACATCGTTGTTAATATTGGGAATATCACATGGTTTTCATTCTGATTGTTTCAATAAAAAATGTGATGAGACAAATAAACAGCAATGTCAATTACACTGTATTCTAAGCAACAGCTGTTAGTACTTTTGACTTAAAGACTGGAACAACTCAGAAACAATAATCCAGTACTTTTCAAGAATCAGTGGTAGTTCTTGTTTTTAAAAAGGGTATTTCTGGGAGGGGGTCCTTACATTTGCCTCAAGACTATGCAACTCAGAATCAGCATAATCACACCATTATGACATTAAATGTTTGTTTTGGTTGCACAAGGCATTACTCTCCAGCTTCACATGCAAATTATCTGTAGATGCCTAGAGGATTCTTTATCTTTCTCTATCACAGAAACACTGAAACTGACCCTAAGCATCACACCCTCGACAAAGTGCAGAGATAACCACCAGAGGGCACCAGTGACAGACAAACGCTGGAGTCTCTGCACATTTCCAGCCCTGCTCATCCTCTCATGAACACGAGTCCTGACTCGTACCTGCTGGGTAGGCAGGTATTAGAACTGCTTAGTTTTCTAAATTCACAGGATTTGAGAGTGGAGTTATTGATTTTGATTGATGGTGCTTCAACAATCTTTGCCTTTCTTTGCAAGTGTCGTTATTTTTTTAGTATATTCCTCAGTTCTTTAGTTCCACCCCTGAGTATATAATAAGTATTTTGATCTCTCCCCCTACACTTTCTATAAACAGCAAGTAAAATTAGTTTTTCAAAAGAAGGACTGTTGGAAGTCTCTAGGTTGGTGAAAAAAATTCAGTTATGACACTAATTGCTTACCTTTTGTCTTCCGTCTGTCTTCATCTCGTATACATCAATAGTGTAGTTGGACCTTCGGCCAAAAGTATCAAACTGGATATTTCCAGTCATACCCTGTACCTGAACCTGTCATTCAACAGTACAGTCATACAATAAGACCAAAGGTATTACCAGATTTTTTTCTCTTTCTCAACTATATTGTCATTCCATGTGAATTTCTTAAATAAGGAAGTTTTTATTTGGAAAACAAAAATTTTCCATACCATTTTTAGGGCTCTCTCGATGTCAGTGCCTTGACTCCAGGGTACAGCGGGGTTGGCAAGGCAGTTTCCAGGATTTCCTCTCCGGGATACGTCAATCCTCTGCCTTCGCAAGTAACGAAATGCTTCCGTAATCACCAAAACTGCATCATGAGTTAACGCTGACGTATACTGAAACAAAAGGGAAATCCGACTGGATCAAAGTGAGGCCAAAAATTCACTGTCAATATTCCTGGTAGAATCATACGAGATCACATTTACATAATGAAAGTACTGTAAGAACGCAAAATGAAATATCCATTTCAGATGAGGATCTGTTGTACAAAGCACAAAACTCCACCTTACAGATGAATAAATGTTAGTCTTGTGTTTTTAGGAAATGATGATTTTCAGTAAAGCTAAACATTTAACAGCAAACTTTTTTTTTTCATACATGCCTAGTGTGATGTATGTTTGTGATTACCAACAACTCTCACTAATGAATACAGACAAGAAAATCATTACAAAAGCTCTACCCACTCAGTTAGAGATCTCCTGGTCAGACAGGCTTCATCAAGACAAGACATCCCTCAGACAACATCCATAGATTACTTAATTTAGTCAGTATTGCTCAGAATTCTTCAGAATTATTACATCATTAGATGCAGAAAAGGCATCTGACAAAGTCGATTGGACATTTCTCTTTTATACATTGTATAAATTTGGCTTCAGAGACTCATTCATCCACTGGGTAAAAATATTGTAGACCTCACCAAAGGCTACAGTAGTCACAGATGGGATCACATCACCTGCATTCACACTCCAACCGGGAAGACGGCAAGAATGCCTACTCTCTCCCTCATCAAAACATAAAATTAGTCTCTATGCAGGTGATATCTTGCTGTTTCCACAAAACCCTCAAACCTCACTTCATGACACTTTTAATCTTATTAATGCCTTTCAAAAATATCAAACTATACAACAACCTAAAATAAATCAACTTCACAATCTCACAATTCACTATTGTTCATGGGAACAGAAACAATGATTTAAAGTCCTTCGAAGACTTAATTCAGAAATACGGAACTGAGAATAAGCAGTGTTTGAAATATTTACAAATTAAATCCGCCATCAAAACTAAAATTAGCATCACAAATAATACACTTCACCCCCTTAGAGATTAGATGATATTCCCCAACTTAAAAAAAGAAACTAACCTCTAAAATATATTAACTTCTATCTGGAACAGACACTTTGATATCTGTCCCAAAATTTAACGGAAATAGGGACCTTATCATTTCCCCCAGCCCTGATTTCTGGATGGAAGTCTGCAACAGCATTTTCACAATAACAAATACCAACCTTTGGCTTATCCAATACATAGTCATTCATAGAACACTCGTCATTCAATATAAAAAGTATACAATGGCATTAGTTAGCACTGATACCTGTTCACAGGGCACCATTGATGTCACAGATAATGGTCCGCATGCTATGTGGACCTGTAGACCTGCTCTGTGGACATGTAGACCTGCTCTGTGGACCTGTAGACCTGCTATGTGGACCTGTAGACTTGCTCTGTGGACCTGTAGACCTGCTCTGTGGACCTGTAGACCTGCTCGTACTTTTCAGGTAGGAATCATGGAAAAACTCACCTCTATCCTAGACTGCAGAATCTCCCCTTCACCCTGACTTTCTTTGCTTGGAGATTTCACACAGTTAAACCCACCGTCCATTTATAAGAACAATATAGTTATTTCTCCAGCTATCACCAAAAAAGCAAAACCAAAACCAGAACTCCAAAAACACGCTCAATTTAAATCACTGGACTAATCTAATGGTAGATACATATCCATGGAAAAAAATACAACGTAACATAATAATAATATACTACTGTTTGAGAAAAATTATTACATCCAACTAAATGACTAGCCCTAATTCGCATACAAAAAATACCCCCCTGTTGTGTCATACTGCTGTACAAAGAACAGGAGTATCGTTGCTGTAAAGATACGGCCTAAAGATGAATCACAGATCATTCTGGGTTATAATTCCACACAGTCTAGTTTTCTTGAAAGCATGACAACAATCTAAAGTCACATATAATTCATTATTTCTCTGGACTAAAAACAAGCAAAAACTGCCACCCAATGTATTCATTAATATTTTTTATTTTCATAAAATAAAGCAACAGCATCGCAAAATAAAAAAAGACAGAACACTTATTCAGGTAACAAGTGTCTAAAACTTCACCGGACTCCAGTGGACTCCAAATCTAGCTGTCATTCACTGCACATGGATTTCCGTCAGTTTTGCCAGAGCCAAAAAAATCAAAAGTGTTAATACTCTGCTATAACATTTTCATTGCTTATTACTCTGTCTATCGTAAAGAGTGAGCTCGGCCTTCACAATTCTAGCTAGTACGGTAATACTTGTTTGAGTTGTGCTCTAGTTTCCATTCATTACCTACAGCTGACAAACAAAACAAAGGATACACTGACCCGGGCCGGAGTGGCCAGTCGAGAGAATTCCCAGTGGGCAACTTAATTAGCTACATTGTGCCAGTCAGAATAAAATAATTTGACAAATTTAACAGAAACGTGCAAATACACGCCACGCGCAGCAGGACGGGGTGAGCGCAGTGGGCAGCTACGGAGGACGCTAAAAAGAGACCGGATAGCCTTAAAAAAAGTCAGACTGCTTAGACACTTCATGTAAAGTAGAATATTTTGTTTTTTAATTTCCAATTGAAATGTAGCAGTACATTTATCGGGATAATACTGTGCCATCATTAATTTTTTTTAAGTTTTAAGTTTAAGCCCTTAAAAGTTCCCTCAATACAGAGACAAAATGGGCTGGTGTTGGGCATAAAACTACTGGAGTTAAAACTTCTGTGCCTGGACTGTAAATCGCAAGCTTCGCCACGAGAACCCTTATGCGTATAACATGACTTCCAAAAATCGAGAAAGTCACTTTCAAGCTACCCGACTAGATGCTGTCGATATTATGTGCTTAAAACACGAGTGGGAACAGGACAGAGTGAAAATTTGCTGATAACACCTTACTTGTCGATGCACAAATACTTAGTAATGACTGAGTTACTACTGAAGTACAAATCATGAACAAATATGACTGCTACTTGAGAAGAAGCATGCGTCACAATTCATTAATGATGAACAAACATGAGATCAGTATTTCCCCTGTGTTATCCGTTACTTGTTCCTTCAGTAGTTCCCTCTGCAGTTCACAAAGAAGAATTAACAGATAGTAACAGATATAGTAACTGCTTGAGATGTAAATAAGTATGTAAATAAGTTAGTATGTAAATAAGACTTAGCTTATGGTTAATTAATACATAAGGAACAGCATAATACTACATTATTTGTGCCCCAACAAAGTAAAGTATTACCAGTTTACTTAATATTTAGCTTCTAAAGTCATTTCAGGTCCTAAAAACGTCCCTTCAGGTTCAAGCGTCATGTTCTCCAAGGCTTTTCTTTCAGAGGTGTCATAAACCTTCATGCACCTCTTCGCTCACTATATTGGCTTTCCAAGTACATCTGGCAACACAATACTAAGTATTGATTAGTTTCGTCCCTTTTTTTCATCCAGCTGTCCAGAAACTTTGCCTCAGATCAGGTCTCAGGTTAATATTATAGCGAAGATCCATTTAGGGACTGTGCTATCTATAATAAGACCGGTGTTGGTGAGAAGCAGCATTCTTTCAAGCACGGCACCAACAGCCCTATAGGGACATTTGCATGTTGCTTTTTTCCCCACACATACACACATGCAAACACTGTACATGGTGCTTCACCTAGTCAATAGCTCTCTCTCGAAAACAAAGAGGGAGAGGAAAGGAGCAAGAAAAAAGAGAGTACATCATTTCATGGATCTATGCTTGCTTGCCTTCAGAGGTGTGCCCTTTGCTTCTGGAAACTCCCTTTCATCCAGGTGATTCCAGCGCTGGAGAAACTGTTGCACAATGGGTTTCTCAGAGTTAATTATCTGAAACCCAGTTATGTTGGCTCCCCCAGCAATGACTTTGTCCAGGCTCATATTTGCAAAACCCTAAACGAAAGGTGCAAAGGAAACAGAATTACTCGAAACGGAAAACAAAACACACACAACGGCCGTGAGTGGCTTTGTCTTAGCGGTGATGATTTTATAGGTGACAAAAAAACACTGAAGTTAAAATTTCAGCCTAAAGTGCATTAATGTCAGTGGTTAGAACACTTTGGCTAACAATACTGTTCTTCAAACTTTTTTGTTTACTGATAATTTTGCCTTTTTCTGATGTTTCTCTCTGATCACTGAAGAGGTCACTGTCCACTTTACCTTCATTGTGATAAGCGTGGGTTCACACTGTTCTGCTCTGCACTTCGTAACATTGTGGTGCCCTTTGCCTCTGTAGACTATCACATCACACATCATGTCCTCCTTTAAAGTGGTTAAGGCCTTTGGCTAACGCGCAAAAGGTCATCTTCTCTGTAGGAGATGGAAATATCTGAACTTTCTACCACAAAAGACAGCAAGCTGCTGGAAGCCTGGCTATGAGTCTGCATTTCATTAGCTGCCAAATCATTTAGCGGGTTTTTGAACTGCGGGAGGAACGTCAGAGAAAAACCTGTAAGAGACATGGTCCTAGATCGACAGGGCTAATCACTGCACCACCGCATTTCATAAACTTTGTGTATGTATGTTTTTTTGCTAACAAAATGTGCGAATGCCAAAAACTCACCAGATTAGCCAGAATGTAATGGTGGCTACGGCTGTTCTTCCCCAGCGCTACAACCTAGAGAAGTAAACTGGATTTGCCGCGTCAGTAAAACACACAAAAAATCCTAGATGGTTTTTAAAAATCATTCATTCATTTTCCAACTTTATCCTATTGGGTTGCAGGAGGTCCAGAGCCTATCCCAGAAGCAACGGGCACAAAGCAGGGAACAACCCTGGACAGGAGGCCAGCCCATTGCAGGGCACACTCACACACTGTTACCATTCACTCACACATGCACACCTACGGGCAATTTATTAACTCCAATTAGCCTCAGTATGTCTTTGGACTGTGGGGGGAAACCAGAGTAACTGGAGGAAACCCCACGACGACACGGGGAGAACATGCAAACTCCACACACATGTAACCCAGGCAGAAACTCGAACCCAGGTCCCAGAGGTGTGAGGCAACAGTGCTAACCACTGCTCCACCATGTCTCCCTTAACGTCTAAAAAAATACAATTTTTAATTTACATGTAATGAGCAATCGTAATATTGAACATTTTTAAGTAAATCTGTCTGGACAGGGTTTGTGGTACTTAATAATAATTTTGTCCCTTCTGGCATGAATTATGTATGAATCGTTGTGTTATTTTTGTTTCAGCACCACTTCTAGATGCCTATCCCAAAAAAAGTCTTTGATGTTTTAATTCATTGATTTGTTTGTTGGTTGTGTTTGTTCGTTTTTTTACATTCAAGGAGATTAGCCATTACGCTGTTTCACACTCTCACCCTTTAATCAATGTCACGTGACCAAGCCTTTCAAATATTAGTATTTCGGTTTTATCAAAAATAAAATAAAATACAAATTCTGTCAAAGGCTCCCTCCACCAGATTCTGTTTGAGATTATTGCCTGTTACAGCATCTTAGTTTTAGATATGAATTTAGGATTTATTTTTATTTCTTGCACATTTATCAAGATCTGCAGGCCTGGAAGTGAGTATTATATCGGCAATACCTGATCCAGAATCGTCTTTATCCTTTCCACTTTGCAGTCCAACAGGAAATACTTTTCTTGTCTCCTGTCCATCTCCTCAATGATTCTTCTGCACTCTTCAGGGTCTACGATGCTCATTACAGACCGCGCCGTCACTTGCCAGTTATTTGTCATCGCTGACTCCATTATGGCCTGCAATACTGAGAGGCCTGTGAACAAAGGAAAGGGTTATGTTTTTTTCATATGAATACTCTTTGTGGTCTTTCGGTTTTGCCATGTAGCAATCATGTGTAAATTGTTAATTATCCAATAGGTTTTGGCTTTTTTAAATCTTCAGATGTCCTTCATATGCATTTCGCTCCATTGTTTTAACTTTCTCATATGTATATATTAACACAACACAGCGAGGTACAGCTGTGCATTCATGTACAGTAATGAAAGGGGTTATTAAATGGGAAATACTGCAGGTGTGTTTCTATAGTATCACAGTTAGGTATAGTTTAGTTGATGCAGCTGCGTGGAGTACTGACTAGAGGCAAGCATGACCGTTTTCCCTGGGGTCAGGGACAATGTGGCTGGATGGGCAGGAGAGGAGACCTCAGTCATGGAGGGTCAAGGATATCGTCCTCTAAAGAGTCTAAAAGGCCACAGAGAGTGAATCTGTTCACTGCCGACGTTCAAGAGAGGAGGAGGCTCAGTGGGAACATAAGGTACATTCATCACACTGTAAAAAATAGGTTTTAAGAAGGACAAATGGAAGGTGGGTGAGAACTGGTACCTAGGATTCTTCAGTAGCTATAATGTAACAAGGATAATGTGTTTGACACTTTTAAACTGACTGAGGTTCTTGGACTTGGGTCGATGGGAATTACCTCCTGAATGGCATCTGTTATTTCCCATTTGATAAGTGCGACAACACAGAAGGAGCGTAATGAATGTCAAGCATCAACCTTGGATTTAGGATGTTCAGATTGTTGAGTGTTGGCCTTGACGTTCTTTGAGTCTGGATGATCCATAACAGTGAACCATACCTCAGGAGGAATAACACCATCTTGACTTACCTAGGGTTCAGCTTTTTAACACGGATGTATTCTAGATTTCAGTGACCACAATTAGGTGAACTGTTCCTTTCAACTAATTCCTCTTCTATTCCAAAGCCAGTTTTATAGATTCTAGTTTGCAGTTACCTGTATCTTAATAATTCATTTCACATGCGAATAATTTCACCTGACAAGAAAAGGGCACAGGGGAAGAATTTAAGGGATAACTGTGATGTTGGGGAAAAACACACCTATATCTCCACCATCTCTATACCACTGCCATCCATACACCATCTACACTACTACACCAAGTCCACCACTATACCACCTCCCCCACTGCGCCATCTCCATGCCTACACCACCTCCACCAACACCCCGAATACAACCTCCATGCATACACCACCACCATCCCTACACCACCTCCACACATACACCACCACCTCCCCTACACCACCTCCACACATACACCACCTCTATGCCTACCCATACACCATCTACACTACTACAACACCACCACCTCTATACTACCTTTACACCTACTCCACCACTACACCACCACTGCACCTACACCACCTAAACCACATCCATGTCTACACCACCCCCTTAAATCACCTATACCACCTCCACCACCACCCAATACATATCCATGCCTACATCACCTTAATAATAATAAGAATAATAATATATTTAAAGGAGCCTTTCAAGGCTCTCAATGACACTTTACAAACACAATGTACATTGTTGCAGTACAAAAAATTAGCTAATAAAACAAAACAAAAAATGAATAAAAACTTCACCACCACCCCTACACATCTCCATGCCAACATCACCTCCACCACCACCCCTACACTTACTGCACACCTTCACCACCATCCGCACACCACCTCCACGCCTACACCACCACTACAAAAAGTTATTTATACCCCGAAAGGCAGCACAAGCAGGATCATGCCATAATACTGTTCCTACAAAAAAATGCAGCTAGAGGGGTAGTGTTTGAGCTGAAATTACTTACAAGGCACCTATCTTTGAACTTTTTTGTTTTTTATAAACTGTTGGAATATACAATTAATGCGAATGAACAGCTACATACAGTACATAATTGCAGCAGCCACGTATGTGTGGTGTCTACATGTTCACTCTTTTCACCGCCTCTCCAAGGGGTTTTCTCCCACAGTCCTTTTGATCAAATGGATCAGACCCCACTGTGTGTCTAGTGATCTTCTGTTTCTTTTGCCCAGTATGTACCCAGCTTGGCACCCTGGGGATCATTGGACCGGCTCCCTGTTACCCTACGCTATATGCACTGTATGAGTGGCTCCATAATGAGAATATATCACCCATATTTTGGAGAAAGGAGCTGGCCTAGATTGGAAATGACCTTTAAGTTTTATGAATGTGACCCAGCTTGTTGACCTGATTTCTTTATATTTGTTTTTTTTTTTCAGCCCGTGTTGGCATGAGACAACGCCTGCCTCTGACTCAGATAAAGCCGTCTGTCTCTAGAGCTTAGTAAGATCTCCACAAGAGGTAGGTAGATCTTATTTTACAATAAAATGGGGGGGGGGTTCTTTTCTATGAAATTTAAACGATATGTGTTGGCCACATCCCGGTTTTCTTTTATCTAAACTAAAGTTTAGGTTCTAGGTGGATTGAGATCATAAATGTCTCATTATTATGCAAATACTGAATTTCGTGCAAGTCATTCTGTACACGTTATAACTGCGCAAGTTATTCTTTAAATGGCACGATAAGTTGTCCTTTCAGTTGACTGTGACCCAGTGGCTTAACATGCTGAGCCTGTTGTTGGAAGAGGCTCAATTGTCCATCCTTTCTTTTCTCAATAATAATAATAATAATAATAACAATAATGATAATATGTAATTAACTGAGCTGGAGGTAAAATTTAACAAATACATGGAATGGGATCTGAAGCGGGGTCCATCTAGCTACCCAACAAGGTCAATCAATCAATTTTTTGGAGAACAGATGAAATTCTTGTTATTTGTTATTGCGTTACCATTAATTTGCATGTGTTGTACTGTTAATATATTTTTCTGAGCAAATATGCTCTTACCACCTAGATCAATTGTCTTTGCTTAAGATTTTAATACTGTGCTGTATATATTTTCACATTCTCAGACATGTGTTATCCTATATTATGTTATACATTACAAACATTACTGTCTCTATCTCCTGCTGGCACAGTATGTGCCTGATCCACAAGAAAACTACAACGTGTATTCAAATGTTCCTTCAACTAAGAACCTGTATAACTCCAGAGTAAGGAGCCTGAGGACACAAGCCTGTCCCAAAGGCTCTGCTCTGGAAAATGCTGACAAAAACACACCTAAACAGATCTCCCCAGAGCTCTCCAGCTCCAACAGTTGCACCCTCTCTAAACCCAATCAAGCCTCCCATTCTACTGGTAGGGCAGAGAAGAGAGGGAACATCCTGAGCAGGATACCCATCAATCGCAGGGTCCACTCACTCGCTGTCATTTAGAGAGAGCAATTAGCAGGTTTTTGCTTTTAGCCTGTGGAAGGTATCCTAGTCAAACACAGAAAGATCATACGCAATAAAAAATGTATACAGACATCCCGCATCTCCCAGAAGTTCTGGGAGCCTCTCAAAAACTGACAGCAGCTCGCTAACACCCACGGATCATCTGCAACGTCCCAAAAGATGACGTATATTGTTAGCCTGGCCAGCAACATGTCCCTCATCTGCCTCCCTGAACTTACCTGGTGGGATGTCTGTATATATTTCAAATACAAAATGTTTGGTATCTGTCCCCTTATATAAACATGCGGTAGACTATGTGGCCTAAAAATAAAGCAAACGTTACAAAGTTGACTGTTGAACCCACCTCTTTCCGTGTCATAAATGTAGACAAACTTTTCCCACTTGTAGTAAGCCAGGAGACTCAGGACAGCCCCCTGCAGTGATGGCCGCATTTGGATGACGAACTGTACGTCCGTATCTGTGGGGTAGCTGGGTGTTACAAAGGACGTGTGGAGTGCGCCGCAGAAGGAGGTCAGCGTGTTCATGGACATCTTGTCATAGAACCCGAAGATAGCATATACTCCTCTGGAGAACTGTGAACAGACTGAAATTGGAAGATTAAGTATGTTGATAGACATAGTCTATGTCTTATGCTAGTTACTTATGTACAATCACCAACTCAGAAAGCGTTAGACTATGTACCATGGGGTTTGTGTTGTTCAGTTGTTTGTTTTTTATAAAGGTATTGGTATTTACACATTACGTGACATTATGTGTTCAACTGTAATGTCCACCAGCACAATACAATGCAATTAATTGTTACTGGACATTAGTTATTTTGTTGAGTAATACACTCAAGCTGTCATGTCTGACCAGCAGTTTTCCAATTACTTTCAAAGGTATTTGTTTTTTGCGTTGTGAAAACATTATTAAAATGAAACAGCTATTAGCCCCACAACCAAAACTTTAAAGAAAATGCAAAGAACATCTGAAGGAATTTCAAACAACTTGCAAACAACAAATGGAAGAGGACATTTTTGGAATGGTTGCCCCCTGCAAGTGTCAAAAACCCCCCTCTGATTTTGCCACTTTTCAGTTAGTGTCCACGCCTTCCCTCTGCTCGGCTGCCGGGACAGAGCAGTGTATACATCTCCCCAGGCGCAGGGAACTGTCCTGTCGCCTAAAATGAAAGTGAGGTGCAGGCCTACAGTACTACCTACAGTACTACCATTACACTATAGATGCCATAAATATCCCCATGCACACGCATCAAAAATTAAACCAGAAGTTTAATTTCCATTCCCTTTTGTAATTTTTTGACATATCAAAGAAACTTTCTGCATTGTAATTATTGTTTGTTCTTTCACTGTTTGTTCAGTCATATATAAAACTTTTTACAGGGGAAAGCTGAAAGTTCTAATCAAAAATGTACTTAAAACAAACCTATAAAAACCATTTTGTTCAGTATTATCTGGGAAATGTTCACAAAGGATTGAGAATTCCAAACAATTATTTGGGAGTTATTAAGATTGCACTGAGCCAAACATTAGCCTAAGAGAAGAATCCTGATATCTTAAATATTAGTTCATTTACCATTGCAGTTGGCCCACTTACTGACCTACTATTCTTTCTGTTAAGCAGAAAAAACAGTCAATACTTGACTTCTGGGGATTCATGTGTCACAACTTATATTTCACCCATTAGAAACAATCAATACTTTAGTCAGTGTAGTAAAGTGTAAGTCAAGGTCACAGATACTGTGCACTGTGATACTGTATGAGTCTCCATTCTCTGTGTTAGATCTGAATCTATGCTACTGTTTTTGGCTCCCCTATTGGGAAATAATACCAGAATATCTTTATTTTTAACGATGTTTAAGCACTGGGTTAGTGTTGATCGATGATTCAAATGTTATAACTGACTTAAAAATGTGGCATTTCTGCAAGAAATTCAAATTAATTATACTCATCCTATTTTATGCCATTGTTACACAACATCCTCCACAAAGACAAAAGAAAAAAGCAGAACCGAAGTATATTCTTTAATAGCTAGGCTATTTCAGTTCATTGGTAAAATCACTGGTGGCTTTAAAACATTTATCTAACGCGATTGATTGGAAACAGTATTGCAAAAGTGTGCTGTGCACAAAAACCCGAACACATCGCAAAAATGAAAGTCGCAGGAATGAAAGACACATTTCAAGTGCATCTCAATTGTATTAACTGCAAGCTTTGTAAATCCCGGCAGTCTAGAAACTAGACCAAATTTTATAACAGGTCGTTTTTGAATGCAGCATATTTCAAAAAAGCAGAAGTGTTCCATTATCCTACTACTGCTATGGAGACATTATGGAAAATCGTAAAGCAAGGGGAATCTGAAGAGCATGCTGTACACGCTTGTCATTTTGTAATGAATAGATCTTAATATCATGTTGTTCAAATTCAATTTCCACAGAGCTATGTTCTCTGGAGTTCGTGTTCCACCGGAAAAGGAAGGTACCCAAAAGAACACATGTTAGCAGGACCCACCCATGAGGCTAGACCTGGTAGTGGTGTTTGCTGGTGGCCACTCATGTAACCTGGCCAGGGTCAACTGAAAATGTCTACAAGAAGTCATCTTGTGGGCTTATCTACCTGCAAGAAAGTTGGTAATCCGGTGCGGTGCCATTTGGGTAGTGAAAATGAGCAGGAAGGACCCAGATGGATCAAACAAGGATAATGGACTATATTTCTGTCGTCACCTCTATGTCTGGGAGAGAGCCTGAGTTAGACTTTAGGTATGAGTACTGATCCTGCACAGTGAGAGACCTCTTCATCAATGGGGGAGTCTCATCTACTCTGGATTTTCCTAAGGTGAAATACCTCTGGAAGATGTGGAGATGCTGACAAGCCTCAGGCTGATAGCTGCACAGCTGAAATATTCCCCCATGGAGAAGGTTGCCTCTATGAGACTGCAAGTTGCAGAGAGATTAACTCTGACTATTATTGGTGCTTATGAACCTTCAAATCCAAGGCCATGACTCAGCTGGGGGAATCCTGCCACAACATTCAGAAATACCCAATCCGTCGCTGCTCCGCCTCACAGCTGTGACTCATCAAGGTGACGGTCCCCATTGTACTGTAAGTGGTGCGATGCTGAATGGTACCACCTATGGACTCTGTGGTAATATTTGTAGATTTCAACCTGGTATTTTGGACACTCTGGTGAAGAAAGCGGGAAAACTAACAACCACTCACCACATGGTGCTAATTTGGATTTGACGCAGAGGGAAAATGCCAAATAGACCAGGATGACCCACATAAGCAGTCCAGGTTCCCTGGAAAAGTCTATGTCAGGGTACAGGAGTGGAGACTATACCGGATGGTGGAACTTCAAAGCAGAATCTGGCCTGGCTGTGAGACAAGCGAGTGAAAACTCTGATAGCTATATGACAGCTTGCAGGAATATGCTAACATAGTCTATCGGAAAATGCTCCAGAAATACGGACCATTGACACTGTACCTGCATCCTTTTCTTTCCCTATATGAAAGAAGCGTAGGTCACGTCTAAATCATTGGCATAAAATCAAAACCATTAGGGCTGGTGTTAGTCACAGTCAAAAGTACATTTTGCCTCCACTCCCATTAGAGATTTTCATTGACTGGATATCAAGGTGCAGCCATGACTGGAAGCGTGTCCAGTTTGCGAGGCTGGGGGCGGTGGGGTGACATCCCTGGTACTTGCAGATGATGTCATGCTCTTGGCCTCATTTGACCCTGACCTTAAGCACTACTGAACAATACGAAGTGAGAAGAAGTGAGGATCCAAGATCCAAATCCAAAGCCATGACACTATCTTGGATAGGAGTGCACTACTTCTTTCAAGTCAGTGGTTATAGTCTGTCCTTGGTAAAGGAGTTTAAATATTGTGTTCAAAATTTTGGGACCTTGTTCATTCATGTGATAGTAAAAGGTCATGGGAGGTTAGTAATGGATGGATGGATTGGTTTGGCGACCGCAGTTTACCTACACAGCGGTGGTAAAGCAGTAGTTAAGTCTTAAGATGAGACTAACAGTTCAACCGTCAGTCTACAGTATATTCTTATCCACAGCTATGCTCCTGAGCTCGGGGTCATGAAATTGCGTTTCTCCACAGCATTTCGAGACTCACTCTTCATGACAGGATGAGGATCCAGAGGAACCTTCAGGTAGAGCTGCTGCTTCTTTGAATTCAGGATTCAGGTAAAGTAATTCAGGCATTTTATGATCCCAATACATGTCCCAACCAACAGTGGACCCAAGGAAGACCCAAGACACACTGGTTGGATCATGCCTACCAGCTGGCTCTGGAAGATTTATAAACCCCCCAGAATGAACTGGAGCTGGAAGCCAAGGAAAAAGATTTCCCGTCTGAGCTGCTGGGTGTCCGGCAACTGCAATCCTTACCAGGAGAAGCTTTGAGGACATCATCATGATTTGTTTTTCATTTATTTGTTTTATTACAGTACAATCACTCTTCTAGTGTCTTTGGAAAACTTAACTCGTGCACTAACTTAAACAAACATTAAGGAAATTCAAAGCTTGGCTTATAATAATTCATATTTTTTCGAAAGACACACACATTAGTCTATAATCATGCTTATTAATTTCATGGCACAGCTATGCATTTACTGCCAAACTGAAAGTCTAGCAGTTAAAGAGAATGTGTGCAAGAGGAACATAACTCTGTATTTCAGTGCGATGAAATAACACCTGCATTACTGTAAACAACAGCAGATAAAAATCTGAAAAAAATCCAAAATGTCAACGTTCAAATGAAAGGTGTAAATTAAAAATAAGGAATGCTATACCCAGCCCTCTGTTCATCACTGCCCCAGAAAGGCACAGTGGTTATCCTAACAAGTGTGAATGTCCTTGCCTATTCCAGCATTACAGCAGATTGTTGCGGTGGGGCACGTCGGAAGGGTGGATGATCCACAGTCTGGCTTACCAAGACAGGGGTTTTATTAGTAAGACAGAACAAAACAAGAAAACACAAGAGACTACGAAGGGTCTAAACATGGGCAGCTAGAAAACAAGAGCTAAAGCAGGGAAAAATACAGGAACTGACACATAATGTGCATATAATCAGGAGCAAACACAACAACCAACTGGGAAAACTGGGTAAGAGACAGGTGTGGGCATTTACAAATTACACAATAGCAGTTAGGAACAGGTGAGGGTGATTTAATAGACACTAAGGGCTTGGAGATACTTCGAAACTCGGGTAAAGCAGAAACATACAACGAGACCAACAAGAACATAATTAATGTAGGGGAAGAAACCAGTGATGGTAAGAATACAGGTATATGCCTCTTAGCTGCATGCTCAGCCCATTAATCCATGCGGCAGCCCAGGAAACTGGGAAACACATTAGGGAGCTAAGGACATGGGATGACCAGCGACACCTGCTGTCCAAATAGGGAACTGACATAGGACAAGGACTGATCCTGACAGATGGAACTTCACTGATGTCAAGGTATAAACAAAGCTTGGAGCTACCCTTCAAGATATCTCTCCATCACCATATGTTTGAGCATTGCATGGACAATGAGAATGGGAGTCTTCAGACCGCTATTTACTGGGGGCTACAGCTGGGGGTTATTCATTAAGAGGACACTACTGGTTATCTCTAGTAGCACTCGTTAGGCGGGAGATTATGGTTGCCATTCCAAACAGACCCCAGACCCTCAGAAACCCCCCCAAAACAAGACTCACAGATGATAGTCGGGACTTTGTCCTCTCGTGCCTGACTCTTCCTGCAGACAGGGCTGGACTGGGATTAAAAATTGGCCCTGGAATTTTGCACAGACAGATTCACCACAGGTTTTGCCAATTTAGGGGGCTGGGGGTCACCTGCAACAATCCCCCCAATAACCTTTCCTGACCCGCCAGGGAACAGCCTGCTGTGCCACTTGGCCAGGCCAGCCCCCGCCTGCAGATCTGTACATAGCAACGGTTATCATACTGTACCAAATCTATTCCTCTCAAGTGAGTTTACTCCCATCCTGGTGGCTGGTGATAGATTTTCTATAATGTGCCTGCCGGGTCCACTGATTGGATCTTAATGCAATGGTACTGGCTGAATGTGTATGCAATCAAGCTTTCAGGTCCAATGGGACACCAGAGGACATCCACATCCTGACTATGAGAAGCACTCAGCGTAACATAAAATGGCAGAATCAAGATTCTGGCTGTTTTCTGATCCAATATTTATCCTCCTACCAGGCTGCCTGGTTTATACTTTCGCACACCTCATCCCTTTCCGATGTGTCCTGGACTGTCACACTCTGCTGTTCGCTTGGGAGATGGAGGCCAGCGATGTTTTAGGTGGGGATAAATTCTGACCCACCATTCTGACACACCCAGTCGGCTGCTGCTCCACCTCACAGCTGTTGCTCATCAAGGTGACAGGCTGGAGCCCACCCAGGGCACAGGGGGCACTCAGCCAGCCTGCCACCCACATCATTCCCATAATATAATAACATTCTTGTTTGCCCTCAGAAAGATTGACTTTCTCTAAAAGTGTGCTTCCCGTAAACGTATCATTTTTCGCATGGTATCAAAATCCATATACACGGAACTAAAGAAGGAAGTAAACTGCATCAAAATCCCACTCTAAATTCTAAAAATAAAATTCTAAAAATACAGCACCCTTTCAGGTACTATAAAGCTAATCCCTAGGGGAACCATACAGAAATGGATAAGCAACACGATGCAAACTATTGCCTTTCCGCATGGATCAGAAGGTTTTCTAAGAATTAAACTACGTAAATAAGTCTATTTTGGCTGTTGACACACGGCCACAGGAAACGTGCGTATTCGTTTATTTGCAACTCTTACATATCAGCAGGTCAATTTTTATTTATCCTTCGAAAAACACAACAATCGTTCTTCTGAAATAAATGCTAAACAGTTATTTATATATAAATATAGTCCAAACACAAGAAATATTTGGTTTTTTTTTTATAGAAAAAATGAAAAAAGGAAGCTAAGTATAGTATATGCTTAGATAAAGCTACACACAATATTAAAGTAGGCTAATAAAACATCATGAGCATCTTAGTAACTTGGTGTCCGGACTCTGCATGCATAATTCGTCTGTAATCATAAACGATGCGGGATAACTGGTTCGTCGCTTTGACTTTAAAATAGATTCAATAAAAACCAGGTTATATATTCTTAACACATTTTGTATTTTTTGAAACATAATGGAAAATAATAAATGAACTGCCATTAATAATATTTTAGGGGTACTCACACGCATGAGTGACAGAAAAGCTGGTGGAAGACTCCAAATTGTCGACATTATAATTCAGATGAAAAGGTTTCTCTGTCGCATTCTGATTTGTGTTGTACAACTGCACAGCAAATCTAAATGCGCTGTGCTCCTGAACCATAGATCGCATGAAAAGCCCCCCTAAAAAAATAAAAAGAAAAAACAAAGATAAATCAAATTCACCGGTTTGTTCAACACTGGAAAACATACAGGGGACCGCTTCGAAATGAGCCACAGAGTCGTCCCGATGTTGTGATTCCACCAAATATACACGCCGTTTTCAGACGAGTCGCCAGAAATACGGAGAAGATACAGCTTAATGAAATACTTCCTTATTTATACTTATATTTTCGAATCAGAACTATAAAGATACCGAATTTTACCCGCTGAGTGGTTCTCTTTAATGTTTTTATGAACATACCAGTTTATTGATTTACCTTCTGTGATTCTGTCACTTAATTATTAATAACATTGGTGTTTTATTGAGCTATATATAAGCTGAACGGTAGTGAACATAAAAAAAAAAAATCATGTGATAGTTTAAGTTGGTACATGAACATAAAACTTACCTATGTTTATCTGGCTTGGAAATCCTGCAACACATCTGTCAAAAAGCAACGAGAAGGAAACGACGTGAAACACTACGTGAAACCACATTTGCTCCTACTTTTTGATCCCAAAACTAGACTGAGAGACAATGATATATATACTCAGTTCCTTGAGATATTTAATATTCCTTCTTGTGGGACCAGTTTGATTTCCGAAGGTAGTGACAGGTTGCAGAGTAAAATTTTTAGCGCTGAAAAGGGTTTATTTCACAGATGCGGTCGAAGCAAACAGTTGACCGCTGGGTAATAAGCATCTCTTAGGATTCCTGCTACAGCAGACCTAGATATTAAAGTGAAACACTTGGTGTGTGTGCGTGTGTGTGTGTGTGTGTGTGCGTGCGTCTGCGTGTGCACGCCACTAATCATGAAAGTACAATTTATAAAGCTGCACACAACCAAAACAGTATCACAGATTCTGTGAATTTCTGAATCTGCACCTTCGTGCATGGTGAAAAGTGCTTTTCCTGACAATTTTCTATCAAAACTGCAAACAAATGGTATTCCTCAATGTCACTGCAAAAAGTGAACAGTACATGCATGGTGCTCTATTTTCCTTGGTGGCTATATTAGCTGTACTGGGTTGACTAACAATATATGATGCAGTCCAAAAAGTTGTAGTTAGGTGTAGCAGTGTCTAAATTTCTGGTGTTGGTGATTCTGTGTGAGCAGGTCTCTAACCATGCATTGGATATGGAGGTATGCACTGATGAATGATATTGCATGTTTATATTTATTATAGCTTTCATAAACTGCTTCAGTTGGAAAGAGTCTGTTGGCAATTTTGTTATAACTTTGGCTTCACGTCAGTTATCACCATATTTTCAATGAAATTATACCGGGTGTTTTGTCATAGCAACCTGCAGTTATATTTGGTTTAGATATATTTATATTTAGTCACCATGGCACATCCAGGACCTGCTTGCATCTCTGACCTACACAAGTTACCATGTGAGCTGGCACAACAGCTCGGACAGCAGCCACCGGTCATATTTCAGGACCTGTGTTTTTGATAGCCAGCAATCACATGGCCATGAGGACGGGGGATACTTTGTATCACAATGCCAGGATGTCATCATTCTGGGGAAAATCGTATGCTATATTTGCACTAGCCCACATTTGACTAGATTACATTTTTTGCTTTTCAGTCAACTTTTCTGACTGCTGCTTCAGGTTATCGGAGAGAATTTCAGCATCAGCTTTGCTTACCACCGGGTCATAGTCTCGGGGGCGGGATTAGCATTAGCACTAGCACTTGAAGCAGCCTAAGCCACTGTATCCTCAGGTTAGCATTAGCACTGCATCCTCAGGTTAACATTAGCACTAACACTAGCAGCAATCGCAGCCTGAGGCACTGTATCCTCAAGTTAGCATTAGCACTGTATCCTTAGGATTAGCACTAACATGGTTTGAATGGTGGTAAATGTCACTATTGCGCGAGGACAGACCCCTAACTACCTCAGCTGGAGGCAGGTGATAATAATAGCCTTCCAGGATTCCAGCCTCACATAAAGGCCCAGAGAGCTTGAGATATGACTCCTAAATGGTGTAAATATTACGCTGTGGTGGCAACGCCTCCCCATCCTCAGTTTGTTGGTCTTTTTATTTGGTTTCTTCTTCTCTTTTTGCCCTTTTCGGTTCACAATAAATCAGCCTCCCGGTCTGGATGTTGAGTGTGCTCCATTGGCTGTGTGCCTCTCATATTTATGCAGCATATACATTTTGTGACTTTCTGCATTCAATAGGAGCAGCAGGTGTTACAGGGGAAGCCAAGGATGCATGTTTGCAGTCAATGTGGATGCTCTCTGCAGCCTTATTTTTTGCTTACTACTAGAACTCTCAATTTGGTTTAGTTTCTGTCTCCAAAAGTGTCACAGAAAGAATGGATACAGCAGAAGAAGAACATGCCAAGTCATTTTTAGGCAAGCAGGGGGCCGTCATCAGTTCTCAGCAGCGAGGCTTCTGTAGGTTGTAAGCATTTTTCACTTCTTTTGCCTGGAGATTTACTCAGAGGGAGGTTACTTCTCATTCGCTTCACATGCCCGGAATGTGACATTCAGAACATCTGAATACTATGATGGGCATCCTACCCAGTACTGAGGGCTGCTGGTCCAATGCCCTGTTCTGTATGGGGTTCAAAAGTGTCGAAAGGGCGAAAGTGTCCTTTGTCACCTCCCTACTAACATTGAGAGTCCTGACTTGGGCCCCTGCAATTTATGAGCGGAAAGGTCCAGTAACTGCCAACTTGGCTCAGCTTCTACAGCATTTCCAGGATGTGTTTGACCGTTCTACTGCACATCAAGCATTGGTTGTTCTGGTTATAATTGTAGAATTTCCCCATAATGAGAAGGATGGCCAGACATCTCAATGGTCACCGCCTAGCAAGGCTGAGCCCTAAATAGGTATAAGAGGGTGACGTCCATGAATCTCTGTTTCAAAATTGGAGAATTGAATCAAAGTGGATCATTTTGCATGAATATGCTTGTTTCAGGATCAGACTGAATACTCCCTTGAATCCCAATCATTACTAACTACCTCTGTGTACCTACTGATCTGCTTGCTTGAATCTCAAGATCCACAGTCCTAGCAACTAGGTCGGAAGTGATTCCCTAGGCACCCACACATTCTTTGGTTACAGAACAGTCTCTTCCTTTATTGCAGTGTGTCTAGTCACCATTGTCCTGCCCAGAAGGAAGACTTTAGACCCATAAAGGATAGGATTGGAGAACCGGATTGTTCTGCCTCATACTGGTTTCTTCACGGCAGCTGCACCAGCAATATTATCTTGGTGTTAGTTGATTTTGGCCAAAGCCATTTTCTACATGTTTATCTATTAGAGCTCTATATGGAAGATGCATCACTGTCTTGATATGGTAACAGGTTGGGATCCAGCATGTAAAACACCTTTTGGGGACGTGTAACATTGGGTCTGTCATTGCTGCCGCTAGATAACTCTTGTATGTGTGGTCCACTGGGGAACTGCTAGTTTAGAGCAACACCTGTATGACTTCCAGCTGTGACATACTGCAATCCTCTTCATCAAGTTTTACTTATGGACCACCTCACTGCCCAACGAACATGATAATCTTTGTAAGTGTTGACTGCATTTCAAAAGGCAGTATTGGCCTTGTAATATCCACTCAAAAAGTGGTGGAACAATTATTTCAACATGTTTTTTTCTTGTATGGCAAGTGTCTGGGCAAGATCTTCTACATTGTGTCTGCAGGTCATTTTGTGAATGGCTGCAGGAAGTCATTGGTCTGACCCTGAACAGACAATAGTCAAGCCAGGAGGCTGACTGCTTCCTATAGAAAACTAGCAGGACTGGACTGAGTTTCTTACCTGGACTGAATACACCCTAAGCTTTCAGCTTAATTTGTACCTGCTACACTTTGCTTACCAGGCGTATAGAGGGATCTACATGCAGTTAGGTGATCCCCTGCAATCCAGTTGTTTTCCAGTGTGTACCCTTTTGTAATAAAACCCGTTCTTTGTTTACCTCTATTCCTGTTCCTGCGTCCTTTGTCCCGCACAGTGCAGCAGTATGTGTGACATCTCTGAATAGCGCATCAAGAATTTGTGGGTCAGTTAGTGAAGTTATCTGCCATAAAGGACCAACGAAAGCTGACCGAAAACCTACTTCGCGAATTCAAATGTGTTTCGATAATTTTACAAGTGAATTCTCCATACATGGGCTCATATGTTGGATTGTATTCATTTGTGCAAATTAATCATTATGTAGAGCTCTTGTACATACTTGTGAGGTCATCAATGATCAGTACGTGCGAGCATCTTGTTCGCCAAAAACAGCCAGTTAGCATTCTGTAAACCAGTAAGTTTAGCTATTGCATTTTTTGTATTTTGTTGGATAGTTTTATGAAAGTGTCCATCCGTACGTTTTCCATAATCACTTATCTAGTGCCTTTTTCCTGCATGGGATGCAAGTCAATCACATCATACAATCATGCTCTATTTAGAGACACCGATTTGTTTTAATACATGTTTTTCAAATGTGTGGGGAAACCTGCACATCGCTGACGGTACATGCAAGCCCACCACAAAGAGCCAAGCGCTGGAACTGAACCAACAGAACCATTATTAATTTTAGTGACACAAAAGATTAGAATTATGTGCCGTTTTGTTCATCCCTCTTCTACTATTTTTACTTGAAAATATCATGTGACTTTCATGACTGTCGTGGCAACATGTATTAGGATATTTTTAATTGATTTTATTTAAAATTATACAAGTTTAATTAGAACCTCTGATGACACTACACTGTAACCCCCAGATTTTCTGACATCACAATACCATGGTGCCCCCCCACCCCAAACAAAGTGACACTTCAGAAGCTAATGCCCCACATCGTGTAGCTGTGCTGTGTCAGCACTGCAGGGGGCGCAAGTACTGCTCGTGATGCAATATATCGTGTAGCTGTTCTCTGCCGTGACTGCAGGGGGCGTGAGTACTGCTGCGGGTGCTCTAGCGTAGCTGTTCTGTGTCAGTACTGCAGAGGGCAGAAGTACTGCTACAGGTGCCCTACATCGCCTAGCTGTTCTCTGCGGGCACTGCAAGGGTCGCGAGTACTGCTAGGGGTGCCCTACATCACGTAGCTGTTCTCTGTGGGCACTGCAGGGGGCGCGAGTACTGCTAGGGGTGCCCTACATCACGTAGCTGTTCTCTGTGGGCACTGCAGGGGGCGCGAGTACTGCTAGG
>JAODKE010000040.1:2524532-2575337 GCA_026779605.1 Mormyrus hasselquistii | reverse complement strand
AAAGTATATTAATATTTATATTTTTTTATTTTATTTTTTTTAGTTGGTAGGGGGGGGGGGGGTGGGGGGGGGGGGGGGGGGGGGGGGGGGGGGGGGGGGGGGGGGGGGTGGAGTTGCATGTCCAGATTGATGTGTTTTTTTTTCCAGGCCAGGAAATTTTATGTGCTGCTGATCTGCGGAAAACAATTAAAATATGAATATAATATTTAATGATGGGTATTCTAACAGATGTTAATACGCATTTCAGGTTCTCTTTAATTAAGGTTCAGGTGGATCTGGAACCTCGCAGCTCCAGGACCGTGGGCTCAGTTCCTGCCCTGCTTCTGTATGTGTGGAGTTTCTGTGTTCTCCTACTGCTCCCTTGGGTTTCCTCTCATAATCAGCTGAATGGGTCTCTGTAAGGTTCCCTCTGTGTGCCCCGTAAAGGCCAGGTATCCCATCTGTAATCATTAACTAACTTAAAAAATATCATTTCAGTTTAATTTGAGTCTGTAGAAATAAATGATATACTCTCCACATCTACAGTGTTGAATATCTGATTCCTGTCCGTACCTCCCTGCACTGATTGGCCATCCCATTTATAAGCCTATGAAAGACTGTTCACCCTTAAAGCCCTTAAACAGATTTACACCACTCTATCTTACCAAATCTACTTCTGCCATACACTCCAGCTCAATTGCTTATAATATGTATCCATCTTGTAAATGTTATCCCTGGTCAAGGTCATGTCAATGACTTGTACAAAGCAGTTAAACAGAAAAGGTTCTTAACTCTAACCTCAATGTAGGTAGCTATGGTTTGTGCATGGAAAAGAATCCACTCTGACTGATAAAAGGTTCTGCTGTGTCTAATTTTATAATAACTTCAATTTCAATCCATCTTCTGTAGCTGTTTATTCTATTCAGGATTATGGGGGGTCTGGAGTCTATATACCAGAAGCTATGGGCACAAAGCAGGGAACAACCCAGGCTGGGGTGCCAACCCATCACAGGACACAAGGCAGGGAACAACCCAGGATTAGGAACCAATCCGTTGTAGGACACACACACACCTATTGGGAGTTTGGTAACTCCAGTTAACCTCAGCTTGTTTTTGGACTGTGGGGGGGGCAAGCCAGAGTACCCAGGAGGAACCCCACAATGACATGGGGGGAGCATGTAAACTCCACACACATGGAACCCTGCTGGAGACTCGAACCCTGGTCCCAGAGGTGTGAAGCAATTATGAGTTGCAATTTCTGCGTATTTTTATATGAAATGTTTCCAATATGCTTTTATTGTCCTTTAACCTTCATTTTATTCCATATCTATTCAAAAAATTTGAAGAATGTAAATATAGTAAGCTTCTCCCCCCTCCCATTTGCTTAAAATCATTTTGTTAAATTATGATGAATGAAGTAGTGTTACAATCAGGAGTAAGGCAATGTTTGTCCCTTATTGGTCGATTTGTAAAATTTTAGAAATCTAAAAATTATAAATGACCATGACCTCTCTGAAAGGACAAATAGCAGATATTTTGTGGGGGAAACGTCACTTCAGATGAGCGGGTAAAACTGCTTCCAGGGTCTCAGTTGTGCAGCTCCATCCGCTTGTGCTGCACACTGGTCTCATTGTTGTCAATGGGCTTTCACTGGGTTCAGTTTGGGATAGAGGGCAGGACACAGTCGCACAGCTGCACACAGCTTTTATTGTGTTTCAGTAGCTTTTGTTGTTTGTTTTCTAGCGTTTTACTTATTTTTCGACACGTACAAGGCTTCTTATGTCTGATTCTGCTACTCTTCATGTACCCTATGTGGTCTATGTCACTAATAAATAGTTTAAGGTCTTGGACAGGACCATTCGAATCACGATCCCCATGACCTAACACTGCTGATTTTTAACCAAGTGTGAAGCCTCTGTCGCCAATGAAAACCTGGAATTATTATACTAACTACCTGTGAGAACTGAGAACTTTGAGGTCCAGATCTGAAGAGCCCTGGTCTTGGAGGTGGACGTGTAATTATACTTGGCTTATCCCACAATGGGAATGGTCAAAGATTGCGGAATTCTATTTAAAACAGAGCTGTTTTTTTCTCTAGGTCCTTGTGTCTGACTCTATGTGCCTTATAAATAAACATATAAAGGTACTATACGATGGTCTAGCCTTACAGTGATTCTCCGTACCATTCCAGCATTTTCCAGTTTAGGGTTGTACACAAAATGCATCGTCCTGATATACACTGATAATACAAAACATAAGGGGGACTTGGTACCATTATGCCGCACGTCCCTTTGTCCTCAGAATGGCTTAACATCCGGATTTGGGATCCAGAAGGTCGACAAAATCATTACAAGGTCACTTCTAACCCAAATACCTCCCTCAGTTAAGTTGGCTAGCAGTGACTCACAATTTGAAATAGCTCATTCCATCTCATCCTTCAGCCGTTCGGCTGAATTGTAAACTGGTGATTGGGCAGGCCAGTGCATTAAGTCTGCGGTTCTATTCTTGGACAATCTTAATCATGTAGCACAGAATACTATCATGAAAAAAATATTGATTTCGATAAAAACATTGCAGTGCAGGGAAGCGCTTGAATAGCTTTGCTATTTGGATGTGGGATTGAAACATCGCTCAACTTTTATCGAGCAACCCAGTGTGTGCGGTATAAACACACCGCCCACTGTCACATGACCACCTGCAGTCTGCAATGTTCGCTTACAGTACTATGATGCATGAATTCATGTTTTTCATCTCACCTAATGTCAAAGAGTAGAGACTGGGTTTCATCACACCAGACAATGTTTTCCAGTCCTCTAGTGTTCAAAGTTATGTTCCTTAATTCACATCAGTCTTATGGGACAATTCTCGTACTAGACTGTTAAATGATTGACACAGAGAAAATTTGGTCCCTTTGATCTGCATTGACTGAAACGGATAAGAAGTGAAATACATCATGGATCATTGTCTTTGACCTTTGATTTACCTGGCGAGTCTTTTTCTAGCAAAGAGTAGACATCTCTAATTCTTTGTTCTATGGTTTGTAAATATCTGTAACAATGCCTGACCAGAGACAAGCAGTGACACGTTCAGTTGTTTTTCATGTCTCAGTCCATCATTATAGTATTCTGTTGGGTAAATCTAATAAAATTGAATCATTGTGTCGTAATTTTTTTTTGATTGATATAATTAAACTTAGGTTATAACAATCTGGAATTTTACATTCAGTCAGCTGAGCGTTAGTAAGAAGTGATGTGCAACAAATATATATAAAAAAATATGCATATAAGAAAAAAGTTTAATGATCGATTAATCAATTCAATAACAACAACAATGATAATAATAATAATATGGATGTTAGTCAAAAGTAATTCATAAGATAAAAGTTACAGTTGTACAAAAACATTTTAATTAATAAAACAATAATATATTTGGTACCTTTAAAAGTGATGTAATAAAGGCTAAACATACAGTGTAAATTCTAATAGTAAATTTAGACCTTTGTAGCAATAATAACACTTGAATGTGACACATTTCCTTGCACTCATGAGTAATAATGATGCTAACTGTGAGTGTGGCAAGGTTAAATGAAATTGTTGAGGACTGAAGGCTCTTGATGGCTGTATTGTTCGCAGGCAGCTGAAAAGCGACTTTGTATCTTTAAACTTGGAGTGACTTGTCTGTTCATTGTTGATGAAAGAGGAACGGGTCAGATTAATAAAGGGAGCTTTTTGCCAAATGCGCATATCATAGTAGGATAACAAAGAGCAGACAAGGAAAAGGCGCATAGTCTCTCTAGATATGGGTAAGTGAACAGCTATTTGATTTTGTTCATCTGAAATATTTGGAAACAAATGTGATTAATATTTAGCTTTTAATGTTAATATCTGGAAATGCTAAAATATAAATTTTGAGGTTATTTTCTTAGTAGCCTTTAAAGCATTTTTTTAGCAAATGCCTTATGATGTATGAAATTTTTGCACCTGGTTACTAAATGCACCTAAGACAAATGGCAGTGAACATGCATTGTTACAACGTAACTTCTGGATGTGGGATGGATATCAATTGTTATTCAATTAAATGGCTTCTTCCATACATATTGTATATGAGTATATATGTGGTATAGATGAATTCTGGCATTCATAAAAATCATTTTAAAATTCTGCAGAATAAATCAGGAATACTCATGAATCTTACCACATCTGTCATGTCTGATTTTGCCTACTTGATAGGTACGAAATTGTGACAGTGTGAGTTTGTCAATTTATTTGTTTATTCACAGATTATAGTAACTGCACTTGGATTCAATATACATATGTCAAATAAGATTCTCAAACACAGTAAGTGATAAATGATGATTTTTGATACCTGAACTGGTGTACTGTTCACCATTGGGATTACAGATTAGGCAACTGATACAACACAGCCATTGTCTTTTAGTCAATCCCATGGATAAACTGTTAAATAAATAAATGAATCCACTACAGATGTGAAAAAGCTTTTTCATTATTATTTTTACAGATTTCCTATGTACCAAAACATAGTTCACAGAAAACCTGAGATGCAACAGCGCTCAGAATAATTTCTGCCAATGTATTTATTTTTTAATTAGCAATATTGTTTAGACTTTTAATTGTAAGGTTATTCCTGTAATGTCCATGGGGCAGTATGACATTTAGGTAACTTTTCCATACAGCAAAAGTCTTCCACAGTATGCATATTTTTTGTTGTGTTTGGACAAGAATAGAAGATTCTCCGTCTTCTTACTTATGCATAGTGCAGCGGTACCAGCAGGGTGTGGAGCTCACATCTGCTTCACCAGTGCCCTCACCAGTGCCCCCACCAGTGCCCCCACCATGTACCCACCCTTGCAACACACTTTTCAAAAGCTTATTTGTTGGTTGCTGTGAAGATAGAAGGCGGTTATGGTCAGTGTTTACTTTACATCACCAGCCTTTGTATTTCTGTACTGTGTTGGGACAAAGGCCATTGTTACCATGTCTACAAAAGAAATCTCTTTCACTCTTCTTGGAACCTTTTCCTTTGTCTCAGAGCCCCCCTTGTTATAATAACCCCTTACTCTGGAGATAGGGCTGGACTTGGTACTGGCTGATTACCATGGTTACCCAGCAACTGGACTAATGCAACTGGTTCTGTGATGTCGCGTGAGAATGTCACTGGCATCACACTCCAGAGTTGACAGATACCATCATCATGAAGGGAGAGAGTTGCCAGTGGTCCAGCGTTTTGGTTCCTAACTGAGGTCTCATTGAGCATCACGGCTGCATTGCTTTTGTTCCTTTGGCATAGAAGAGCAACAAATGATTCCATTCAGAGCACCTTGGCTTCTCGGAACATTAGGTGCTGCTTGGACTAGTTTTTCAAAGAAACTACATATTGCATGTATTTCTACGTCTATTATAATCTGTCTAGAAATATTTTATTGTAAATACTAGATCTGTTTCCCTGGTCTTTTTCTTGTTTGTGTTTATTCAATTTTATATTATGCTACTGTTTTGATTAGTATCATATCCATTTTTTACTCATGCCTGTATGCAAAATTTCACAAATGTGTAACACCTCTGTGCTTAATTTTGGCAAAGGTGCTTATAAGATTTCTTTCAGTTATGACCATGTAAAGCTACAGTGGCTGAGGAATGTGTGTGTTGCTAGTGTGTGTGGTGTTTGTTTTTATGTGTTTTGCTCTCCCAGGTTGTTACGATTGCTGTGTCCGCTGTCTCGGGAGTGTGCCCTATGTATCCCTGGTAGCCACACTGCTATGCTTTTCGGGCGTGGCGCTTTTCTGTGGCTGTGGGCACCAGGCCCTGGCACAGACGGAAACACTGATCGAGACTTACTTCAGCCGCAATGCCGATGACCACGCCACCTTGTTTGCTTTGTAAGTCTCTTTTTTCCTAAAAAGTATTAATCGCAATACTTACGTGGGTAGATGGATGGATGGACGGATGGATATTTCTCTGAGAATCTTGCATCTTTCCTTTTCCTCATAACAGTATTGAGTACTTCCAGTATGTCATCTACGGTCTGGCTGCTTTCTTCTTCTTGTACTGCATCCTTCTGCTGGCGGAGGGCTTCTACACCACCAGTGCAGTGAAGCAGACCTTCGGAGAGTTCCGAAGCACCCAATGCAGCCGATGCCTCAGCACTACGGTGTGTGGACAGTGCAGGGGACTTGGATATGTTGGTTGGATATGTTGCTGATATTATTTCAGGTGTAAAAGCTACAGAAATGCAACTGTTCATTTATGTTCAAGAAAGTTTTGATGCCTTTTTAAACAAAAATATATTATTTGATCATTTCAAGCAAGTGCATATATGTTTGTATAGGTTTATATACGTGTTTTCAAAGACAGCTCAACTTCTATTAATTACGCACCATAATTCATCTGATTTTAATAAATACATTAAGGTAGTCTACTCTTCATTCCACTTTGTGGAATATCATTCTGAATAGTTTGTAACAGGCGGGATGCGATACCTAGGAATCCCTGTACTTAAAGTTATCACATAAAAACATAGCTCTGCATCACGAACTAGAGATGTATTTCGCGCCCAGAAACCTGATGTGCGTCTCTATGATTTCCCCTGCAGTTTGTCGTCGTGACGTACATTCTGGCTGTTATCTGGCTGATTATCTTTGTCTGCTCAGCGCTGCCCGTCTACTTCTTTTACAACATGTCCTATACATGCCACACCATTAACATTCTCTCGGAGACGACGGCAAGCATCACCCAGCATGCCTGGGTGTGCATCGACGCCAGGCAATATGGTATGTCTCTGCGTCTTAATGCATTCATCAGTCATTCATAACGGTTCATGTATTTCATGCGGTTAATATGTTTGCTCATGATACGTACTTGAATGGTAACCGAGTTACTAAGTTACTTGTGCCCCCTCAGGTAAAGTTTTAGCAGCTGGTCTTACAGTTTAGCTTTGACCAAAATGAGCTGGAATGAGGGTGAAGGTACATTCCTTGATTACCTGTATCGAAGTGCTACAGGGGAAATGGAATAGACATTTGATTAAGGCCGGCGCATTTCTTCTTCAGGACTTTTGCCCTGGAATACGGTGCCTGGGAAGTTGTGTGGATCGACTCTGACAGCGACCTGTAAAACTAGCGAGGTGAGGCAGAACGAGCGCTATGTTAGTGCTTTTCAGGGTCACTGATGACAAGTTATTATTCCCAATAGCAAAGTCTCCCCAGAATTGCCTCAAAAAGTGGTTAAACTAACCTTTTTATCTTTTTTTTTTGGCAGTTCTTCGTGACATATGACTTATATGTAGCTGCATTTGCGGGTGCTGGGATCACTCTTCTAGCTCTGGTAAAAAATTGTCACGTGCTAAAGTAGTGATAATAGTTATTGCAGTAATGATGGTGCAGAGAATTGCTACTGCATGTATATGTAGTAGATGTTTGTTTTCTAGTTACTTCCATTTTGCAATTATTTTTTGTGCCTGTCTCAGCTTAGAGGCACAGTAAGAGTATCCTTCACAAAACGCAATGTTGATTGTGCCTGAATACCTACTTGTTAAAGCTTTTTATGCTGCTTTTGGTCATGTGAACTAAAGTTCAGCTTTAGTTTTCGAGACCGGCATTCAGTAAATTATACAGACTATTCAAAAAAATATGTTTCATGATCTACATTATTTATTATTTATTCACCAGTTGTACTTCAGCTCTGTGCTAGTTCAGGTTCCGTCTGTCTGACGCAAGTCATCATTATTCTGCGCTGACAATTTAATTTTCAGTCAGTGACGTGCATTTCCGTTTTCCGCTTCTCTCTCCTTCTCCCTGCAGTTCGTGTACGTGATCTCCACCACCTATAACTTTGCAGTGTTGAGGTTCCTGGGGAGGAAAGGCATACGGTGTTAGGCCCTTCACCCCTGCTACGTTGCAAGACCTGCCACATTCTCCATGGCACCATCCAGGAGCCTCATGAAATTCCTGCATGTCTCCTGCTTTAAAACTACTTTAAAGTGACAACACAGAGTGATTGTTATTTACTTGAAGGGCTCCTAGGATTGAAAAGTAATTCAGTTGTGTTTTGAACGGCAGTATAATGAATATATAACTGTACATTCCTGTATAATATCAACCTCATAATTTTCAGTGGATTCTTGCTTTGCTGTAAGTTAATTGCTTTAAACATCTGCGTTTTTGCCGTGAGGTAATGTTTCCTTCCTTATTCTGTATTTACCGTGTTTTGAACAATATTTTAAGTGGCTAGTTAGCAGTGAAATTTTCCTCTTCCTTTAGTGATATATCATGATTGTTAAAATAGCTTAAAAAGCACATTTATACTAAAAATTGACCATGAAACCTCCGAAATAGTTATCACAATTTTATGTTGAACAAAGATGACAGCCACTTTTTTCAAACCCTAGGTATCTTCTACAGGTATGTCCTTAGGACAATGGAGAAAAACAAATGAATTTTGTAGAGGACAAACCTCTAAAAATATTTTGCAAAGATCCAAAAATGTTTTCATTGAATGTGCAAAGACCCTGAATAGCCATAAACCAGATCAGATAGTTAGATTAAATAAATAAATGTAACTCCCCATGACTAACACCAGGATAATCATTTGGAGGATGGATGGAAAATGGGTAATTAAATCTATTAAGGCTCTTCACATTACTCCAGTTGTAACCACAGTGGAGGAGAATGAGTTGAGGAGGAGAATGATAGCAGCTTCTTGGTGCTCTCTAAATGCAAAGAACACACTCAAAAAAAAACTGTCTTTTCAGACTTGAAGTCAAATCAAAACTCCTCACAGCATCATCTTCCTTTTGCATCTGCAGTGTAACTAATAGTTGTAAAATGAATGATTTGACTGGCAATCTGGGGTCTGCAGTGCCCTGGGGGTTAGCTGGCTGGGGTCCGCAGAGACGTTTCATAGACAAAGTGTTGGTGTTGTCATCCAATTCATACAATGCAAAGAAAGATATTAGAGGGGGACCCACCCCAGAGGAAGGATTAGTCCCCCATTGCCCCCAGTCCTTAGTTCTTTACTTACTGACGTGATCATGCATTCATGATAGAGGTTCCTCTGCTTTAGTGCCATATATTTAAACACAATGTTAGACACTATAATATATGGAGGTATGTGGCAAAATTAATAACTTATTTATAATCAGTTAGAGGCAAGGCTACATATTGCTTGGAACTATGATTTAACCTAAATGTACTGTATTCTATACAATTTGTGTTAAGATTACTCTCTATTAAAATTAATGTGTGATTTCACACATACTTACAGGGAGGCATCAGTGTCTTTCTATTAAATGATGTCCTTTAAATTGCATTGCTTTGTGTTCAGTCTATTGTGTGATGTCACATCTGCAGAGTTCTGCGGCCGACTTCTGTCCTTTGAGAGTCTGTGAGTTAGGGTGTGGTGTTTGCATCTCCTCTGAAAATTTGAGTGGGTGTTCTGCTGGACTTCTGGCTCCCTCTTATGACATAAAAATAAAAAAAGCCATGACTTCACAGCAACTCTACGCTGGATAATGTGATTAATAATAATACTGTATGTTTCATTTATATAGCACCTGTCCAGAGCTCTAGGTCATTTAATTTAAAATTTAAAAGAAAGCCACAAAAAAAAAAATAATAAATAAATGAAATGATGTTTGTATGATTGCATATGCTTTGCAAAATACAGAGGAACTGGCATGGGATTCAAGACTCAGGGCACTAATTCACACACAACTGAGATGAAGAAAAAGGCATCACATGGAAGGCTACTTACATAGAAAACCCAATAGGAACACAATGGTGATGGTATCTGAGCCACTGTTGCATAATACTAAGTGTGTGGTTTCTTTCTGTAAAGTTTTTTTTTCTTATGTCAATTCAGGTACTGATGTGTAAAACCAGGAAAGGGCTAAAAATTATACAGAGGAGAACTGCTGGATAAACCAGGTATCAAGGAACCAGACACAAAAAACAAGGAGGTATAAAACAAGGTGGCAGACTGGCAATATTTATGCAAATAAAAGTCAAACCTTAGGTTTTGGTAATTAGGGAAAAATCAGACTGAAATATTATCTGAATTTATATCCCCTTAAAGTCGAATAAGGATGAAATTATTACCTTGCAAAATTGTCTAAAAGACGTTAAATCATGGATGATTTTTTTGAGACTCAATGAGTACAAGATTATTATTTTTGGTAAAACTGATCTCTGGTTGGTAATCCTCTTGGTCCGTTAGCCTCATATAGTCGCCCTTCTGTCAGTGATTCTTGACCGCATTTAAAATGGATAAACATATAAGTTGCGTAGTTAAATCTAACTTCTTTCATCTGAGGATTTTAGCAAAGTAAAGCCTTATCTTCCTCAAAATGAATCTGAGCGAATCATACATGCCTTTATTACATCCTATTTGTTTACCACTCTATAGTATCAAAGACATGGAATATATGTAATATTATGGTGCTTTTCCACTGGCACCAAGAACCTTACTGTCACAACACGGACCGTAGACAAGGAGCAAAGAGCCAGGAGTGGGCACGCATGGGGTTTATTGACATGAAGTAGGCTACGGACATGCGATGTCAATGACTGAACTGGGGAAGCAAACTGAAATGCGGACTTAAATATATGAAACTAATCAGGACAACTCAAAACAGCTGATGTAGATATGCATGGATTGCAAGGGAAAAAGGGCATATTCATTATTAGTAGTATTGCATGTTGCAATGTATTGATGCATTGCGGACAACTTGAGACAAATTTATAGCGTGCAGACAGGTAAAACTAGGCACAGATCCAGTGATTTTTGTCAAAAAAGAGAGGTAACTGAAATATCTGTCCAGCCTCACATCAAGCTGTCACCACCAATACTGGCATTCAATCAGTACCGACCACAAAGAGGGGGGGAGAAAAAAGGAAGAAAAGAAGAAAAAAAAAAACCCTTTACTCTAACCCCCTTTCCTTTTATACCAGTTCCCCAATTAGTTAACTGGGACAACCTAAAAACACAGGGGGAAACAGATTTGAATACTATCTGATTACATCTTACAATACACATTTTTACCCCCAAACAAAACAGAATAACTGGCCAATGACCACATGCCCTCCCTGACATTTCAAACAGTACACCAAACATTGCACAACAAAACAATAATATACATAACATCACCCACCCCCCTGTGCCAAACCATCCCCTTCCCTCGTTCCACAGTTTACTATAAAGGAACCTTCCCACTGAAGTGTGCACATCCGCAGGGAACCAGTATACCAAGAGACAAGAGAGAGCAGCAAACAGTGTGTGAGTTGGTGTGAGTTGGTGTGAGTTGTCTGCCTGTTTATGTATGGTTCTAAGTTTGATATGGAAGATAGATGAAGCTGAAACAGTGCGTACCTCACTGTTCACAAAAATGTTGCTGTAAATAAATGAGCTAAACAATAAATTGCTATGTGGAGTTTTGGCTGTTCTGTGAGCAGGAGATGTTGGGAAATGTAGTTAATGCCAAGGTAATGTGCTACCATTCATACTACCAGACAAAGTACAAAACACATTTACGGTAACACCACCAATAACCAAAATTCAAAAAGTGGCCCCTTTACTTTTCACAATTCTGAAGAATTCAAATAACAGACATACTGCCCTAATCTGAGTAATAATTTTTTGGGGGCCCTAGGTCAGTGATTGTCAAAGTGTGTGGTGGGAAACTGTACAGTGGCACTGCAGGGGGGGAAGAAGCATAACAAATCACAGGTTGAAAGCTGGCTGGCCTGAGATTTTCAGTTCGACACAAGTTTGCACACATATGCACTCTCATTTACAAGAGTTTTCTTACCTTGTAAATAGACGGTACGGTCTGCAACTACCCCAATGCCTTTGATGTAGCTAATTTTAAGTTTATAATGGAATAATATAGATTTGCCGTAAGATTTCTTGCGTGAGCGAGTCTGAAAGCGCGAGTGTTGGCAACCCTTGAAAGTGGAGCGAGAGATGAAGTGGACCCTCCGATTTTTTTCAAATATCTTGCTCCCTTCCGCTCCCATTCCGTTCCACTCACATGGTCTGAGCAGAACCAAAGTTAAGTTTACATTTTTCTAGTGCGACCAATAGCAAACAGTGCTTTTGGTTTTTTTTTTTTTTCCTTCAGACACCGAAACAAATGTAACGTAAAACATGGACATAACACACACACACACACACACACAAAGATTTTTATCTAACATCCATTCTCCAGCTGCATATCCAGTACAGTATTGTGTGGGGATCCTGGCACATACAGTGCTCTCAAGAAGTATTTTCTGTGTTGAATATTGATCAATGAATATAATTAGATCCACAACCAAATACTATTACATAAAAGGGTCCCAAGCAAACAAATAACACAAAACAGATATTTTTATAATGAAGACACCATCAAATATAATAAGTAATATTCCTTGCATGGTTGTGTTATCTTTAGCTGTAAAAACTTCAAATAGCACTGTCTGTAGCTGTTCACCAGGGTTTTGTATTGTTGTGCGGCAATTTTGGGGCACTCTTTATCTCAGCAACTTGATTTTTTGAGCATGAATAAATCTTTCCAGAGCCTGCCTCGACATCTCATCTGAGTTTAGGTTAGGACGTTCACTAAGTCATTTCATAACAATTTCTTTTTCAGTCATTCTTTTTTCATTCTTGTATTTTTGTGATCACTGTTGCACGACGAAGCTCTGCTTTGGCTCCAGCTTACAGGCATATGAAGCAGTTCCGTCTAAAAACTTAAATATGCCCTCTAAAGTAGATGGATGGACACTTTTGTTTAAGGTTAACGCTTCAATACCTTTCTGTGGCATTACGTGTAGAATATCGGAGTTTTTACTACATTTCCCAGAATTCGCGTTGTCGGTTATAGTCATGCGCTGTACGTATTTTCAGGGTGCTGCCCGTATGACCGTCTGCCCGAAAGCTAAGGAAAGCGCGAGTTGTAAGAAACGCGAGGAAGTTCCTCAGTTCACTTTGTTTTTCTATGGATACTTATGTAACGTATTGTTAGAGAAATTGATTTCTCACTCTGTTAACATATATTTAACTAAATATTTATAAAACGTCACCAGCTTTTCACCACCTACAGACTAGCTGCTTCGCTAGCTAGCTTGATATTAAGTGGCTGAAAGGATTTTCTACGTAGCTAGCCAACTGCTTAAGGTAACTATATTTTATAATTAAACTGCTCTATTTTTATATATAACGTCACTTTAGTGACTGTTCATGATTCGTCCTTGATGTGTGTCGGTCGCTGTGTGCATTTGCTGTATTAGTTTGACGAGGAACTAAGTGTACTTTTTAGAACAGCTAACTAACATATAAGAACAGCTTTCTGTCGAAATGACACTATCAGTGTCAGCGTTGTACATGCTAATTATTGTTCAAATTATTTCTGCTTAGATATTTAGGTCAAATTGGGCTGTAGTTTTCTATGCTTCATGGTAACATCCCAGTTTTCTGGTTCAGAATCTGGTAAAATGCCTTCTGAGTCAGTGTTTTGATTTATGTCCTACTTCAGTTACTCGTGATTTAAATGTTTTTTTTAATTATATTTTTGGGAGGTATGACAAAGAGTATGCCTTACGTACATCTGTGTATGTAATTAGTGTAGTTACATCATGAGGACTGAGTTTTATGAAGGCCAACGATTGGCATTCATGCAATGTATTTCGGCCAAATAGATGACTTATTTATTTTTGCCTTGTTGGTGTCACAGCGCCATAGTAGTGGTAAGGTTAATACAATTTTTTATTCTGTTTTAATTTTTTAAGGTGTATGTTATCTTCTCTTCTCTGGGGGAATCCCTGTTGATCGTACAGTAATTTATTGTAAATCAGGTTTTCCGTATATAATCTAAGATATTTAACATTTAATTTCAGTTCATTTGTCTATCCCACAGTACAGCTAGTAATAGTCATGTCTTACCGACGTGTGTTTAGGAAATATAATTTACTAACAAAATAAGTCAGTCTGAACCAATTATCCATTTTCTAATTGAGTTTGAGGATTTCAGCAATGCCTCGTTTTGGCTGAATGAATTGGTGAATTGCTGCTGCTACACTTAAATGTAATTCTACTCTCAGCTGCAACTAACCTTTCTAATTAGTTTGCTGAATGTTCAGGATGCAACTTGGTGTTTAAATAATGTTAATATGTTATATTATGCTGTTATACTTGCACTGTCCTAGTACTGTGTGAAGTGCTATTGTAAACTTCTGTATTGATATGCATGGTTTTCTGAAGGAAAAAAGGCCAAATTCTATATATTTATTATTAGTAGAATTGCATACTTTGCAACGTAAAATGCGCCGTACTACAGCTATATACAGCGTAATATAGCAGATATTAGCAAATAGTAACTCATGATGTATACCGTGTGAACAGTAAATAATTATCTCTTTAGTTTTACATTATTGACACTCTTCTGATCTAGTAATACCTTTACCAAGCTGACCCTACTGCAGTGGAAAACTGAAGTGAGCTGGAACCAGGCAATAACTAGTCTCTTTGTGGTACGGCTCGGGTACAGCTCAGTTCCTGTATGTCAGTGGAAAAGCACTATATGTGAATGTGATAAGTCAAAAGGTATTTGATAGATCGTATTACTGATTCACAGAAACATTTTATGGATGCACTCCTGATTTCATTTTGAAACAACTTGCCCCAAAATTGATGCAGCAGCATGTTGTGGCAGCAAAGGAAGGGAACGCAATTGTAAAAGACAATTGGTATTGTGAGTAGCTCTGAAGGTATTTTTCAGATCTTTCTCAAACTTTGCAGGGACATTGTATGGGTGACAAACTAAGGGTGTATTCACATTTGGCCCGGTTGCCTTGTACCATACCCAAGTACGATTGTTCCCCCTCCCTGCTTCCCCGCTTGTTTTCACTCACTCTGCGCTTAATGTTCCACAATGGCGTACAGCTCTTATACTTTTGTCAAGCATGCAGCTCAGCTATTTTCATTGAATCACGCTACACATATAAAGAGTGCCCCATATTTTACCAAATATACCTGAGTTTTTGTGTATTGCATCCAGTAGTTCTTGGGCACTCTTCTCAGCCCAAATTTCCAGCAAACTCTGCTCCTTCATTATGGTCCAAAGTGATCCCTTCAGCACAATGATTGTTAAATGTTTTTTGCTACTTGGTTTGTTCAGGTTACCTGATTATTCCATCTGGGTCTGGTTCCTGTATTGTATATTTGTGCGCTTGCGTGTGCCATGTCTGTGTTCCATGCTAAGGCACAGTTAGTGATTGCACTATGTGCGTACCATCCCCGAGTCTGACTAACCATGCTCTGGCCCAGTTCATCAAGTGGGCGGCAGTGCACAGTTAAGCATCCCGTGCCTACGGAATGATCACACTAGTCAAACAAACTGGACTTAGGGGGTCAAACATGCTTAGGCACGTCCCTTTTCATGTATAGTGTGTGTACCAGTCGCATCATTGACGTCATGTCTGTTTTCCGTGCCTGGGCACAGTTTACCGTTAGTCACATGAACAAGATCTTGGGGTTCAAATGGGCTAAGGTATATCTCATGTGGTTTGATCTTTTCCAAACTTTGCAGACACTTTTTATGGGTACAGATCTGGGCCTTATCAAATTGCACTAAAATAGAAGTGACAGCAAATAGAAGGGTGATTTAGATGCTTCACCTTATGAACAGAATAGCTCCATTTGATATCTTTGCTCTGTTTGATCCTTCATAGATCTTACTGGCACTTCCCAAAATTATAATTTGAATGAAAATCTGCACCTGATAGACCTGAGCCGCTGAAACTGCAACAGCAGAGGGCGTTGTGAAAGTGGCCGTCCAAACACTCCATTTAACCACTCACGTGAGTTCAGTTATCAGGCAAAATAGTCAAGTGTTCTATAATATTTCTTGTTGATTTGTGGACAAGGAATTCATATACTACAAGTAAAAGAGCCAAGATTTAAAAATCTCAAGATGATTGGATGAAAGGTTGTATATGAACTCCTTTTGTATTGGTTCAAAACTGAATGTTGTATATGGGGTGTGAGCAAACGAAATTTGTCACATTTATCAATAGACTTAATTGCATGATTCCGCTAAAGTTTCTTTTGCACAGTAAAAAAAAAAAAAAAAAAGCCAACTCATGCTTCACTTTCCCACATGCTGTTATGGTCCAGTGAGTGATGTAAATTTACTGATGTGCCCTTCCTCGAGCTGGGCGTTATACTGGTAACTTTCTTAGCCATAAAATATTTCATGTCATCAATATTGATTAATATCGCAATAAATTTCAAATCGTTATTTCTTTTCCGTTTAAAAATTGCATTTGTATGCAACATTTGAGTTTGTTCATTTTGCTACATTGCAGTTGTTTAATAGCAATGACTTTGCAAACTACCCAAAAAATGTACTCATTTCAGAACACTCTTTGTGTTTGTTGCAATAAATCTACCCTCTGCTGGTCTGGTGAAATAGTATTGTTGCATGCATGCACCTACATTGTCCTCCCATGTCCAGGGACAGTAGTAGTTTGTACACAACCGTAACGGCAGTAGGCCTAAAACGCACTTCTATAACATCCAAGTGAATTTTTAATGAAAAGTGTTAATTCAGGAAAACAGTGAATGCAGTACTCATCCGTTTGAATGCAGTACTCATCCGTTTGAATGCAGTACTCTTCCGTATGAGCCAGCAATGTTACCTGTAATAAGTGTTATTACGTTATGTAGTGGCGACGGCTAATGTTGCAGCATGAAGTTATTTGAGCTTTCACGCTGCTTATCTTACTTTACATTACAGTACTTGCATATGAGATGGTGTTCTCACTTGTTATGTATAACTGTTAGCTGACAACAACATGGAGTCTCTTACTGTTCATTTAAATGCTTTGCCAAACTACCAAATATGAAATTGGACCGGTCGGTCGTTTTTGGCTGAGCTGAGCACACTGAAAATTGGCCTTTTCTGGTCCCTGGCTGGTAAATTGGTTCATCTCTAATATAGACCTCTATTCTACCCACTCTAATCAGACTGAAAACAAACATGGGTAGTGGATTTAGACCCATCACAATAACTACTTCTGTTAGAGGATATCTTGTACCAAAAATATTCACGATAAAATGCTCTTAAAATGAGAATAATTTATGCCACTGATACAATGATAATGTAATAGTGTAATAATGCGAGTACAGCCTTTCAAAGAGCCTTGAACTTGTAATTCTTCAGAATATTCAAACACTGAAATTGGAATGTCAAAAAAATGTAGATATCCTGAATAAATAAAACTGCACAACCAAAAAAAGATAAAATGCATTGTATATTGAACATTTGGCAAAGGGGTATAGAGAGTCACTCATTCCGCATATGCTGCTAACCCAGTCTTGCGGAGGCCAGTGATGTGAACAAGTTTCGATTGTTCATCAGCTAGGGAAGAAGTAACAGGAAGTCGGAAGTCAGACCAAAGATTGTATATAAATACCTTTTCTACGCTTTATGATCAGAATAACAAATATGGCTAGCAGATTTGAAGAATGGTTGACTGAGAAAGTCAGGAAATACCAGCATTTATATTATTGCTTGCAGGTTTTTGACGACTTCCAAATGGCTACAAACTAAAATAAAACGTTTGTACTGCAACGCCATATACCAGTGTATGTTTTTACATAAGTGTTGTCATTTTGATTTTTTAATTTAGGTTTTATATTTTTTTCATTTTTCATCAATATACTTTAATTTACTTTAGGTTTCATTAGTTTTTATTTTAACAATGTAAATCTGGCAGCAACCATATATATATATAATCTTTGTTTTAGTAGATTCACTAAATGTTTGTTTTTAATGATTATAACCCTGCCTTGCATACCGTCAGTACATGTTGCATGGTTCATTTTAGTAAAATTATTTATTCTTATAACAACCATACCATACTTCATAAACGTGGCTCTTAAAATCAGCCAAGCCTGGCATGTTGGGCTTGTTGGCACATGTGCCACATGACACACCCTTTTCACGTAAAGTTTGAATTAACCCAGAGCCAGAGAGCAGAAGTTGGCATAAGCAGCACAACAGGTTTGGGTCATTCACTCAGTATGTTTACATGCACAGCTAAGTCAAGCTACGGTTATAACTTGACTACACCATCTAATCATATTGCTGCCCTTGTTCCAGTATATATGCATGGGAGGGGAATCGATTTATTAACTGAAGTATGTTCGATATATACAATATATACATGTGACATACAGGGAGTATGTTCAATATGGCTCCTTTCTGCTTGTTAGTTTTGTGCTTTTTCCAGTTGACTAATTGCATCATAGTAAAAATTAATAATGGATGTGTGGACAAATGAAGTCACACTTCTGGTCAGAAGAACAGATACAACAAGATCAGGATAGCATAAGAAATAAAGTATTTTATATAATATACTGTGACAGCATAGTAGTGGAAAACCAATGCCTTTAAGTACCCGGTACCTGAAGAAAGCAGAAGAAACTGCTGTAACTTTCAAGGGCACTTATCTGTTAAAAATAAAATGAATGAACATGATCTGTACAGCTTTCTTGATTTGTCTGTTCCAGGTTGGGTTCATGTTTACGTGTCAGTCGCATCATTAACATCATGGCTGTGTTCCATATTTGGGCACGATTCGTACCGTGCCTGAATCCGACTAACCGTGTTCTGGCCTCGCCTCATCTAGCGGGCCGGGGCATAATTAAACACATCGTGCCTGGACACGGTATGGAACAAACACACGAGTCAAGCAAACTAGAACTTTAGGGTCAAATGTACTCAGGCACGATATATGGGAATTATGCACATTTTCTCCACGTCAAGTTTTATTTGGTAAATCCAGGATTTCACATAAAAAATTGTATATGGACCTTTCATTTTCTGGTGTCATTTTCTGCATGCATAGCTTTGATAATTGAGGCCCCTGGTGAAATGTGGCCTGCAGACTTGACCAATGGCACGCCTGGACTTCATCTTGCGAGATAAAGGAGAGATTCTTTGAAGAGTCCTCCAAACACGACACTTAAGGCTATACTTTAGATTAAGGTCTGGTTCACGCTTTCCGCATATTTGACCACACGCGGAACCGTCCATTATTCTAAATGTTCATACTTCATGCACCAACACTCCAGGCAACCACATACTTTGGTCCCTGTGGTAGTGCTGTCAAATACAGCTGCTTTATGTACGTTAGATTAAAAATAAAAATGTTACACTGAAAGTAACAGTGTACTATATACTTACTGTATATAAGGCAGGGTTATCATTAAAAAATCTAATGATGCAAAAGTAAATTGCAACTAATCAATAGTAAATGTTTTTATAACTAACAAATAAAATGGCAAGCATTGAATACTTTGCTGTTTTTTAATAATACTATTTACCTATAATGTATATATTTTAGTTTGCATTCATCTGGGAGGATGAATCCGTATCGAGGATTCATATAAATACTGGTGTTTCCGGACTTCCTCAGCTAACCTTTTTTTGTATTTGCTAGCCATGTTTGCCCTTAACATTTTCTCACTAAATAGATCACACATAGATTAGCCCAATAGTCTTATGATTTTATTACTTTTAGTTATGGAATTAGAGGAGTAATTTATTTTTTTTCCTCGACATTGGTTTTTGAAAGAGTTTCTCTGTCTCGGACTCAAAATCAAAATCTGCCTGTTTGATTTCAAATGCCTGTATATCTCAATTGATTCTTTTGGAATTCTTGCCTGACTTCGTTTCTCTGTTTCATAGAGTTGACATAGATTTGTCTTTTTATTTTTTGTGCAGGTTGTGCAGCCTGAGTGGATGAAGAAAGGATGCAGACAATTAAGTGTGTGGTTGTGGGTGACGGGGCTGTAGGCAAAACATGTCTGCTCATCTCCTACACAACAAACGCCTTCCCGGAAGAATACATTCCCACCGTGTTCGACAATTACAGTGCCCAAATGAGCGTCGATGGCCGCACAGTCAGTCTCAACCTGTGGGACACAGCAGGCCAGGAAGAATACGACCGTCTGCGCACGCTCTCCTACCCACAGACCAACGTGTTCATCATCTGCTTTTCAATCGGCAGCCCGTCTTCCCATGCCAACGTAAGGCATAAGTGGCACCCAGAGGTGTCGCACCACTGCCCTAGCGTGCCCATCCTGCTGGTCGGCACCAAGCGGGACCTGCGCGGGGACGCCGAGACGGTGAAGAAGCTGAAGGAGCAGGGCTTGGCCCCCACCACCCAGCAACAGGGTGGTGCGCTTGCGAAGCAGATCGGTGCCGTTAAGTACATGGAGTGTTCAGCGCTCTTGCAAGAGGGTGTACGGGAGGTGTTTGCCGAAGCTGTGCGTGCTGTGCTCTACCCCGTCACCAAGAAAAATCCCAAGAAATGCGTCCTCCTATAATCAGGAGGGAAGGACCAAGAGGGGACAGACATGGAGTGCTTGACGACGTCTCACAGAGGGGCTCCCTTAGCTTGAAGACCTTGGCACTAGATTTTACCCAGGCCCTGAATTGCTTTGAATCTTTGTAAGAGGGCCCTTGTATTGCTTTATTTTTAAATTTGTATCCCTAACCGAAGGCCAAAGTTACACGAAGTTATGCCATTGGAATAGTTTTGACCTGCCTCCTGGTATATTGCTTCACACCCAAGTGACCTACTAGATATGTCTGTAATTTTCATTCCCTAGAAGTCCTGCCTTTCTGAATATCAGCTTTTCCAGTTGTGATTTTCATTTTGCTTCTCTATGTTTTAGTGTATAAAGGCAGGGAATTGATTGAAGAAAGTGTTATCTAAAATATGGTAATATCTAAATGCCAGATTGAACAAGGGAAAAAAAACAGCTTGAACAGAATTCAGGATAACCTCATGGAATGTGTCAGTTTTACTTGGCCGTAAAGTTTTTTTAAGTATGATTGAGAAGCTTTGTATCCCAGGAACAGCAACACTCTGCCATAACCCCAAGCAGTCGTTCAAAACTGGTCCAAAGTGAATGATTGCTGCCATGGTTTATCAATTTGATGGGACAAAAGCAAACTGGACCAAAGACCTTCCAGTTCTTGCATAGCAGAAATATATTTTAGTCTTCCGCTTAATGATGAGGTTAATCTTTTGATGTGGTGTGGAATTCTTCAGAACCTTAATATGTACCAAAGTGACCAGCAGGCCGTGATTCTCATTTTGCCTTATACCACTTTGCCTTTCTTCTGATATGCACTGTGCCTTATATATGAAACTTGTCTTTCAATTTATTAAGCTTTTCTATTAAGTACAAGTGCCAACCACAGTACTGAAAGACTAAATGATAACCCAGTCTGGAAATGATATGTGTAGTATGGAGGAGTTGCACAGTATAACTCTTTTGACAGCTCATCAAACACAATTAAGTTTCCTGTTTTGTGAAACCAGTTTGACAATGGCAAAAATACATTCCATTTTCTGTAAACCTTTTACCCTATCAGCTGATACTAAATCTCCTTTGCTGCTTTGTATTCCAAACCTCAATCCTGTCAACCATGATTTTCTTGAATTGCTATAGTATCTGTAAAACGGTTTCAAACATAACACTGTGACTATTAGTAATATTAGTAATATTCGCATTTGCCTTTTTAGGAAGTTGTGCCAAGCTTTCCTTAAAAAAAGATTTATCTGGGGATATAGTCTTGAATGTTTCTAAAGCTGGGATTTACTGAATCTATTCTGAAGGAGAATACATAAGTCTTGTATAAGGTTTAAACACAGCATAAGCAAGTAACCACTGCTGGGTATAACTGTGTGGGGTGGAAGACAAGTCAGCACATTATCGAAGCCCTTTGAACCTGTATATCTTTGGTGTCTGCAATTTGTATTCTACTTCACCAAAGACGTAGTACGAGGTTAAGCCTTCAGATGCCTGCTTGCGGTTGTGAGTGCCTTATTTTATTCACAATTTTTATTATTTGTATTGTGGTACATGTCATTTACCTTGGAAAAAATACATTTGCAAGTCGTCATAAGGCTAAAAGTGTTTTCTCACACTCTCCCAGTCATGTATTTGTCTGTATTATGTGGAATACTGCCCATTACAGTTAATGATTAGTTTAATTTTTAAGAGGCCTTAGGACATATGACTGGATTTTAAAGTCATCCAGACCATTAATTTGCACAGATATATTCAGGTTCAATTGATTTTATGAGGATTTGACACTAAAGCTCTCCAGTGGTGTACTTTGCTTTGACCCATGATGACATATCTTTCCTGTTCAAAGTATTTTTTTCACAACAGCAGCCAAATATTTTTATAATATTAAAAGGTGTTGAACCACAGTATCGTTAGACTAAAATCTAAGGCTCTTTGTCTCACTTTAAATGTGTGTGTTTATACTTAATTTGCTTAAAGGCTTTGTTTATTTGGCCCTTAATACCAGTTGCAAAACTTTACCATAACTAAATCTGATGGCATGTCAGTTCTGTTGCAAAGAAGCCGCCAGTGTAGAATCGAGAGATATTATGGCGTCATTTACTACACAGTATAACAAAGGAAAGACGGAATAGTATAATCAATTCAAATCAAAGTGGTTCATATTTTATTTACCCAGGGTTGGTGTCTCTTTCAAAGTTCTAAGAAGAAAGGCTGAAGTGCATGGCCAGAATTTAGGTTATCGCATTGTACTATTGAGACGAATTGTATGTTTTGGTATATTGTACTCTGTCACAGAGAAAAGGTGCTGCTATTGATATAGTTCTTCACAGTAGGAGGAGGTTAAGCATACATATATTGAAATATATCAAAAACAGGCTGCTCTGGTTAAACTGAATGATAGATTCTACCTAACAGAAACAGCTATACTTTCAGCTCAGTGTAATATTTTATTCCATCAAATGTATTTTTCAAGACTTTACTGGAATACATGAATGTTGGAGTCCTGGTAACTTTAAAGTCTTTGAAAGTTGTGATTATGTGTTCTCTACCCACTCACGAGCAAAAGCTACCAAATGGACAGGTTCAGTCACACCAGTGTATGACAATTGTCAGCTCCTGGATGTTTTCTTGGCAACGTTTTTATAGATCTGAGTGCTACCAGCATATTCAGAAATAAACTGTAGAGTGTACCCAGATGTTTCTCATCGTGATTGGGGATGTGGTCGTGTATATGGTACAAATAAAATATGGAAAATGACCCTTTTATTTAAATATGTACTGTTTTTAGCCAATCTTCAGAGTTTATTTGATGTCATATGCTTCCAAATCTAAACTGGTGACTGGGCCCCACTCAACAAGCTGCTGAGGACAGTTTGTTACGGTGTGGTACTAAATTTATACACTGGGAAATTGATTTTTAAATACTTTTTCTTTCATTTTTTTTAGCAAACGTATAAAAAATAAATGGTGGAGATTATTTTTAAATTATGGTAAATAAAATTGGTATGATTTAACATGTGTGAATGTGATTTATACAAACATAGTAATCAGATAAATACAGCTAAATACAGTTCTCTAGAATACCCAACATTGTTTACTGGAATCATTGAATTCTGTATTTGAGTCTCAGCGCTTTAATTTAAAACGGTACTTGGTAGAAAACATGCATGAGCTTTCTAGTTTTGTTTTTGTGTAATGTGCATGTTAAAGGGAATTTAGTCTAATTGTTTTCTGTCGATGGTTCTTTATTCTGTATGAAAGTATACATTTGCTAATAATCCCTATCGATGCCATTAATTAGGTATTTTTGGAATACACACATTTTACTGAAGCGCTAAAGATTCAGGGAAACATGAATACAGATCTTGTACCAAGTAGAGCAGTAGTTAAAATGCCTTACATTTGTAAATAAACTGCCAGGTAGTCTTATTTCAGCCTCAGCTATCTTCATAATTGAACTCGTGTGTGTGTGTGTATATACGCTTACTGGACGCTTTATTACTACTCATTGAAGCAAATATCTAATCAGCCAATTATAAATCAGCAGCACAGTGTATAACATCATGCACCTATAGGTCATGAGCTTCATGAATGGGGAAGAAGGGGGATTTAAGTGACTTTGAACGTGACATGGTTATTCGTGCCAGGTGGGCTGGTGGGAGTATTTCAGAAACTGCCGATCAGAGGCTCACGAAAATTGGACAAAGGAAGATTGGAAAAACGTTGCCTGGTCAAGAGTTGATTTCTGCTATGACACTCAGATGATAGGGGTCAGAATTTAACATAAACACAGGCAGGATGGATATATCCTCCCTAGTAAGAACAATTCAAACAGCTTTTGCTCGCATAATGATGAAGGGGATATTTTATTGGCAGACCCTTAGTACCAACTGAATATTAGATACCACAGCCTACCTGAGTATTATTGTTGATGTACATCCCTTTATTACTAGTGTATCAACCTTCTAATGGTTAATTCCAGCCAGATTACACACCATGTTGCAAAATCCGTTTAATCTCAGACTAGTGTCTTGAACGTGACAGTGAGTTTATTGTACTCAAATGGCCTCCATAGTCACCAGATCTCAATCCAATAGCGGACCTATGGGATGTGGTGGAACGGGAGATTCATAATGTCCCGTTGCTATAATGTCAACTTCGGCAAAATCTCTGGCGATTGTTTCAAGCACTTTGTTGATTCGATGCCATGAAGAATTAAGGCAGTTCTGAAAGCAAAACAGGGTCCAACCTGGTACTAGCAAGGTGTACCTAATAAAGTGGCCAAAGAATGTATTTAGTTAATTTCCACCATAATATGAGTAATTTTTTAAAGATGTAGATCAAACATTGTAATTCTCCTTCCATGGTAAAAGTATGACAATTGGCATAATATAAATATTGTTGCATGGGACAAGTAAAACAAAAGACTCGGATACAGTATGAGACCACCCATTTAAGCTATTTATTCAAATCTGGCAGCACAAAGATTTGGTACATTTGCCAAATAGCCTCCAAAACTATAGGCTTTGCCCTCTGGCTCTACCATACTCTAGTTCAGGGGTCCCCAGCTCTATTTCCCGAGAGCCAAAAACCCATTTGCAACAGAAAACTAACGTCCTCTGTCACAGATACATTTTTCAGCGGTAGAGGTTCTATGATTAAAAATAAATAAATAAATACATTGGGAACTGATGATCACGATTGGTCGCGGGGTCCTCTAGTTATAAACTACTGAGCGATTTATATTTAAACACAAGGAGGTGTCGCCCTTCATGATGGGGAATGCAAATTAGACTATAGGAGCGGCTCCTGCGTTACAATATGATACAATGAGGTTGTTGCAACTATAGCTCTGAAATAAGCGACACAGTATTTACTTCAATTGTATAACCGATGCCCTTGGACGGTAGAACTAGCTGTCAGTACCCGATCTGCAGCTACCGCCCGATTTGCAGCACACAATTCCGCGTATGCGAACTATCTTTGCACATGCGTACACTATTATTTTATGGCGCTGCCCGATAGGAAATGAACTCACAACCCAAAAAATTCTTTAATGAATCAAACATATATAATATAACATAAAAAATGTTGCTATTTGTTGCTTGTTTTTTTCTGAATCTTATGGACTTTGTATGTTCAAAGTTTCACCGGTTGTGACGCAAATTTAAGTAGCCGGAAGCTGGGGTTAGTTTATTGTCAAACACAAGGAACACTGGAAGGAGAGGATTTGCTTATTATATCCAAATGTATCATTAGCTAATACTTAGGCACTTTAATAGTGGGAACATGTATGACATATAGTTGTTTTTTTGTGCACATTATCTCAAAAGCCTCGTAATATCATACAAAGCTAGCTCTCTCCCGCGTTTTAGTGCCCTGCGAAAGAGGTAAGTTATGATATAATCCAGGTAAAGTAGAAGTTATAGAGTGAAAATGAATTTGAGTGATCGGTAAGACGCTCTCACACAGTAGTCGTTTTATGTTGTTGGATATGTCAATATGAGTAATCCATTGCATTAGTATTACAGAGATACCTATGTTGAACCTAGTTTCATAGGATCTGTAGAGTCTGCTATTTTGGAATTTATCTGAAATCATGAAATTAGAGTTTAAACCGTCTTAATATCATTAACGAATATAGCAATGTTTATTAGTCTATTATTAATTTATTAGTCCTCTCAACCCGTCTGATGTCTTCTGCGCTAACCATGTTGGTTTGGTGTTGCCCCTATACTTTGGGGTCTTATGTGTTGTAAAAAAATGATTTCGTGATCAATGAAATAGTAATGATTGAAGCAGACAGGAAAACATATTAACACGTTAATTATAAAAATGGCTATACACGGCACCACGGTGTCTTGTGCTTTGAGCTGTAGCGTCACACCTCCAGGTTCTCACTCCTGTGTGTGTCGGATATGCGTGTTATCCTGTGTATGCGCGGTTTTGCTTTCGGTATATTCCGGTTTCGCGTTGTTTGAAAACATGTGAGGAACTAGCATGTAATGACAAAATAACATTGCGAATCTTGACTGTAACACCGACTAGATATTAACTGAAATATTTTATACGCTCTTTCTTAGTTTTTCAGAATGTCGGAATCAGACAGTGATGAAGAACAAGAACGTCCATTTTCCCTTACGGGGTTCTTGTTTGGGAACATCAATGAAGATGGACAACTAGAAGATGACAGCGTGCTGGATACTGTGAGTGAGCAGGAGTGCATAGGTTGGGATGGTAATTTGAGCATAGTAAGGGCAGTGAGCGATGTAGGGAGAGCTGTTTGAAATGTGTATATATATTAAGTATTTATATTGTCACACAATGCCGACTATGTATGACAAAGAAAAATGAAAATAAATACTGTACTCTAAGCAGAGATTTTATGTGCAAACGTCCATGTAACGCTGCATATGTTACTGGTAGTGTTCAATACTTAAAAAAATCTTTTAAGCATTCATTCTGTGCTTATTACCACAAAGTTTTTTTTCTTTGAAATTGTACCCTGTGGTGATCCAGGAATCCAAGAAGCACCTGGCTGGTTTAGGTTCCTTAGGGCTGGGTACTCTAATAACGGAGATTACTGCCAGTGAGGAGGATGCGGGTGAGGAGGAGAAGGACCCCAGTAGTACTGATGCAGAAGGTAAAGGCAACAAGGGCACCGTAATGCCCCGGCAATAAATGCATCATTTTAATTTTCATGCTCTATTAGGTTTGGGCGGTATGGTGGCATTACAGTATACCCCAGTATTTGGAAATCCTGAAGATATTTTTAATACCGTAAAACATAGACGCTCTTTTTTTCAAAACCAACTTTGAGATGCTGTATTGAGTCGATGTATTATAGTGCAGTCTTGGCTTCAATTAAGTTGCAAAAGTGAAAGAATAATGCACTTGTGTTGGTTAATAACATCAAAAGAATGGACCGTGAATGCGCTGTAAATTGTTGGAGCGTGCACAGCATGTGCGAAAGCTGGTATGCGTGCAGCCACAGATCGGGCAGTGGCAGTGATGTCTTTAAACAAAGAGGGGGCATGTTAGCTCTAAGAAGTTCAAATTTTGGGTGCCTCCTTGTTTCGCACAACTTCCATAACGATGAGTTTCGGCTGTCTCTGAGTCCGGAGTCTACAGTGGCCTACGTGATATATAAGACCGTTATATACCATATACTGGGGCTAAATGTTTAGAAGGGAAGACGGTATTAAAAAAAAAACTTGATACCACCCAAGCCTGTGCTCTATCCAGTTGTTTGGGTTGATATTTACCTAAAACAGTTGGGGGATGCATGAGCAGAACCTAAGGGTCCATCCTGAACTATAAGATGACATCGTTCTTGTCTAGTTCTGTTTTACCTGCTGCCCAGAAATGACTTCTCAGCATCTTTTAATGTTTCCTTTGAAACTCTTTGTGCAGGATGGGTAAAAAGCACAGAAGATGCAGTGGATTACTCTGACATCAGCGAAGTGGCTGAGGATGAGACCAGGAAGTACCGTCAGACTATGGGGACGCTGCAGCCCTCCCACAGGACGGGTATTTTTAAAAATCAGTCGTCTTTCTTTAACTGAAATTTCATCATAAAGACAGTGTGTCACAGGACACCATTCACATAGAGGCTTTTTTTAAACAGTTAAACTCGTCTTTTTCTTCAAGTAATTCAGTTTTCCTTTCATATTTCACCAGTCAGTAAAATCTGCATATACCGTATTGGCCCGAATATAAGACGCAGTTTTTGTTCTAAAAATACCTCTTAAAAAGGGGGGGTCGTCTTATATTCGCGGCCGTCTTATTCACGTTTTGACTTAGCCGAAATGAATCGGCCACCGTCCCTCACAACAATATGCCACAACACTGAATAATGAAGACGTCAAGAGATTTATCTTGAACAAAGTGATTCGGGGGCGGTTGGGGGCATCAGCTTATATATCATTAAGAATGATAGTTTCCCAAATAAAAAGAAAAATACACTAGTGCTTAACTGGGAAGAACAGGGAAGTGTTGCCTTAATTTGTTTTGTGACTGACTATGATTTTGCAGATGATGAGGATGACTATGATGCTGACTGTGAAGATATTGATGCCAAGCTGATGCCCCCACCGCCCCCGCCCCTCCAGCAGACTAAGAAAGATGACCTCATGGCACCTTCTGCAAATGGTGAGTTCTTACAAGAAGGGTTCAGTCTTCGTCTGTCATCTCCTGTAGAGAGTGATCCTGCCGGGATGGCGCCGTGTGACTGACTCCGCTTGTGTTTTCTCTGGGACTTTTCTTAGCATTGGGCGATGAGGGCGATGGCATTATCCTGCCTTCCATCATCGCGCCGTCGTCCGCTGTGGACAAGGTGGATTTTAGCAGCTCCTCTGACTCCGAGTCGGAGACGGACCGGCCGGCGGTGGGCCCGGGATCCAGTGGATCCCCGGGAAGTCTGACCCTGCCCTTAGCCGGCATCATGCAGAAGGACGCGGCCAAAGCCCTGCCAGCTGTCACGGAGCTCTTTCCTGAATTCAGGCCCGGAAAGGTGCGTCCTTTGGACACACGGCTTCCTACTAAGGAGAGTGATAGTGTGTCACAAATCATGAACTTGGCCACCTTACCTACACAAGAAAAATGGCTTTGGAAGAGTTTGACCTGAGAGTACAGGAAATGTGGCCAGTGAGAGCTCAACAAATGTGGGACCTTCTTCAGGACAGCTGGAAAAGCATCCCAGGAGGCCACCTCATGGAACTGGTGTAGAGGAGACAGATGGGTCAGCTAGTTACTGGAGCAATTAGGGTTAGGGGCCTTGCTTCAGAGCCTAATGGTGACATCACTCTACTGACCTTGGGATTTGAACCCACAGAACCCCCCCCCAACAAATATTTACATTTTTTTTGCATTATACTTTTTTGGTCAGAGCATAATTCCATATATGTTGTTTTATAGTTTTAAAGTCTTTATAATTCTAAAATATAGGGAACAGTACAAATAAACCTTTTTATTGGCAGGTGTGTCCAAACGTTTGACTGGTGTTGTATGTTCCTCTCATCCTGAACTGGCTGATTTATCATTTCTAGAACGTCACTGGCTGCCTTCTTTCCTGGTAGGTGCTGCGCTTCCTCCGCCTCTTTGGACCGGGGAAGAACATGCCGTCGGTGTGGCGAAGTGCCCGCAGGAAGCGTAAGAGGAAGCACCGCGACCCGCAGCCTGGAATGGCGCTGCCCGATGCCGAGCCGGCAGAGCTGGGGTGCGAGAAGAAGTCCGGCTGGAGCTGCGAGTACCCGCCCCCTCCACCGCCCGAGCAGTGTCTCTCTGACGACGAGGTCAGCGCGGCAAGCCGGTCCTGAGGCTTTGCTCCCCCGCCATTGATATAGACGCTGCCAATCTGCTGAATCACCCTGCTTCACTTTATGGGGATAAAAACCTTATACATTTGTTTTAACTAAGTTGTAACCATGAAAAAACCCAAAAAGATGCCTAGACGTAGCTTATTTCCTGTACGACGCCGTGTCTTTCTGTTAGATCACCATGATGGCCCCTGTTGAGTCCAAGTTTTCTCAGGCAGCTGGTGACGGGGACAAGGTACCAGAATCACGCCCCAGGGTACGTGCTGATTTCATCCTCCGTGTTTGTTGATTGAATTAATATTTTGCAATTTGGGAGTAACGGCTCTTTGCGGAGATGAATAAAGGGCTTGAATGTGACGTGGCAGGTGGCAGAATGGCGCTATGGACCCGCCCAGCTTTGGTACGATATGTTAGGGGTGCCTGAGGATGGCTCCACTTTTCACTACGGGTTTCGGCTGAAGGAGAAGCAACCAGGAGAACAGGAGGAGCTGCCCGCCCTGATCCAGGAAGTAAGCTGGACTCTACCCTGTTGTCATTTATTTTTTCTTTTCATCCGTCTTCAGTCTTCAGTCTTAAATATGAAGTGTAAATCATGAGTCCTGTGGCCAGTTTCCTTGACTTGCGGTGCTGTGTTTGTATGCAGGAAGAAAATGAAGAGCGGATTGAAGGACAGAGTTTAGAGAATGAGTTGTTCTTGATGGTGACTCAGCTGCAGTGGGAAGATGATATTATCTGGAACGGAGAGGATGTTAAGCATAAGGGCACTAAGACCCAGCGTGCCAGTCTGGCAGGCTGGCTGCCTTCGAGCATGACCCGTAATGCCAATGCATACAATGCTCAGCAGGGTAAGGGTCACTGGGCACCATTCCCCCATCCCTCTGGGTGCCGCAGGGTTTCCCGCTTTCAGTAGCTTGACTTCTTCCCGCCATGCAGGTCTGAGCCGCAGTAACTCGCAGCTGGTCCCCCCCACACCGCCCCCCATGCCCAAAGCGCCAACGCTCAGCTCTGGCTCAAGTAAGCGGGACAAACATAGCCAAGACCAGCAAGGTATTATTATTATTTTTTTTTTTTATTCATTATTTAATCTCCATGCCACTTCCTATGTGAACAAGGTTATCCAGTGAGTTTTACACAGGCATCAGAATAACATCATAAGACCGGAAATTGATATGAACTTCTGGAAAAGTAATTAGTTAACCAATGAAGCATTTATTGGTTTATTATAAGCAAGTTGTACAGAAACGGAAGAAACACAATAATGCGCTACAATCAAATATGACATAATGTATCTCAAATTTGATTGTAGTTGGTATATTAAGAAAAAATTTGGATGAATTATTGTGGTGCATAAATGTAATTGAAGATGATGGATGGATGGATGGATGATGGTAGAGATGGAATGTTTTATATATGTAGTGGTACGATAATGATTCTAACGGAAGGAACTGAATGTGCCAAATCGGCTGAATTGATGTAGGTTTAGAATATGGTATCATTTAGACTTTGCGTCAGCTGTGTACCATAAATTATTGATAAGCTGGCAGTGTTTAGGTGTACTGCAAATTCGCAATTATGAATTAGCTTTTCGATGGGTGATCTGGGATTTAAAAGTCTAATTAAGCATCGCTCTGCGCTTGTGTGCAGCGGCTCATGACGACGACGCACCTTGGTTCTCCATTTTCCCCATTGACAATGAGGAGCTGGTCTACGGCCGCTGGGAAGACAACATTATTTGGGATGACCAGGCCATGGAGCACCTGCTTTCTCCTCCCGTCCTTACACTCGACCCCAATGATGAGAACATCATTTTAGGTACGGTGATCAGCATCTGTCATATTTCACTTTCTCTCTCCCCATTCCGAGATGCTTCACGTTTTATTCCACCCCCACGACCACAGAAATTCCCGATGAGAAGGAGGAGCGAACGTCAAACTCCCCGTCTAAAGAGAACAAAAAGGAAACGGCCCTCAAGAAGAGTAGAATACTGTTGGGGAAGACGGGTGTGATCAAGGAAGAGCCTCAGCAGGTAGCATACTGGCTGCGCAGTGCGTATCCTGCAAGTGGCTGTTCTCCGTTAAAGCCACACACTAAACCCATCTTATATCATTTTGTAGAACATGTCTCAGCCAGAAGTGAAAGACCCCTGGAATCTCTCCAATGATGAATTCTACTACCCGAAGCAACAGGGTCTGAGAGGAACCTTTGGCGGTAACATCATTCAGGTTGGTCTGATAGAGATCCACCAGAGCAGTGCTGTGCCTGCTACAGTTTGCAGATTTCCCTGTTTAAACACACGTTCTAAACCTGGTACTTGGTTGATTGAGATGTGTTTGAGACTCAATCTTCAAGCTGTCCTCTGGGACCAGAACTGGGAACCGTACTGTGGGTGTTAAAACCCAAAATGGCTTATAGTAGAAATTTACAATTTTCCAAGGTGCTAGATTTACTGCTGAATTTCCTATGCTGTTATCTTGCACTGCTGTTTTGTCCTTAATTTGCACTGTTTCTGGTGCGACTGTAGCACAAGACTTTCACTGTGTTCCTCGGAACCCATGTGACCCAAGCCTGAAACTGACATTCTGTGTGCATATCTGCGCTTGGAGAACCCATGAGCATGTCCGCGTCTCTCTCCAGCACTCCATCCCCGCGGTGGAACTCCGGCAGCCCTTCTTCCCCACACACATGGGCCCCATGAAACTGCGACAGTTTCACCGGCCGACACTCAAGAAGTACTCCTTCGGGGCGCTGTCCCAGCCTGGCCCCCACCCCGTGCAGCCGCTCCTCAAGCACATCAAGAAGAAGGCGAAGGTGGGCTGCCTACGCCGCTCGCCCCTTGTGCGCGCTGCAGCTCCCGCGCATCGTCCTCAGACATGCTTTTGGTTAACTTCTGCTTTTACCCGCTATCAGCGGCTATAGGGCACTTATAGGACCAAAAACACAGCTGTTAGAGTTCGATGTTCAGAGAGTGAATTCAAAAGAGGCGCAAGCAAAATGTTTATTGTATTATTTTTCTGGATTTTATCGTAGACGTAGGTGTACATCTTACAGCAGTGTTTCTCAGTGTGGTCCTCGGGGACCCATGGATGGTCCCTGTCATTCCTGACCCCAGAGACTAGTTTGGGGAGCCCTGTCTTAGAGAACTGTGGTGGAGCTGCCGGTGTGAAATGCAGGCAGGCTTTAATGCTTGCTGTTCCTGCAGATGCGAGAGCAGGAGCGCCAGGCCTCGGGCGGGGGAGATATGTTTTTCATGCGCACAGCCCAGGACCTGACAGGCAAAGACGGAGACCTTATCCTGGCTGAGTACAGCGAGGAGTACCCACCCCTCTTCATGCAAGTTGGCATGGCGACCAAAATCAAAAATTACTACAAGAGAGTGAGTGTCTTGATGAATATTTTATTGTGTGAGGCCGGTTTGAAGCAGAGCTCTTACAGCTTGTGTTCTTCCCACAGAAACCAGGGAAGGATCCAGGGGCACCAGACTGCAAATATGGGGAGACGGTCTACTGCCACACCTCTCCCTTTCTTGGCTCCTTGCATCCTGGCCAGCTGCTGCAGGTGTGTCTCTAGTGATGAATGATGTTTCGACGGGTTGTATAGGAGCTGGGGGGGGGTGTGCTTATATGTGCTTATAACCAAAAGACGGCAGATTCGTCTTCTGGAAGATACAAATATGGGAGGAGAAATAGCTGCCAGCAGCATAATGTCCGGGGGTTAGATGTCCGTCCCTGGCTCCGTGTCTGTAGAGTTTGCAGGTTCTCCCCGTGTTCTTCATTTTCCTCCTGAAAACTGCTTGTCCTATTCAGGGTTGCGGGGATCTGGAGCCTAGACAGAACCAATCAGTTTCGTCTCTTCCTTGGTGAAGCGTGTCGGAGATTGTCCTGGTTTAAGGCCATGAGCTGCTGCTTCCCTGGTCTTTGTGTGTGTCTTGGCTAAAGGGATCTGCAGAATGAACTTAGCATAGCATAACAGCTGATCGTGCAGTGGCACAGTTCAGTGCAAGTCGGGCAGATAGAGAAAGTCAATAGTCACATCTGAATATTAATAAGGATGTTTTTTGCTTGTCTAAAAAAAATAATCGACAAGCAATGAATTAAAGAAGCTGCAGTTGAAACCTACAGTTAGAGTGAAGAAGCGGTCTGGCGATCGCCGTGGGGAGAGAGAATGTCTGCCGCAATTTCAAGCGAGGGATTTGTGATTGAATACTCATTTCCGGTAGTTTACTTTAATCATGCAAGAACGTGCTGTGTTGTTATGGTTTGTGGGGTGAGTGTACTCAAACTGTCCACTGTATACGCTTCCTTATGGTTCTTACACAGACCCTGAGTTTGAGATCCAGCATTAGATAATGAATCTATTGGAGGATTAATGCATGTATAATGGAAAATGGAAAATGAATTTTGCTATTGAGTAGAATAAGACCAGTTGAATCTGTGGTTTCTGCTCCTTCCCCAGGCTTTTGAGAACAACCTGTTTCGCGCCCCCATCTATCTGCACAAGATGCCCGAGACCGACTTCCTGGTGCTGCGCACGCGGCAGGGATACTACATTCGTGAAATCGTGGACATCATTGTGGTTGGTCAGGAGTGCCCTCTCTACGAGGTGCCAGGGCCCAACTCCAAGCGTGCAAACACCCATATCAGAGACTTCCTGCAGGTAAACTTATGCTGCTGTCATAAAATAAGCAGTTCTGGAAATGGTATCTCTTGGCTGTCATATTTCCACGCAAACTCACTTCTCTGTCTCTCTGCTAGGTGTTTATCTATCGTCTGTTCTGGAAGAGCAAGGACCGCCCCCGGAGGATTCGCATGGAGGACATCAAGAAAGCCTTCCCTTCGCATTCCGAGAGCAGCATCCGCAAGCGCCTGAAGCTCTGTGCCGACTTCAAGCGTACAGGTAGGACCTGCCGCTATCGTCCTCCCATCTCCCAGTGCTTCTGCGTACTTTCACACCAAAAGAACTTCCTGGGTGAACTTCCCTGGGTGTTGCCATGGTTTTGATTTATCCTGCTTTGACTCTTGTATTTTTCGAGGGTCGGTGATGATACTTGGAGAGAGTCCTAATGCAAATGACTGCTTTTGGATTTTATAGGCCGCTAAGAAATGAGGGTGCACAGCTAACGCATTAATTCAGGGTAGCTGGTAGACAGTTTCTCAATGAATGATCAGCCCAACCAAGTGTTAAGCACGTTTGTCTTGTCCTTAAATAAACTCAAGGTAAAAAAGAATGCTCACTTCATATATGAATAAAAATTCTGTTAATAAGTGCACTGTTTCGCATGGTGGTTGTTTAAACACCAATTTAAGAACTTGTTTGAGAAGCCAGTGACAAGCAATACAGAATGGCAGATGCCGATACATGGGTACCAGAGGTGGAGATTTCAGGTCCAGAAAGTAAAAATCCAAACCAGGATTTTGTTTCAACCAACCGGTTGAATACTCTGTGACTGTGACTCTTTATGTTCAGTTGGTTAGTTGAAACAAAATCCTGGTTTGGATTTTTACTTTCTGGACCTGAAATGTCCACCTCTGATGGGTAGTGGAAATGAAGTCTCAGAAAACCTTTGGAAAACATCACACACCCAGCCACCTCTCCCTCTCTCTCCGTCTCCCTCTCGCTGTCTCCCTCTGTTAATTATTAATAATGACTCTGATCATGTCAGGCATGGACTCCAACTGGTGGGTTTTGAAGCCGGATTTCAGACTTCCTACAGAGGAGGAGATCCGTGCCATGGTGTCCCCAGAGCAGTGCTGTGCCTATTACAGCATGCTGGTAGCAGAACAGAGATTGAAGGTGAGATCTGGCCACTTCATGCTTTGCCTTAGCCTTACGCCATCTGTAGCTGCACCTTCAAGGAATCTATAAGTGCAATATTCCCAATAGCATTTAGATTCCCTTCTATGTTATGGACTTTTAGTGAATTTACAATAAAAGGGCATTTGATTTTGATTTGATTTCCAGGAACAGCATATTAATTATACTCCTTTTTGTATATCACTGTAGCATGAAATTATGCATCTGAAAGAAGCTATAAAATATCTCATTCGCCTTTTGCATATTTTTTTGATGTGTTCTTTGTATTAATCGTCAGGATGCTGGATATGGAGAGAAATCTTTCTTCGCACCAGAGGAGGAAAATGAGGAAGACTTTCAGATGAAAATAGACGATGAGGTAACACTTCTCTCTGCCCATTTGAAGGCTTCCCATCTTCATGAAACAGGAATTAACCTTTTTCTTTTCTGGTTTGTTTTCTTTGTCCCCCGCCCCCCAGGTCCGCACGGCCCCTTGGAACACCACGCGAGCTTTCATTGCTGCAATGAAGGGGAAGTGCCTTCTAGAAGTCACAGGTGTGGCCGATCCGACGGGCTGTGGCGAAGGTTTCTCCTACGTCAAGGTTCCCAACAAGCCGACGCAGCAGAAGGTCCGTCCTGTAACCCCCACTATTATTTAGTGCTGTTGAATTTCTTATGTTTTTGAAATCGCACTAGCTACAGCAACAGAACATCATTCTGTCTTTAACTTTAAAAACAACTTCAGGCACACCTTTCAGTACACTGAATTAGATTTTTTTTTAATGTCATGGAATTAGTTTAGAAATACTGGATAAACATATACTACAAATACAAATACATAATTGTGGTGGTAGAGATGAATTTATTTTTACCCTGTATTAACTGCATATTTCACTGTGCCTCCTCTTGACTTGAGTAGGACGACAAGGAACCGCAGCCAGCCAAGAAGACTGTGACGGGCACCGACGCTGACCTGAGGCGTCTCTCGCTCAAGAACGCCAAGCAGCTGCTGCGAAAATTCGGGGTTCCGGAAGAGGAGGTATAGACTGGGGCAAGCCGGCGTGCTCAGGGTGTCTAGGTGAGGCGTATGTCTATCCTGACAAATTCTACCTGCTGACGAGGTGGGGATGCATCTCTTCCCTGGCAGATCAAGAAGCTGTCGCGGTGGGAGGTGATCGACGTCGTGCGCACTATGTCGACGGAGCAAGCCCGCTCCGGCGAGGGCCCGATGAGCAAGTTTGCCCGAGGCTCACGGTTCTCGGTGGCAGAACACCAGGAGCGCTACAAAGAGGAGTGCCAGAGGATCTTTGACTTGCAGAATAAGTAGGACCTTCACCGAGCCCTTCCCGAATCAGACAGCTTCACCATTGAACCGGTTCATTTGTAATCGACTGAATCATAGCACGTCACAACTGAGGCTGTACACTGCTGCGCTACTTCAGGGTGCTGGAGTCCACAGAGGTCCTCTCGACCGACACGGACAGCAGCTCGGCAGAGGACAGCGACTTCGAGGAGATGGGCAAGAACATAGAGAACATGCTGCAGAACAAGAAAACCAGCTCGCAGCTGTCCAGGGAGCGTGAGGAGCAGGAGAGGAAGGAGCTGCAGCGGATGCTGATGGGGGAGGAGAGTGACCGAGACAAGGGACGCAAAGACCGTCGCAAGGGATTGTGTGAGTCCCAGCCGCTTTACGTGTAAAATGTTCCTGCAGTCTTAGTGAAACATCAGCGGGGTGGGAATTTCAAAGATCGGGTACCATCCTGCTAACTTTTAATTGGTAAATCCTGAATTTTGCGAACTGAAAACGTCTTTGGATTAGTTTTTCATAACCATAAGAAATAAACGTGTATTGCACGGTAGTTTTGTAATGATATTACCCGAGATGAGGCTCATTCATTTAATTGGGGTCCATCAAGTGTCTTAAGACACTGTAGTGTTGACCTGTGCGATGAGGTCTTCAGCTGGATGTCTACAGAGAAACACTATCTGCACTGGCTCTCCTACTTTAACTGTGGCGATTCTCTTAAAATATCTTGTGATTGGAGTATATTCTTCCTTTGGTGATGATTTCCATGTGTCTGTGTTGCTAGGGCTGCTTGATTATGGCAACAATAATGATCACGATTACTTTGGTCAATATTGAGATAATGATCATTTAACATGATTATTCACTAAATTTGCGTTTTTTAAACTTAAAAAGAACGTCTTTCACAGTTGGTTGCCTTTAGCTCTAAATATAATTCAGCTGAGAAGCAAATAAAAAGGTGCTGGAAAGGGGGTGTGCTGGACTTATAACAAGACAAAGCGGGAGCATCACTGCGAAATGAAATACGGCACATTAATCGTTTTATTTTGATTAGTTTTGATGGATTTTTAGAAGCCGATATTGTAATTGAAGTTAAAATTCAGTTAATTGTCCAGCCCTATATGTAGCTAAAAATGCATTCTTACAGTATATTCTCGTGGTCTTTTTGGGTGCGATGGGTTTTCTTTGCGTTTGTTCTGCAGCAAGCGCCGTCTCCACCGGCTCCCACAAGGATGATGATGCTTCTTCTGTCACAAGCCTCAATTCCTCGGCTACTGGAAGGCGGCTGAAAATATACCGCACCTTCCGGGACGAGGAGGGCAAGGAATATGTCCGCTGCGAGACCGTCCGCAAGCCTGCAGTCATCGACGCGTACATACGTATTCGCACAACAAAGGATGATGAATTTATGTGAGTCTGAATGTGTGCGTGACTTTGAACGTTCCTGTCACTAGTCAGACCTGTTGGTATTTTAAAGAATAAAAGTTTCAATGGGCGCCGGTTGCTAGACAGGGAGTAGGATCTGTGCACGCCAACCTGGCGTCTCCCCTTTTGGCCGCAGACGGAAGTTTGCGCTGTTTGATGAGCAGCATCGGGAGGAGATGAGGAAAGAGCGACGGCGCATTCAGGAGCAGCTGCGGCGACTCAAGCGCAATCAGGAGAAAGATAAATTTAAAGGACCCCCTGAGAAGAAAGCCAAGAAGATTAAGGAACGCCCCGACCTGAAGGTATCTGGCAGTTCTCCACGTGGTAGGAAGGGCGGAAGACCCGATTTATGGCTGCTTTTGGTCTTCAGGCGGTATACTCACACATTCTTCCTTATCTCCCCTAGCTGAAGTGTGGAGCCTGTGGTGCGATAGGTCACATGCGTACCAACAAATTTTGCCCCCTGTACTATCAAACTAATGCCCCACCGTCGAACCCGGTTGCAATGACAGAGGAGCAGGAAGAGGAGCTAGAGAAGACCGTGATACACAACGACAACGAGGAGCTTATCAAGGTTGAGGGCACCAAGATTGTCTTAGGAAAACAGCTCATTGAAAGGTATTTAATTTTGATTTATTTTAATTAGCATTTTGTAACTAATAATAGTTTGGCTAAAGAAAGATTCAGGTGAAACATCATTGTTTGGACCAAGACCAAGGCAACTTCAGAATTCATAGCTGTAGATCAACAGAACACGACTTACTGATGATCTACTAGGAATAGAGATACTCTATCATACTACACAGGAGTTTTAGGACCTGTTTTTTATATTTAATCAATTTTTAAGGTTAAATTGTAAGGTCATAAAATGGCTTTTAATATTATTTTGGCTACATTTACACTGTTTGGGTGACTGACTGACTGACTTAATCATGCACTGTTAAATTAGACACCAACGGTTTTGACCATATATTGACTATATAAACTTGGGTGCCACTTTACAATAAAGCTACCCATATAAATTGTTTATGAATGGTTTATAATCTGGTTATTAATTAGGTTATAACACTTTGTAAATTATTAATAGACAACTGTGTTATAGCTTGTTTCAAATTTTCTTTTTATTAATGAGTTTTTACCATTTACATGTGGCAAAAGGGAGTCTTATTGTAAAGTGGTACCTTATCTGATATTATCAGAATTTTTTTCTCTTTAAAGTCAAGTGTATCAGAGACAAAAATTTTCCTTCCGTGTTGTTACCACTGGTCATTTTGAACGTTCCTTGCAGTGCTGATGAAGTGCGTCGGAAGTCCTTGGTGCTGAAGTTCCCCAAACAGCAGCTGCCGCCCAAGAAGAAGAGGCGAGTAGGGACCACAGTGCACTGCGACTACCTTAACGTGAGCCGCCGCTTCTGCTTTTCCAGTGTTGTTGGTGCAGATATATGAATCATATGTGAATCATCTCGCTGCCTCTCGGCAGGCTCCGCCGGTCAAGTGAGGTGCTCACATTTTTTTTCTGCTGACGATTTTCCCACAGCGGCCTCACAAGTCCATCCACCGCCGTCGCACAGACCCCATGGTCACACTGTCGTCAATTCTGGAGAGCATCATCAACGACATGCGGGATATCCCTAATGTAAGACTGTCTTCCCTCCCATCCAGATGCCCCTTAGACAGGGATTCCCATGTGAAATATATGTCAATATTCTGATTTTTAAATATTTACTAAACCCTGTTCTTCTTTTCTCTTGGCAGACATACCCATTCCATACTCCGGTCAACGCCAAGGTGGTGAAGGATTACTACAAGATCATCACGCGGCCCATGGATCTACAGACGCTGCGCGAGAATGTGCGAAAGCGCATGTACCCGTCCCGCGAGGAGTTTCGCGAGAGCGTAGAGCTCGTCGTCAAGAACAGCATTACCTACAATGGTGTGGCTTTTCTTGCAGTCTGCTGACCCTCTATCGTCACGGTAACGCCACTGCAATTCCCTATTGCCATGACATTTTTTTTTCTGTTTCCCTTCTTTCACCTGCTCTACAGGGGCGAAGCATCCGCTGACCCAGGTGGCTCAGTCCATGCTGGACCTCTGTGATGAGAAGCTGAAGGAGGTTTGTTCGGGCTCGCTCTCTAACATGCTGCTTTTTCATCGGCCGTCGGCTGTCACTGTATTATAATGGCATCAGTTCTTTTCAGTGATGTGGGAGAGAGTTTGATATTGGGGGGGATCTTGGCGTCTTAAAGGCAAAGATCTATTTATTAGGGGGATGAATGAAGCCAAATTACATACTGGGGGGGTTGGCAAGTGCCAGATTTGGCTTTGATAACCCCCTGTTCTATCCTTCCCATTTCTTCACTGTTACCCCCCCTGCTGATTCTTGCTTAACCGTCCCCTTTGTTTTTGCCTATTCCTTCGCCTAAACCTCCCTCCTTTGCTCCACACCTTACAGAAGGAGGACAGACTTGTAAGGTTGGAGAAAGCCATCAACCCCCTGCTGGATGATGACGATCAGGTGGCCTTCTCCTTCATACTTGACAATATTGTTACCCAGAAGATGATGGCTGTCCCCGATGTAAGTGCCTTCTAATGCTTTAACAATCTAGCCAGTGTTTCTTCATCATTTTGTAGTTTGTGCAAATGTCAGTGATTCAGTAACACTTACAGTTTTTGCCCCGTAATTTTGGAATGTAGTTCTTGGGTACTTAGATACTTGTTTGTTCATTTTGCATCAGTCATGGCCTTTCCACCATCCCGTGAACAAGAAGTTTGTGCCAGATTATTACAAGGTCATTGCAAATCCGATGGATCTGGAGAGCGTCCGCAAGGTCAGTGCTACACCACTGTTCCAAGGTTTTCATCTGTGCAATCATTTTATACGGGAAGGTCTGCTGTTAATGTCCCTTATAATTGACCTTCCATCTAAAATGGTTACCTCTGTATTGTTGGACATGACCTGCTCTTAAATGGAGAGAGCATTATACTTGTTGTTACTGCTGCTGTTAATAAATTCTTTAAATATGTATTGTTTCGGTGGCAACAAATGTCTAATCCTAATTTTTAATTGCACAAATCATATATGAAGTAGATTATTTTTTTTTTTATTTTCTTCATTATACTTTGTATTCAACAATCCAGTTATTCATTACCTGTCATTGATTAGCAATTACAAGTGCATAAAAGTAATGAGAATGTAATTAAATATGATAGCTGAAATATTTAAGTGTGTGTCAGTTCAGCAGAAACTGACTTCTGATAGTTCAGGTAACTGTAGCTGGAACCTTTGTGTAGAGGCATTTTTGCAGTGTCTGGATTTGTGAAATAGTAACTTTTAGGCAAGGTTTCCTGCTTGTCAGACCCAAACTGCTATGATTTTCATCTGTCGTTTCAGAATATCTCCAAGCACAAGTACCAGAACAGGACTGTGTTCCTGAACGACATCAGCCTGATCCACACAAACAGCGTCAAGTATAACGGTATTTGAGCTAAACAAAAAAAAACTGACTCTGGGAATTAAGCTACTGGAAATTAAGTTACTGCTTAAGCATTAGGCTTAAGGTGAATGTGGTTGTGTTTATGATGGCTCAGAATGCAGTGTGTGTCCCGGTGCCTGCTCTGTCTTTTGCACTGGCCTCCAATGAGAGAGCCGGCTCAGTGCACGGCCGGTGAGTTGGGCAGCATGTGGGGAAAGCAGAGCTGATCCATGTGTTTTTCTGATTTGCCCAGGCCCTGACAGTCCTTACACCAAGACCGCGCTGGAAATTGTCAATGTGTGCAAGCAGACACTGTCAGAGGTGGGGCCACTTGAGTTTGGGCACCAGTTATATGTTTAGAAACATGATAGCTGGACATGAATCATGACAATAAGGTTCTACTCATGAAGTGTGAGAAGCTGGTCTCCACGTGTAATGATATCGTAAGCTGTCAAGTCATCACAAGTATTTGACGTCGGTCAGTCGCGTGACGTTTACAGCTGCTCACAAATGCACGTTTTGTTTTCCTGTATACTGCTCTGCGAGTTTTGTTACTCACGGTACTTGAATGTGTCTTTCCAGTACGACGAGCACCTGACTCAGCTGGAGAAGGACATCTCCACTGCCAAAGAAGCTGCCTTAGATGCGGCTGACCTGGAGAGTCTGGACCCCATGACGCCGGGGCCCTACACCCCTCAGGTACGGGGCCATCAGTGCTCCAATGCAGGTCCCTGTGCAGGTCCCTGTACCTTATAGCTTCTTCAGTTGCTTTTGCTGTCTCTTCCCTGTTTTGATTTTTGTTCTTCCTGGGATACAAAATGTACTTGTTTTAAATTTACTGATGGATATGACTCACTGCTAACACCAAATAAACTCCGCACTAAGCTCTGCCTTAACAGTCTCTGTTTCCAGCACTCTCACCCCCCGTATCTGCCTCTCTGTATGGCCTCCGCCCCCCCCTCTCTCTCTCTCTCTCTTTCTGTCTTTCTTTCCCCATAGCCTCCTGACCTGTTTGACAGCAGCAATTCAATGAGCCTGCACAGGGAGGCCAGCTTATTTCAGGATGGCCCTCCCACCACAGCCCCCGAGAAGAGAGGGGGGCAGGTATGGAGAGTCAGGGGAAAAAGAGGAACCATGCATTCTCAAGGAAGGGCCCCCTCCCTGGACCCCCCCCTCCTCACCCAGTCTTGCTTTCTTACCTTGTCCTTTCACTACATCTGTACAGTATGAGTGGGCTGAATTGCTCCACAAACACTCATGCGAGGAATGTGACTGTTTGTTGTGTTATTGTATAAACATGAGGCATGCAGTTTTTAAAATTTACAAATGATGGACTTCCTCTTGGCCATAATGACTCCTATAATGAAAATTATCGACTCCGGCATCCGATAGATGCGTTGCCGTTGACGGTAAATGGCCACACCGCCGATTTCCGTTCCGCTTTATCATGCCTTGCATGTATGTTTGCTTCTGCTTCATTCCATGCTCTGGTGAATCATGAAGAAGCTGTGTCACGTCGAGGCAAACGGGGGGGCGGGGGGGGGGGCACGGTAGCATTACCGCCCGCTCGCAGTTTTCCACCTTCTCCGTCCCCCTTTTCAGTTTGCTCCTGTGTGCTTTGGGCACCCCCATCGATTCCTCCACTCCTCTGGTTCCTCTGCCTCATACGCACTCTGTCTCACATCTGTTTCCCAGGGCCGGCATGGGCGTGGCAGGCTGGGTGAGGAGGAGTCCGACGTGGATATTGAAGGCTTTGAGGAAGATGATGACGGGAAGCCCAAGACCCCAGCTCCTGTGAGATTTGTGTTTGAAGGAGGGTGGTGGTTAGGGGAGGGTGGCGGTTAGGCAATATTCACCAACTCCTCCGATTTTTGCCTCGTGTGCGATGGTTATACCTTTTAGGCAGAAGAAGGTGACTTGGAGGATGAGGATGAGGATGATGAAGAGGATCTCCTGCTGCCCCCACGGAGGCGCCTGCGTGGACATGACGACGAGGAAGAAGAGGAAGATGAGGGCTCCAGCCGGCCTGCCCAAGCCAGTGTGCTCTACCAGGATCTGCTCATGTCAGATGGAGAGGATGACGCCAGCGAAGAAGAGGGGGATAACCCTTTCTCCTGTGAGTGTGGGGGGGGAATGGGCCGAGCGAAGGGCCATCTCATGTCCGCGTGGAAAACCACCTACTCGACTTATAGCACTGTGCAGAAGTCTAGACAGTCAAAGGACATATTTAAAGCTATTTATCTGGGTAGTAGATGTGTATTTGCTCAGAAAAAAAACAATTTAACATTAGAACCTATGCCAGTTAACAGTGACACAATAAAAACTGAAGGAAATTTCTTCAGTTCTTCAAAAAGTTACTGATATGTTGTTGGATGGCTAGATGAACAACGCTTCAGTTCCCAAACTCTCCTCAGGGGCACCTCAGCCACTTCATGTATTTGTTGAATTTAATAAACAACCCTATTTGACTGACATTGATTGGATTGATTTGATTAGCTTGATAGGTCAATGAGGTATTGAATGTGTTATGATCGGGTCAAAAAAAAAAAAAACATGGCTGCACTGGATGGTTTCTGCAAATAGTGGGGTGATTTTAGCAGAGGTTCTGAAGTGGCGAAGCTGACGCACTTTTTACGCACATATCATAGTTTTACGCCAGCATGAACATCATGTAAGCATCGTATTCTTTGACTAAGACTTACAGTACAGTATGTTGAGACAGATGGGAACCTGTGTTTAACAAATGAGATCTCGAGAACTGCCCTCCTGAAATTTTTCACATTTCCTTGCCGCTCTGTCGAAGCTTTTTTTTTTTTTTGCGACGCGTTTCCGCAAAGCGTAAATAATCTCGGTAGGAAGCCGCTAAGCCCTGGGACCCTCTCCCCTTCAGCCATCCATCTCTCAGAGAGTGGCAGCGATTCAGACCGAGAGCTGGAGACGCGAGCTCCTCCTTCCAGGGGACATCAGGAGATGGCGCGCATGGGCTTGGAGCAGGATGAGAGCATGATGTCCTACGAGGTTGAGGGGACAGATGAAACCCACCTTGAGGACAGCAATGTCAGGTCAGTGCACCACCACACCTGAACGACCACAAACCGGCCTTTCAATTTACGATCTTATGTGGAATTGTGTGGTTATACAGTTTAGACTGAGAAGTACATGGGAGTGGGTGGTACAGTCGCCTTGTGTCTCTGTGTCATGCATACCTCTGTGTATTGGTGAGGCCTGCGGTTCATGTCGATTGGAGTCTCTGAATATCTTATCGATTGAGCGCCTGCATGTCTATGGTGGCCCTTTAGGAAATAAATAGTAGGTGGATTATCCACTCTTTTGCATTTGATCGTTAAATCACACGCGGTTTCCTGTCTTAGCTACGGCAGCTACGAGGAAGCGGAGGGCCAGACCCAGAGACTATCGCGCGGTCTGGGCGGTCGAGAAGGGTATGGGCAGAGCGAGGAGGAGGATGAGGAAGATGACGACGACGAAGAGGAAAATGCATCAAGGAGGCACGGCCCCAGTGTCTTGTCTCAGGTCCAGCTTAGTGAAGATGAGGAAGATAGTGAGGAGTTCAGGTCCATTGGGGGAGACAGTGATATGGACTCGGATGCCTAGAGGACACCCCAAGGACTGACGTTTATGCTTACCTCATCATTGCCTCAGGCTGTACACATTGTTAATATTAATATATCCTGAAAAAATAACCCTGTCGGTGCCCATTAGTCCAATTAAAGGTCACTTTGGTTGCACATTTGTAGAAATACTGGGTCCTTTGCTGTGTTCATACATTTTTAGTTCAGAATTAGTTTTTACAATTATTTGTTTGCTTTCATTATTTTTTGTAATGTATCATTTCCTTTCAATAAAAAAAACAGGAACCATGTAGTACTTGGTAACAGATTTCAAACACAGTTCAGACACACATTGGGGTTGTTCGTTAAAATTGAATAATTCTCTGTTGAACAATTTCTTAATGCAAAACAAAGTTCTTTCAGTTTTTGTGTGTGAAAAAAAAGCCTAGCTATGTTTAATATTTTTTGGTGCTAACAACTGCTCTTATAGCATGGCAATGTTGAATTCTCGAATCGACGAGGGTTGATTAACCACACGTAGTGCCATTCACAGGAGTAAATCAGAGTGGTATTAATCTCAGGTTCTGAGTAATGTTACTTAAAATTCCAGACACAGAAAAATTTAACACTTTTTTAGGATTTATTGATCGGCCGTCATTGTTGACACACAGTGCACAACAACAAACTGTGTTCTCTGAGTTTAACCCATATATGGCATAGCGGGGGGCAGCTAATTCAGCACCCAGGGAGCAGTGCTTGGGGACGGTACCTTGCTGGTGGGGGATTCGAACCTGCAATCTTTCGATTACGAGTGCACTTCCCTAACCATTAAGCCACCACCGCCCACTTTCAAACTAGCTTCTGACTTATTGCCTTAATGATGAATGATTTTTTTTAAATGATGGCGGTGGCTTGGGTCGTATCTGAAATGTTAAATCGTTGGCATGAATTAACATGTGATCTCCAACCTTAAAAGTCGGAGAAGCAGATCCCTAACAGAGTGCAATCTAGAACAGAATGAATCAACACAGGCAGCAACAGCCTTAGGTGAGCAGCCACTGGTCCTGAAGCATACATGAATCGTGAATTATGAATCATGGATTATGAATTACCACCAAGTCATTTTTCTTGCTATCAATTTCTTTCAGGGAATATTTTTTTTTTACTAATATTATGCAAACATCCACTCAAATGGACTGCATGCATTTGTGACAAAATATAATAATACTGATTTAGTACAATACATAAAATGTCTAATGAAATAAACAATCTCAATCAAATATAAATTAAAATTTTATTCAAAACGCCACAATTAATACACTTACAGGTGAAAATGACAAATAAAGGAGTCAAAATATAAGCAGTTTAATGGTCATTTTACTGTTGGTGTTAGTGCTACTATTTTGTAAACAAAATCTCAAATTGTATAAAACTCAGAAATCATATGCATGTAAGTTAAAATGGTGCTCAAATTAATTCAGAATAAGAAAATCCCGAGAGTTTTGTTCTGTTCTATTTCTGTGAGAACTGCGAGAGCATCCAGGGCGCCGAGCCTCCGGGCACCGCATGCATGTGCCCTTTGTTTCTCTTGCACCTGCAGCATCATGGCATCTGTTGGCACTTCTGGCTTTGCTGAGCTGGGACCAGTGGTTCCCAGGGGCAAACATGATCTTAGAGGGTGTTTTGGACACTGGTCTCCACCTCACTTGAGGTGAAATGACAATGGTCGTCCTTTGCTGCTTTACCCAGTTCAACCAGTATGAATTAAGGCACATGCTACAGATGCCTTGGAATGTAGAAGAGCTTTGTCTGCCAAACCTGCCATTTTATAGGCATACAGGCGCCAGGCACTCGGTCCCCCAGTCCTCCTCTCTCTTGTAGGCCTACAGGCGCCAGGCACTCGGTCCCCCAGTCCTCCTCTCTCTTGTAGGCCTACAGGCGCCAGGCACTCGGTCCCCCAGTCCTCCTCTCTCTTGTAGGCCAGTGCCCTCTATAAAAGAAATGAAGAGAAATGATTGTTATTGTACTATTTATTATTAAGCACAATTAATCACAACACGCACAATTAGAAATTTACACAGTAAAAAATGTAAAAAATAAAGCAAGAATAGGTGTGTCTTTTTGTTCATGTTGCATATTTTCAAGTCTATCACATAAAACGTACAATGCTCAATGAACACTTTAAAAGCACATTAAATCTCAATGGGAAAAAATCATGCTGGATATATGTACTTATATGGACTGAAAATGAAAATGATCAACCTGCAGAGGCTGAATCCAAAGACACCCCGACAATCAAAGTGGAAGAAATGATGCGGCAGGCTGGTCCATTTTGCCGAAATGTCATTGCAGTCGTATTCAGTACTCAGTAGTTTGTATGACCCCCATGTGCTTGTATACATGCCTGACAACATCGGGGCTAATGCTCCTAATGAGATGATGGATGGTGTCCTGGGGGATCTCCTCCTAGATCTGGACCAGGGCATCACTGAGCTCCACTGAGGTGGAACCTGGCAGCATCGGATGGACCGAAACATAATGTCCCAGAGATGTTCTATTGGATTTAGGTCAGGCGAGCGTGGGGGCCAGTCAATGGTATCAATTCCTTCATCCTCCAGGAACCACCTGCATGCTCTCGCCACATGAGGCTGGGCATCGTCATGCATTAGGGGGGAACCCAGGACCCACTGCATCAGCGTAGGGCCTGTTGGAGTACGCCTTCTCCACCGGGTCCGTTAATCAGCAGAGATTCACAGCTGAGACGTGGAGAAGTTGCAGGTCCAAGTTTATTCTCTAAGCGATTGCAATCTGGAGCGACCGTCTGACATACATTCAGCATGTACAGTAAGAAGCTCAACCGTATGTATCAGCTTGATTCCTTTATAGCTCATTTGGGCCTTTTCCCCCCTCTCTGTACCTTCCGTCTTGTCACGTATTACGTGTTTGACATTTGTTCTAGGCAGCTGGTTAGCACCTATCCTTTTGGAAGGCTAGAGATATGCCACCGAAGAGAAAACACCTGAAGCCTCCTCCCTGTCTGGCAATATACCCCAAGACAACATCCTTCTTGGAAGCAGCCTGATGCCACAATACATTAAAGAAGATGGCAATCTAAAGCCTATCTTCCTTACAACATGGGTCAAAACTCTCTAATGTGGGACACAAAGTGAACTCAGTTAAATCAAAGTCTGCCATCATGACACAACACACTCATGCACGCAAAGAGGAAGACCAATGGCCAAAACATACTACAAAAGAGATAACAGATGGACGAGGCCCCAGTTGTTGAACAAAACTGGAATGGGGAAGGGAGAGAGGGTAACGGGATGTGAAGAACAATGATAACTATGTTGATGTTCTGTTTTAGATATATTGTTACCAAAACACTTCAAGAGTGACACTAGCTAAAATAATAAACAAATCAAGTAACTAAGCCCAAACTAAGACTGACCCTAAACCAGAAGAAAACCAAAACCGAAGGACAAACACTAATTAACTCCCTAATTATCCCAAAACAGAGACAAAATTATATGCATAACAAATTAATGGAATTAATGGAATAATTAAATCTAATAAATAAACGGAAGCCACTCCCTACAACCCTTACACAGAATATTTAAACAGTATTTACAAGAAGCAACAAGTCAAAATTGCAATCCGAAAAGAGGTAGCCAATAGCCAAAATTGGGGTTAAAAATTAAATACACAAAATTAAATACATAAAATTTAAATACTGAATAACTAACCAAAATCGAAATTCAAAAAGAAGTAATCAAGAGCCAGAACCAAGGTCATAATATACAGAATACCAATCACAAATCACAAAATGTCCTGAAATGGTTTGATAGCCTTTTTTAATTCTGCTGAAGAACGAGCGGGTAACAGAAATGAGGCTAGGAACTGGTTTTTCAGAATTCGGTACAATGTACACATGGAGAGATGGAAAAACTGGGACCCAGAACTGCAGGAATATGGACTCTGAAATGGCATTTATATGCAGACTGTAACATCAGCTTCAAATACCTGCGTCTCTGCATCACAGAGGACCTGAAATGGGGAACACATGGCACAACAAGGCCTCCACTACCTCAGAAAGGAGTTAAGAAGTTCACACTGGCTCTCAAAATCCTGAAGGCATTCTATACTTGCATTATTGAGAGAATGCTGACTAGGAGAATTATCACCTCGGTTAAGTAGCTGCACCAAGCAGGGCAACGCAGCCCTGAAAAGAGTTTATTTTTGCTGCTGAGGTCTGGGAGGCCCTTTGGCAGCTCAAAGGCCAAAACGAAGAGATGGAGGAAAAGCTTCAGCCCTCAGGTCATTTGTATCCTGAGCAAAGGCAGTCCACAGCAAGCAAGTCACTATTCAAACTTTTATAAGAACATAAGAAAATTTACAAACAAGAGGAGGCCATTCGGCCATCAAGCTCGTTTGGGTAGAACCGAACTAATAGCTCAGAGTTGTTAAAATCATATCTAGCTCTGATTTAAAGGAACCCAGGGTGTTAGCTTGCGATACACTAGCAGGAAGACTATTCCATACTCTAACTACACGCTGTGTAAGGAAGTGCTTCCTCAAATCCATTTTAAAATATTCTCCTGCTAATTTCCACTTATGGCCACGAGTTCTAGTATTTAAACTAATATTGAAGTAGCCATTTGGCTGAATAGCATCCAGACCTGTGAGAACCTTATATACCTGGATTTATAGCTGGATCTAAGTCTCCTTTGCTTGAGGCTAAACAGATTCAGCTCAGCTAACCTCTCCTCATAAGACATTCCATAAGACCAGGAATTATCCAAGGCAGCAATGTCCTTTTTAAGATATGGTGACCAAACCTGCACACAATATTCAAGGTGAGGTCTCACCAAGGAATTGTATAATCTTAGCATCACCTCCCTTGACTTAGACTCCACACACCTAGAGATATAACCCGCCATCCTATTGGCCTTTTTTTATTGCTTCCCCATGCTGGTGAGAATGGGACATGGAAGCATCAACATACACACCGAGGTCTTTGTCATAATCAGCTACCTATATTTCAGTAGAACCCATAAAATATTTGTACTTTATATTTCTGCTCCCTGCATAGATTACCTGACATTTACCTATGTTAAATTTCATCTGCCAGGTATCAGCCCAGTCGTTAATTAAATCAAGATCCTGTATGTCAGTATCTGCTACATCACCCGCCTTGGAATATCATTAATGTAAATTAGGAACAATAATAGTCCTAAAACTGAACCCTGCGGTACCCCACTATAAACGCAGGCACACTGTGACATTGTGCCTCTAATAACTACTCGCTGCTTCCTGTCAGTTAACCAATTTTGTCAATCCAAGCTGGCATAGTTCATAAAATCCCTGCAGCTTTGATCTTTAGCAAGAGCCATTTGTGGGGGACAACATCAAAGGCCCTTTGGAAATCTAAGCAGATCACATCATAGACCTTTTTGTGATAATTTCTCTTGTAGCTATTTTAGAATTCAAGTAGATTAGTTAAACAGGATCTACCTCTCCTAAATCCATGTTGGCTATCCCTCAGAATGTTATTTGCATCCAG
>JAODKE010000040.1:2492163-2524432 GCA_026779605.1 Mormyrus hasselquistii | reverse complement strand
TTTGAATATGGGTGTTATATTAGCATGCTTCCAATCAGAAGGTACCACACCCACAGATAACGATTTCTGGAATATTAAAGTTAAAGGTTGGCTAATAATATCACTCATCTCTTTTAAAACTATAGGTAAGATGCCATCAGGGCCCTGCAATTTATTTATTTTGAGCTTAGCTAGGCTTTATACCACATCAACCTGTAGACTTAGACTGCTTTATTTTTAAATCATTAGTTATTTTCCATTTGTGAAAGAGAGCCCTTTTCCTCCTTACTTTATTCTTAATTTCCTTATAAACCACCTTGGTTACAGTTTCCTAGATTTCGTTTTGCTGGAAACAGGTCTGAAGTCCTCTTGCACTTGCAACAACGTGCTTTTAAAAAACTAAAAAAAACTTCAATAGTTTTGCGATTTAATTCATTCCATACTGTAAATTGCATAGCATTTTACTGGTAAACACTGCACACTATTTATATTGTTATTGCCTATTTACAGCAATTTTATCTTATTTTTTTATTAATTTAATATTTTATTTTAATTTTATTTCTTTTTATACTATTGTATTTTCCTTTCATTCAATATGGGGGACTAAATAAGTATAAATAAATGTACAAATTGAATGCATTAAATTTAAATCAATTAAATTAAATATATAAACACATGTATACATTTTGGTCATGAAAAAAATGTTTTTTCATTTATCTATTTATACATTTCATTTATTTATTTCTTCATTTCCACATTTCTTCATGTATTTAAATGGACAGTCATTAAGTGTTCCTTGATGGCGTCATTGCCAAGCTGAGCGCTCTCATTCATTGTTGGAATGACTGTATTGTTTCAGGAACTCGGACAAGATGAAGATCAAGCATAGGTGGGAGGCCAAAGTAACTGATCACAATTACTAAAATGTCTTTTAAATTACAGTTTGATTGTTACTGTAGCCTCCATAATTATTTGCACCCTTTGTATCTATTGTTAAACAGCTTGTTTTTTTTTCTCATTTTTAAAACATGCATCACAATTGGAACTCCTTCATTTTGTTAGTTCAACTAAGCAGCTTTAACTCCTAGCAGTTGCAAATTTTGGTCTAAAATCTTGATATTTAATGTCATGATACCCGCAGCCTGAAATAAATTTAGGTGGGGGATCTGGAAGCCTTACCCAAGGTCCCCCTTGAAAGATTTTGCCGACCGGGGAGGTGGACCTCGGTAGATTTCACCAGCTGGGGTGGCTGGGTGGGCTACCTTCCTGTATCCCATTTCTCAGGGCCTTTGGAAGAAAAATAGCTCCACACCATCACAGATCCATCACAATACCTCACGGTGGCATTTAGGTTTCTTTTTTCTTTCAATTCGGTAAACATCTTTTATGACAAGCCATTTTTTAAAAACATTTGACCATAAAATCCACTTCCAATCAAAATTTCAATGACGTCTAGCCATTGCCATGCCTTTATATTTGTGGTTTAATTTCTTCCTTATAACATGCGTGCCAGTTTGCCAGCCTGGAGGTGATACTTACTCATCATTTTAGAGATTTGATAACCCCAGACTAGAGGGGAAACGGTGTGTCTTGTGAGAATTTCTTTTATTTGAATAAATTTAGCGTGATCTTACACTTACAATATAAGAGAAATCTAACGAACAGTAAAGACATTTTTTCATTGTCTATTTTGGTAACTTTGTGTTACTTGTATGTTTTAGTCCTGTTAAAGAAAGCAATGTTAAAAAAAAAAAAATCACAACTGAAGAGACCTGGAAGAGATGGAAGAGACCATTTTGTAATATTTTTTGTAATGCTCAATATATTTTAAATTACGACTTCCTAAAATTGTGCTGATTCCCCTCCACTTTGAGGAGAGAATGTCCTCAGTGAATACAGAAATCTGGCCGTTCAGGTGAGCCGTGTTCTAGATTTCTTGATGCAGAGGAACTGGTGTATTTACAGTAGTGTTGGCATTTTCTAATATATTATGTATCTTTTTTTTTTTTTTGCTTTTAAAACAATCCATCATAGGCACTGATACAAGATCACACCAAGTAAGGTATGGTCAACCTCTCAGGCACTGTCTAATTGTATAACCTAATTTTTCCTTCGTATCTATTGTTTAACAGCTTGATCTCACACTCATGTATCTTGATGTTATAGACTATGAGAGAAATCTATCCGTTCACTGGGGTAAATTAAAAAACTATTTTTTGTAAATTTTCTCATTTCATTTTTAAAACAAGTCACAATTGGCACTCCCGCATTTCGTAAGTTCTGCATTCTCCCTTCTTGTTGCCATGATGGAGTCTTCTCATATAATGCAGAAATACATTTCGTGGGGGATCTGGGGTTTCTGTTACATTGTCTCTAATTGAATAGTCACATCTTTTCACCCTAGTCCTGTACTTATACTTCAAACTAGCCACATCAGTCCTATGATATTCCTATATGAAAAGGCCATCAAGAATCTATATGAAAATCTATGACTTGCGAATGAAATATGACTATAGAAGACCCACACAACAAAATACAAATTTCTTTCGCTTTTACCTGATTTTGTGTAAACATATTTTTTCATATTTTTCTCATTAAGTTAATCATTAATGTATTAGTGTTGCTGCATGTTTTTAAAATGCAAAGACAAAATAACACCAGTGTGTGAGAGAAAGACGTTACCAGGTAGCATAATTGCCTCGCTGCAGCATCCCACACTGGCCAGGCTTCTCTCAGTAAAGCCTACACTGGAAAAGAATTATGTGTTTAAAAGAGTTGGGGAAATCTTCCAATCTGGAAAGTTGCAGGGAGGCACCGATCCCTTCCAGAGATCAGCAGTGTTATTCTCCAGGTTTGATAGCAGAAACACCATCTTCCCAGAAACGCCACTGAAAGTCAGCGCCTCTGACTTGCCGTTTGTGGAATACTGCTTAATCAAATTCAACAGAACAATTGTCAGGCCGGCTGCTATATTTGCTTCTAATCAAATCACCATAAAGCTATTCTCTGCTTATATAGGTATGAAGAATTTGTCTTAGGTATTATGAGATGTAACCTATTAAACAAAAAAAAAAAAAAGCATACATTTTGCCAAATTTTGAAAAACTTTTTTACAATCTGCGGATATATAATGCATTCAAAAATATCAAGCAGACGTACAAGTACATACAAGTATAAATTTGTTTACTTCTTTAATTATTACTATCTTTCCATAGCATAACTTCTAGCCTGCCAAGTTCCTGATGTGACACACCCAGGAAGACGTACAAGTAATTCTGGAATAGTCATTTACAGTAAAATTAAGTGAAAACTGCTGCGCCAAGATATTAAATGCACTCATCTGCCATGAACCTGTAATGATAGGTGTTATTCCACATGTATACATTTTGGCCATGAATTTGTGGATTTTGTTAGAACAAAGTGACTTTAGAGCCTTATTTATTAAAAACTAAAACACTTGTCTAGTATACTCACTCAACCAATCAGATCCAGAGACTTTTCACAAGCAAGTTTCACCGCTCCATCCTACTCAGCTCCAGGCTACACATCCCAGCTACGATACCATTTAATTATGGTAGCATATTAGCCTATTCCTTCCAAGTTGATAATTTATGCAAAATGAGCGGCACAAATTATTTGCAGCATTTAAAATACAAAAATGGTTTATTCTTACGCCTACAGTGACAGTTATATGATCATATAAAATTGCATGTGGTATGTTTTCACAAAAAGATTTTACTACCCATGTATAACGTGAACCAGCAACGCATTGGTGCACTACTACTGTTTTCAGTGGTCGAATACTGGAGCTAGCTACTTGAAATCTCACATGCTCCTATTTCCAGACAGCTGCCTGAGGGATATCGTCATGACAATTTAACTTCCAACAGTAGTCAAAACCCCCGAGGAACAACCTCAATCCCATTTTTTCCTCGTCCACTGCACAATTGAATCAACTAAATGTTTTTGGTCAATAATACAAGAAAGAAAACATTGTTTATATTGAATTTATATTAAATAAAATGAGATTGTAAGGTAGGGTACATCTGCAGTTTATTGTAAAACATTTAAATGTTTTAAAAAAAAAAAAATAATAATAAAAATATAAAAATCTGAATGAGCAAATGTGTCAATACACCGATTTCACCACTCAGTGCTACTAAGATATTCAACGCTGTGTTTTTGTAGCAATTTAGGGTTCAGTCAAGAAGACAAGCCGATTTGTCCAGTAAATAGTATCGGAGGTGGGTCACAGACCTAACATCAGGAGGTTTTGAGGCCTTCTCCTCACATATCACAACTCTAAGGTGAGGGGTACAGAGGGAACATTACAGAAATGATCAATGAAAGAAGCAGTACTATACTACAAGGGCATTGACAATAACAGCACATGTCACAGGTGTCAGCAGAATGCTCAGATGAGCAGTATTGTGTAGTACATCAAACTGGACTAAACATTCGAATATTCATGATGCCAAAGACCTGAGGGTCAAGTGGGAGCCAAAAACTCACCGGCACTGAATATAACACTTCATCATACAGCTTAGCTTCACCAGAGAAAATATCAATTGTAAGTATTACAATGAAAATGAAAACCGACCCACTTAGTAACCGTCAATGAGTTCATTAGCCGTAAATAATAATCACTGAATTTGAAAATAAATTTTGCATTTTTTTGACGCCTCATTACCTTGCTAATCACAAACTGCAATGATCAGAAGTAGAATGAATAACAGATTATGACAATCGGAAATAAAGTATTTATGGCATATTTAACAGTGCACAAACACATTACAGAACCTGCAGTAAAAATTTAAGGTGTGAACATGCATGTGCTCCTGACATAAAAGATTATGGGTAATGTGCAAAAATACAGGCTTAAAAGACATTTTGTAATTGAATTTAATTGCTAGTGTCATCCATCAAGTGCTATATCGATATCAGGGATCTACTAACCCTTGACCAACCTACTCCTCCGGATGAGGCAATCATCTCTATCACCTCAGAGGAACCTTTTTAGACAGCAGCTAATATATTGGGGTGGTTCTCTCCATTAAGCTCCATTTGCTCCCCCCTCCCCACCCAAAAACAACAAACAAACTCGCAAATGCTAACGCATCAACATCAGTCATTGATTGGATCTTGAGGACAGGATAACAAATGCACCCTTAAACAATGAAGATGTAAGATGCTGATTTAGTAGATTTAAAGCAGAGCTCCAATGTAGACACATTACACTTACATGGTGTATTATTTGAACAGAAAAGCTGTTAAAGGAAAAAAAAAAAAAAACCCTTGAAATTTGACAAATGACATTTTTAGAACAAAACGAGGCAAACAAAAGTGACGACATTATCCTGACGTAACCCCTCACCATAATTTATAACCCGTTTCTTTATCTTTACCATTTGCAGATGTATGGTGAGCGTTATCGATAAAAAGTAGAATAGTTCTGTATAGCTCTTATATAAATACTTGTCTCTAATATATTGCGAAAAGGGCTTTTTACACAGTGACTGGGGGGAGTGATTAACATTACATCAACACTTCTTTGTGATGCCTCATGACGTGCTGTTTTTTTTCCGAGGGCCTGCGGAAACCCTTCTTGCAGTAATCACACCGGTGGGGATAGTCTTTGGTGTGAATGGATATAACATGACGTTTAAAACCTGACGCATCTGTAGTGTTATATTCGCAATACTGGCACTGGTACACCTTTCTGCCACTGTGCGTCTTCATGTGCTTCTTCAGTTCGTTTTGGTGACGGAAGCCCCGCTTGCAACGCTTGCACTTGAATGGCAGGTCCTTGGTATGGACTGACAAGATGTGCCGGCTGAGCGTAAAGGGGTCAGAGATCTTGAAGTCGCAGTGCCGACACTGGTGCACCCTGCTACCCTTGTGCGTCTCTGCGTGCTTCTTGAGCTCAGAAGGCCTGTGGAAGCCCTTTTCACAGACGTCACACTTGTGCGGAAAGTCCTTAGTGTGAACAGAGATGATGTGCCTCTTAAGGTCACTGGAGTTTGTGCTCTTGTGGTCACAGTGCGGACATTGATGAGTCTTGTGTCCCTGAAAAATCTCGGTGTGCTTCCGCAGCTCCTTGTCATCAGCAAAGGCCTGCGAGCAGTGGCCACACTTGAACGGCAGGTCACTCCCATGCTTGCTCTTGATATGAGTCTTTAAGTTTGATTGGTCAGCACAGCGAAACTCACAATGCTGGCACTGATATGGCTTCTCGCCTGTATGCGTCCGCATGTGTTTCTTCAGCTCAGACGGATGTCGAAAGCCTTTGCCACACTCCACGCACACATGGGCGAAGGTTTTGCTGTGCACGGCCAACAAGTGCCGGTTTAGTAGGCCCTGCTCAGCCGTCTCGTAGTCACAGTACTTGCATTTGTGCAGTTTGGGCTCCCGGTCTCGCAGTATGAGCTTGTTGGAGCTGAGAGGGCTGGCCTCACAGTAGCGCCGCGTGTACTCCGTGAACTCCGGCACCTTCTCACTCTTGATGATCAGTTTGTGGCTCTCCAGGTGGTTGTGGAAGCTCACCTTCTTGTTTGTGGTGAAGTCACAGTCTGTGCACTGGTATTTCTTCTTGAGCATGTGGTCAGGATGGTTTTTCATGTGGCGCTTCAGGAAGCCTCGTGATTTGAACTTCTTCCCACAAATATGACATGGGTAGACGGTCAATGGCTGTCCATCTGGGCCAATGATTACAGCTAAATTTACAAATAGAGGGAAGGGGATAGAAGAAAAAGATTCACTTAGATTCAGAAATCTATGAGGGAGTGGGTCAAAAACAAGCTATATGCAAGATTATGACAATAATGCGATGATTTAGACAAAAATTGAGAGTACTATAAGCGAAATACTATAAAACTAAAATGACTTACCAGTCTGGCAATGGCGAGTCTCTCCTTTCTTTTTTTTTTTGGTCCTTTGCTTGAGGGCCCTGCTTGTGCTGAGGCTGTCACAAATTTGAAGGTACTGAGTGGCTGGTCTGGTTTTGTTCTCCAGCCTTGGTTCCAAACTGTTACCTATGAAGCAAGAACAGGGTTTTTTTAAAAAAGTAACGAATATTTAAATCTTAGTAACTTAGAACAAAACAGACTGAGAAAAGCATTGAAGGTTAATAATTCTCACACATTTCAATTATCATACATTTACCATGAGCCAAAATTCCAACATGTATAAACCTTCTCATGGCACCAAGTATCCATAGAAAACAGAGCCAAGTAACAAAAGATCTCTCTACTTAGCGTTATATAAAATTTAAAGGAGAAACTAATATGTTAAGGAATATTGCTTGATTGCTTCAACTGGCTGATGTGTTCTTTTGGTACATACTTCCTGGCTCAAGTCCGAGACCAAACAGACTGGTTCTGTGTATTGAAAACTGCCAAAAACCCATGCCAACTAAAACTGGAAATTCTGCAAAAGTATTTTGCCACCTGAAGCATTGCCGTCCAGTGCACCATACAGTGGTAATCAAAATTAGAGAACAAGACGTTTTTGTCACAGTCTGAATTCAAAGTTATTCTAACATGAATAGAAGGCATGCATCTGAATCATATTTCATCAGTGAAAGATATGCCACGTCACAAAATAAACAAGAAATTTGAAGAAGGCATACGACCAAAATTAGAGAACAGTCAAAATGTTTCTTTTTTTTGACGGTTACAACTTTCAGAAATTATTAAGAAGCTTGCTTTCAATGACTGGCACATCAGTGCCCCCAAGGCATAACCAGTTTCTCACAGTTCTCTGACTTGTATTCCAGTTTCTTCCACAGTCTGGTAACTGTAGTGGGTTTGTTTGCCATAATTTTGTCACCAATTACCTTCCATAGCTTCTTGATAGGGTTCAGATCAGGATGCTGGGCTGGCCATATCATCACCTTGATGGTTCTCAGCTTTGAGGAATTGCTTCACCTGTTTTGCAGTGGGGCATGGGCGTCATCATATTAAAATACCTGGCTAACTGGGTGAGTAGGGCAGGAACCACATGTTGCAGGAAGAGGTTCTTATATTCATTAGCGTTCACCTTAAAATGTAAATTGACCCCTGCAGCAGAGAACATACCACATACAACTTGTACCCCTCTCAACTTATCTGACTTCTTCACACACGTTTGGTGGAGTCTTTCTTCAATTCAACGCCGCAAATAATGCTTCCCATCTGAACCAACTAAATATAACTTGCTTTCATCACTGAAATTAACTTTGGACCAGTTCTCCGCTGTCCGCACAACATGCTCCTCAGCAAAGGGCTAGTCTAGCCTTCTCAGTCTTCTTGCTGATGAGGGGCTTGGTCACCGCAGAGGCTTCCAGTCCATATTGTCCCAGATGCGAGACCCCATCAAGGCCAGAACCGATTCGGGGAGCCACAAGCTGCGGAACAGATCGTCCTGTTCACTTGTGTGCTAATCATATGTGGGCAACCAGCTTTTTTGGGGATTTAAATGACTTTATACAATAAAACAACTTAAATATTTGTCTCCTAACTACCCTTCCAGTGGCCAGGAGGGTCATCCTACAAGCTGAACAACCTGACGTCACAGTGTTTTAGCACCTTGGAGAGGTCCACTATCTTGCAAAATGCCTACCAATGTTGCAAACACAGATTGGTATCTAATCTAATGTTTCAGATTAGATCCAAAAACTGTGACGTATATATATATAAAAAAAAAATTTAAATCGTTCTCTAATTTTGATTGCATGCCTTCTTCAGATTTCTATTTTTAAACCATGTATTTTGTGATGTGACATAGCATTTACTGATGAAATATGATCAAAATATTTTTTGATCACTACTGTGCGGAATGCGAGTATTAGCGGTCATAAATGCCAGCAATTAGGGTGTCCAATTGCAAACTGAAGAAATACTTTATTTGCATTTTCGACCTGTTTATGGATATGGAAAATTAAAAAAAGAAAAATTTCCCATGATGCCCTGCCCTAACGTTAAATAAAGGACTGTTGTTTCTCCACCTTACCACCAGACGTGTTGCTGGCCGAAGAAGCTGAGGGGATTAACTCTATTTACCATATGCGGCAGCCCATGCCACAGGGACGAATGTCTTGTTGACCGGTGGTTCCTCCAGAGCCTCTTTGATAGCAGGGGCATCCTCTTCCCCCACAATTACTTCCATGTATACCTCATCAGTAATCTCTGCAGAATCTGCATGAAGATAAGAGTACGCCCAAAATACTGCTTAATATATATTTAAAAATTCCAACAGTTCGAGCCCTTCAGTTTTTCAGATTTATTGTTCACTTTCCAGTGTTAAATCTAAGCCACTACATTCTATAATACACTGAATACTATATACCCAGCAGCCAAATGCTTCAACAGTCAAATACTTTAATGGGGAAAGCTCGCTGAATTTTGTCTTATGTAATGCTGTGGAAAAAGTAAACCTCCCCTTTCTGACTCGCTCTACATCTGGAGTTTTTTGACATTAAAATTTGACAGTTTGTATTTTCAAGGAGAAACTCAATGAAACAAAACATTGATATATTTTTGGCAAATTCTTACAACATTGCTTCAGTTCACTGAAGTTTGAGGGCATTTGTTTATGCACGGCTCTTTTTAGATCCTGCCACAGCATCTCAATGAGGACGAGGTCTGGATTTTAACGTGGTCATTCCAAGACCTTGGCGTTTTTCTTTAGCCATTCAAATGTTTATCTGCTGGTCTGCACGGGAGCATTGTCCTGTTGCATGGCCAAATGTCAATATATTTTTTTTTCAAAATGGGGAGGGATGTGTCACACTGTCTTCTTCTCAGCTGATGATATTCCATGTATAACACGCCATTTGGCTCTTGGATACCTGGTGAAGCCCAGACAGAAGAGGATGACAAACATTTTTCATTTGTGAGATGCAGAATGGGAGACCATCCTTTCTACTGCAAGAGCGATGGGTCACAACGGTATGTCTTAGGGTGGGTGAACAGAGCAGGGGAGATTCCTCCAATAAATGAGGTTTGTCAGGTAGATGCATGGTGCTTGAGCTCTGGCTACATTACATTGGTACTGAGAAAGATCTACAACCCTTTTCCAGTCATCATGTCAGCTTTCTTTGGACCCCTGGCTCACGACCAGTATTCCTCTCTCTTAATAATAATAATTAATAATTGAACCTTTATCGATTGATTATTTTTACGCCTCCCTCAACAAGCTGTCCGCGAAGGGCTGCCACCTGTTGGGGTGCCCAGGGAGCTGGGGGTTAAGGGTCTCGCTCAAGGACCCGCAGACAAAATAATGAAGCCCACCGGCAACATGGCAGCAACGGACTATTCTGTTCTCCTCAGTATCACTGTGAATTTGAAATTCGTTAAAATGAGATACAAAATTCTCATTCAAATGTTAAATTAGTATTACTATTTTAGAAAAAGAGAATCTAAATGATTTTGTTTCAATGTACTGCCATACAATAGAGATGTACAGCACATTTTCATCAAATGACAATATTTCGATATTCAAAGCAGCACTGACATTTAACAGATGCTTTAGGTTGTATCTGTGTTAAGACCAAACAATAGCCTTTTGTCCATCCCAACTATGTTCTCTATTGGAGTTTGTGAGGTAGCCTGCAAAAAACATTTTTGATTTTTTAATATTTCATTTTGAGTGACAAACTGCAATTAATTCATGCATTATCACGACTTCTCATGTATAACTAAGATTTTGATACTATTAATACTAAATAATTACCATTAACCTTATTTCCTATTTTCTAGCTAACCTGTTTACTGGATGCATTAGCAAGTGCTTTTATATGTAAGCTACCACTAGATCTTCACTGTATATACTGGGCTACAGCCATATACTTTTATTTTTGATAAAACTTACACCATTAATTAAAATGTGTTCCGATATATAGATCACTAAAGGGAAACCCTGACTGGTTAAATCTCAATTAACCACATAAAATTTAAATGCATTTACAAGACAAAACATTAAATTGGTCTGCAACTACTTATGGAATAAATCAGCAGGAGGAACTCACAAATTCATACTTCAGGCATGTTTAATTTCAAGAAAAATAGTCAAGTTTTTGTTAACATTTATAGTTCTCATAGTTCAGCAGATATGTAAACATCACTCACTCAGGTCCTCCTCTCCCTGGCAAGCGTCTCTTACGGCCATGTAGACCGTCTTTTCTCTTTGAGGCCTCCCAACACCTCCCTGCTCCAGTCCAGTATGGCCATTTGGAAAGTCACTCTCTGTTACCACCTCTGTTCCACCTGGAGCAGATGATACCACAAGTGTTTACGGTTCTTGCTCTCAGCTAATGTCTTTGGGGCTATTAAAATTAAAGTTATGACCAGGGCAGGACTATGGAGAATAGCTTGTTTCCTCAACAGAAAGGGTGACACAAATCACATGAAGAGAATTAGAAATTTCTGTTAGTAATGAAAAAAAGCTTTAAAAAAAAAAGCAAATCAATTGTAAATCTAAAAATCTATGGTTTCCTTTTTTTTTTGGATAAGTAGTCATCTCTTGGTGCTTCACATGTTTAGAACTCACACACCTGAGATTTCACGTCTGATCTTCCAGAACAATGAGAGAATTAAGAAAAACATAAAATTATTGTCTACTTTAATCTTTATCTCAGGAAAAGTGCTTTGAGGAAAAAATGCACCAGAACTAAGAGCATAGAACATTAAAACAGGGAAAAGCACATTTATAAAACAAAGTATTTTTTTTTACCAATATCCACATCATCATCAGCTTCTGCTTTGAAGATGTACACCTTAATGACCTCGGAGCCATAGCCATCTCCTTTGGGGCCATCATCTTGTGTCTCCTCTGTACTTATCTTCAGAGGAGCATTCCCTAAATCAAGCTTCTCCCCAACTTCATCCACTGTGGAAACAAAAAGCAACGTGTGTCGTCCATACCATCACAAGCATTATCAGTTTGAATGTAAATAACTGTGCGGCGTTACAAGTAGGGGGAAGTTAAAATTTATATTCCAAAATCAGCAACAAGTAACAAAACAAGTATAAAAATGTTTCCACGTGCAGTTTCTACGTTTTGCATTTACATAAATCTGAAATATGTTGACGGTTATTTCACACCAAGTACATTAAGCATATAGATTTATGGATGCCACTAAATACTTTGTTGTAGGGCTGGCCGATATCACATCAATATTATATTCGTGCATACACAATAATCACCAGGGCTTCAGATAACTGATGAAACATCTGGCTGGATGGCAACTTTGCAGTACTATACAGACTTTTATTTATGGCCACAATTTGTTAAGCAGATTAGTAGTCTGCCTAAAATACTATATAGATGTGTTTTGTGACACCCAAAAGTTCTGTATGTAAAATTTAAGTAGGGATGAGAGAGATGACAAAACATTTTAATAGTTTTTTTTCTCCATGTCAAATGATATGGATAATTATCGTCACACAATTCCTTATTTCTTTACTTCAATGCTCCATTTTTGCTTAAATTTTCCTTAAAATTGCCTTTAAACAGATTCAGAATATGAAAGTAACAAATTAAATGGACTGCAAAAGGACTGCATCTAAAAAAGACAAAAAAAGTAAAAATGCACAAAGCTAATTCTCTAAAAAAACAACAGATGGATTTTCTTTGACGTGGTTTGTGTATTAATCTAATAAAATTATAAACTTGACGAGCAATTATTCTGATACATGTGTAGATTTTTCCTTGTATTATTTTAGGTTCTCAGGATAGATGAGAAATGGTTGTGGAGAATACAAAATGAGGCAGCTTTAGTTTTTCCTTTTATAATTTTACTATGTAAAAATATTCATCTATTTCATTTAAGAAGCAAAATATTTCTCAAAGACCTTTAATTCTTCTCACTTCAAATTGTTTGGTCAGGTTTCACCAAAGCCTGTTACACTAGACAGTCAATCTAGCTTCTTAATCAAAAGTCCAATAAAAGGAGAAAACACTCAGAAATTGAGAAGAAAAAAAAAAAAGCATTGAACAACTGGGTACCGATAAACTCACAGGAGATCATTAGGTAGTCCTCAGAGGTTCTCTTTTCATCCTCTGCCTTAAGGTTGGCTGTAGAAGCTGGTATGCCCTGATGGGTCTGTACGACTGTTTCCAAGTCACAGTTGGAAACCATCACCTCTTCTGACACCATTTCAAAGACTTGATCTGGGACATTAACGGACTCTTCGATGAGGTCGGCAGTGATTACATGGTGATCAGAGTCCAGGGCCTCTTCGATGGCCACTTCAGCACCAAGAGCAGACTCTGACACAACCATACCATCAGCATTCACCATTTCATCAGGGGAGATGTCTGGTCCCTCAACCACCTCTTCCTCCAGATCATCTTCTAGTGTGATGTCCTCGCTTGTGACCACATCCGACACCAGCACTGCCTCCGGGACTGACACCACGATGTGGTCACCATCGATGTGTGCCATACCCCCCATGCCAGCCACTGAAATTTCAAAAAGCTAATGTTATTTATGAAGTAACAAAATTTTGCTGGATGACATCACTCACAAACGACAACAAAATGAAACAGATAAAACATACGCATAAGATATTTAAAGATGGCCCAAATCCCCAGTCAATCCATGTTTTTCAACATTTGAAAAACAATTGGTACACCACAGCAGCATAAATTCCAAGTTCCAACCAGCTTAACCGTTGGCATTTTATGTGAAATTAAATTCACAACTTCTACAAAAATTTAGGAATGGATTTTGCCTGATCTACATACCAAAGTCTTGCATTATCATTGTGTGAGGCATTTTGGCATCTTGCAACTGAAACTCCAAGACGCCTCCACCTTGGTCCATTATGTATTATTTTCAAAAATCTTCAGAAAAGGGAAAAAAGAATAATGGCAAACTATATCAAATCATAGCACCTTTAATGACTAACAGAAAAATCATTGTAGCTACACATTCAAAATATGAATTTACCTGAAATAATGATACAATGCTGACTAAATGTGTGTTTAATGGAAAACAAGATAATTAAGGAAAGCATAAGTTCCTTCAAGGCATTACAAAATTTTCATCAGTCATGCATAGTACAAATTGGGCATAAAATTAAATTCCATAATGCACTAACCTTCACATTTGATGCAATTCTCCTCAAACAAACCAGGATCAAAGAGTATGGGTTTTTCTCTTCCATCAAGGAGAAAAGAAACCTAAGGGAGAAGAATTTTATTTTCTTTGTGTTTAGCCGCTACCTTTATCAATGACAGGTCTGTGTTGAAGTAAGAAATACCCCCCTGGAATAAACGGAAAATGTCAATGGCTCATCTTGCACATCTCACACCTCATATTTAGAGAGGTGTAGAAATATTTTGTTCCTATGTTTAAGGTTTGAATATTTTAGCTCTTTCCCCATAATGCAAGACGTTTTCGTTAAATTGCCTAGAGTATTAAAAAAACTTTCTGCTTTAATTTGTTTTTCGTCACGCATTTTATTCATTTACTACAGTTCTCTAGCCATTTAATCAAAAAATGTTCAGTAGTGTTAATTTAGGTCCTCATCTTCGAAGTACACATCATATCTAAGCTTAGATGATACTGTATATATTTTTTCATACTGGCTGTGTCCGAAATTTTTAGGGCGTAGTGCGTTCACACTGACAACCAAGCAAAAATTCAGTGCACTGAAAGTACCCGGATGGCGCACTGAAAACAGCCAGAAAACGCAGTGCAGAATGATGGAAACTACGCGCACTAAACAGTTGCCATTCTGACTACGTAGCGGAAGGGGAGGGACTTTCGGCAAGTTTTCATGGCAGATATTTTGGCGCGCTGGATTTACAAAATGCTAGTCTGTCACTTCCGGTAAGTGCGAAACGTTAGTGTTCCAGTTAGGACAGCACTTATCCATGGTAGCGCGCACTACATCTCAGTGCACTGATGCAAGTGCGCGATTTCGGACACAGCCACTGTCGTAACTTCCAGACATTACACCATGGCACACAATAGGGGGATGGAGGTAGTTTCCAATAGAATAATTGCCTGAAATCCTCTTTCATTAGTCAAATCATTGCTAATATACTGAATGATACTTTAAAAACTTATACTATTACATTTGTTCTTTTACAAGTGTAACAAAACAATCAAATTTAAACAGAATGAATGAAAGTTACAGGCATTTAGCTAAATATTTTAATTGAATTAACTTAAATGAATGGCTTCAATTTCAACAAACACACAACAAAAACCATTTTGAACAACTTGAACAGAAATCAAACGAATGAGTACAATGTGCCGTTTAGTTTAACACATTTAAAATACCAGTCAATCTAATCTAGAATTTATTTATTTTTTTAAACTAGAAACAAGCCTTTTGTGCACATGTACTTCGTCTGGCTTTAGAGTGCTGTGTGCAGACCATGTTCTCTACGGTGAATATTTGCTCGGATGCTCCTCTCGTTGCACACATGCACCATCTGTGGGCTATACTTCACAACTTAAGAAGGTTTCATTAGATGTCCACCAAAGATGGTGGTCAGCAAGTACACTTTACGTCACCATATCATTTATTTACCTATACATACACAAACATATACATATTTTAGGATTATGAAGTCTCATTATTCTACACAAGTGTTTTATCCACAAATACAAACTGGTAAAATAGAATGCTAGAGGACTTAAAAAAGAACTAACAAGCGTTCAGCTTGATGTATAAACAGTGATGGAATGCACAAGTGAATGGAAACCTATAATCTATAGATTATTCTCCCCCTGCCGACTCCTCCCGTTATTTCACCTTTTTACTTTGTACTGCAACTCGCTCAGCCTTTTTCTCCTTTCCCTTAAACAAATAGTCACAGCACTTATTTTGTGTTGTTAAAGTCTGGCATTCATTTATTTATGGCGCATACAAGATAAGCCCTGTTACAGATTCTCTACCAGGGATAAATCTGTTACCCAATTTAATGTTTTTGTACTTCAACAATTATTTTAACAATGCAGTGTTTTGCTTTATTTGTTCGACAATGTGCCAAAGTATCTGACCAGCAATTTTTTTTTCCTGTAGGTGAACACACTCGTACCAGTGCTTGCTTCCTGGGGCCTTGCCCACGCGTACGCAGGTATTTTAAAAAAACATAGCAAAAGCTATGCGTTTTGGCCTTTTGTCCACATGGAAACAGCGTTTTACATCACAGAAAATGAAGCTTTTGTAAAACCCCATGCAGGGTGACGATGTGTAGACAGGAAAAACAGTGTTATTGGCTTGTAAGTAATGTGCAGACTGTGCACTATTGACGACTTTCTTTGACGTCAGAGCATGCGTCGTTCACTTAGCCTAGCAGAACTGGCTTCTGATTGGCCAACATGGCTTTACGATTAATTATATTACTACCTGCTGGTTTGGCATGCTCGACAGCTTGTTTTAAGTCATGGACGGAGATTTTTTTGTTAACGGAGGAGGAAAAACACTTAAAAATAGCCACGTACGTACAGCCAAGGCCTGGTACTCAAGGATACCAATTAGGGTTGGACAAAAAAAAAAAAAAAAGGTGATATTTTAATTTTCATGTGAAAGCACAAATAATGACACAGGGATAATCCATTAAACAGCATAAAAATTTGTTCACCAGGGGAGGCGGAGGTGAGGTGCTGGTTGTGCAGATTCTTGTTTTTTTTTCTTCCTATAAACATACCACTTTACGCATGATCATCTCTTTGATCCACGATACCCGCAGCCGCTCCTATATCATATTATATATTGACTTGACTTAGAATACAACACAACCCACAATGCAAATCCTGCTACAATATACTGTGTTAGAGTTTCTGTTCTTTCATTGAACAAGGGTTATTGTTTGACATTTTCTCTCTTTGTGCTATTGTTTACTGCACATTGGGTTGTTGCAAAGTGCTGCTTGTGAAAACTTTGTCAAGCTCTTTATTATGATGATTTTTTGATCTTTAGATTACTTGTGTTGTATGAACTTATTTTTGTACCTAGATAGTTCAGCAGAGTACAGTTTGCAGTCTGCTACGCTATGGTTTTTGTTGTGTACTTTGAAGTACTTCCACACCGCAGACAGTTTGTCCCATTTATTTTGCTCAATAAGCATACATCATTACATGGTTTCAGTTATAGGTATAGGTGCATTCTCATGAGTATAAGTGCATCAGCATGGTATTGGACCCAGTACTGATATTAGTATCAGTATTGCTGCATCCTTAACACTGATTGTTGGCTGCAACTAGACTCCACGTTGACTCTAGCAGCACAAGACGTGAACTACCTCACCTCAAACAGTTGCTTGAGTTTACCAGGTTTCATACCAAGAACAAACAAGGCTACTTCTTAAGACAGAATGGAAAAACACATTGCCAAAATTTCAAAACATTGCAGTATATCCTATAACATTAATACTGCCCAAGCCGAGCCTTATTACTGTGGAATTGGATGTGCCTGACAAAGAGATCCATCTCCCCACATGGAACTCCATTTTGTAGCACACTGCACAATTTATCAAAGGACTACACCAGGGATCTTCAACTCTGACCCTCGATTCCAAATCCAGGCCTTGTTTTTAGTTCTCCCAGACTGTTAGGTTAATAATTACTTATTCTGATTGGCCAGAGGCTTCACACCTGGCTCACATGTAAAGGAAGGCTAGAAAATCAGCAGGACTCGGCCCCTGAGGACCACGAGTTGAATAGCCCTGGACTACACAATCATAAATACTGGATTTTCTGGCAATGAATGTAAAACAAACAACATTTGTCAAAAACATTGTCACTCTGTCAATCTATTTTACTAGCCAATCAAAAGATAAGAAACATTTAACAATTTATTAATATAAAGGATCTAATAAGCAGGGCAATTTTAGCTTCAAAATGGTTTCAGTATTTTGAACAGCATTAAACATTATCTTCAACAGTGTGTGGTGGCATCTTGGACCATTCTTGAATAAGAAGCCTCCATTTCTCAGAAGGGTGAAGTAGTATTATTTAGTATTGGTATCTTAACTTTACGACTATTTTCTTACCGTCCTGGAGCAACTGTAACCATATTATTTCCTTAGGGATTTTGATTGATTCATTAGTAGGAAAACCTTTTAAATACCCCAGAACTTTCCACACAGGTTAACTGATGTGTAGATCTGGTGATTGAGGAGGCCATAGAATCCATTCAACTTCATTCTGGTGTTCATAGAGCTAAACTTGCGTATTTGAACATTCTGATGGATTGATGTTAGCACCATGGGGTGCCCCAATAGTCAAAAAATGACTTTGTATTCTTCTGTGGTTGTATGACTAATCCAAGCAAACATCCAACCTAATGACTTTCATGACATTACAGCATCCATTAGCTTTCTCCAAGAGTAAACCCATCTACATGTAGAAGAGGAGGCTGAAATTTGATTCATCAGACCATATTACTCATTTCTACTGCTGGGACATACAGGTTTTGTGCTCTTCGCACTGTTGTGTGTCTTTCTACATTGACCCTAGATACAATTTTTGTTCTAGCCTACTAGGATTGTGAAGCTCATAACATGAGACTGCCCTAGAAGAGTGCCAAATTAGTGTTCTCATACTTGAAACCTTACTTTGGTTGCTGTCACACTACCCTGTTTCCATCTGTCCTTTTTAGTGGGCTCTGACGAACCACCACTGTTCCTCCTTGCCTGCACTGTTAGTCAGAGTTTGTCATATGCCGTCTGATTTTTTTGACTGTTCCGCCTGGCACAAATAATTTTTCCCAGTGCCTCTTTAATCCAGGCATTAGCACTGACTGTGCAGTAACAAAAAAATATCAATAATATACTAAGTCACTAGTATTCACCTATGCGTTACATATGATGCACTATGACTAAAGCTTTGTTTGGGAAACCAGCTACTTTAGATGTTTATAAATTTATTTTTGAAAAGGTGACAGATACACCAAGTTTTTAATTTCATCAAGCTTATATATTATATTTTACACTGCAGAAACAGTTAAGAACATCAAACTGGGTAATCAGCAGGGGAGAACAAATTATGAGTAATATTGCTACAAGAAATTACATTAGTATACAGTAGCATCTGGAAACATATACAGGAAGGTGTCAAAAAAAAGCTGTAAATATGAACAAGTATGAAAGTCAAATTCAGCCGAGAGCTTGCTTTTCAACATAGCGAGTATCATAGCTGATATGAGCACAATAGCCGACATAAAATCATTTTTAATGACAGTTACAAAATAATCAAAAACTCCACTTGTAATTTTGTTTGCCGCACATTTTCAGAATAAAGCGCACCACTTACTGTAACAGAATACTGAACGCAAAAATGGCAACACCGTTAAACGAGATAGTCTTTATTCACGTGACAACACAATGAATCATCCCGCTCAATCAAACATCCAAGGCCAACAGGTGACAGATATTTACATAAACACGGATTTTTATTTTGGCAGAGAAGTTTGCCTTTAAACCCCAGAAAAAACATGCCTTTTATTTATTACTACCGACGGCTTATGGTTACAACCTCAGGTTACTCCAAGTATTACTACTAAAGTTCACGTGCATCTAATATGCCCTGTTTATAAAACTGAAATTACGTACTATCGTGGGAAGCAAGATCAGGGCCAAATCAGACTGGATTTATCTGACAACTCTCTTACAAATAGGAAAATAGTAGAGGTGTTTCTTTTATTTCATTTTTTTTAAGAAAAAGAAAAAAACTAAGTTACGAGGCTGGTTAAAACGACCAGTTGTTGTAGCGTTTAACTGCACAACATCCAAGAGCAAACGCCTAAACCTCTAGCTAATTTACTTTCCCCTCCTAGCCGTATTATTTACATGACATCTCCTAATAGGCATTTTACAGTGCCTACATATTTAATTCCCAAGGAGTACAATGTGCCTACTTCCAATTTAATCTTTGCTTTGATAATAATTACCTCCCAACCGTGCATCGCCGCTGCTGACTGATTAAACATTGCTGCTTCCCTTGTCAGATTATCTGTAGACTTAACGAAAAAAACAACCATCGAAAAGCATTCATGAAAATACAGCACAGACCATTTAAATACTCTACAAGTCGTGCAGGACACCAGACAGACAATAAATCAATACAGCGACATGGTTATGAAAGACATTCAAACTGTGAGACTATAGTGTGTGCACATAAATAGATCTAGCTAGTTAGCTAGCTGTGAGTGCTGTCAGATGGCCGTCTTGTGTTCCGCCATTTTGTACAATCCTGAGTAAAATAAAATAGATATAAATAAGCTAAATTCAAAATAGACGTGTTTCGAGCTGCAGCCATGTACATTTAATAGATGTTGCGTCCATTACTTATACTGCAATACGTGCAGAGGCACAATAAAAAGTACACCAAAACCCGTTTCTTCACGCTCTGTGTTTTTCCAAGCTGCTTGACAAGGCCCCAAGGCCAGCCAGCTGGGCCTTTGTCATGCAAGCCCAGATTCCCCAACAAATTCTTACCGTGCTGAGTAACTTTTCTCCTCTGCGAGTCACCCCCAGCCGCCGCGGAAACGTTTTCTCTACTATCGCTGTATATTAATCCCAAATGTCGTATTTTCCCCTCCAAATAACAGACGCTGCGGCCTGCACATTCTTGGTGCCGGTCGCTCCTTTCCAGGCCCCGACCAATCAGGCGGCTCGTTGACAGCGCAGGCGAGGGAGGAGAGAGCGAGTGAGGGAGGAGAAGAAGGAGATGGAGGAGAAGGGGACAGAGCGCGCGGCCTCTCCGCCATGGAGCTCTGCCTTTACGTCATTCGGCTGAAGGGCTCCGCAGCCTGAGCACTCTGACCGGGCTTAATGAGTGTGCGGTGCTACTGCGTTTTGTTTGCATGCGAAATGTCTGCTTTTACTTAAACCAATAAAATACGAAACAGTTCTGTATATTTTCATTTCGGTTACCTGTCAGGTTTTTGCTCAGTGCTACTTTACGGTTAATAGCGAATAGTCCAGTTTTCCTTGTCGCCGATAGTTAGCCACACAGCTAGATACCACTAACCTTAAAATTGTCGTAGTTATATCGGGTATCCGGGGTTAATGAACTCGACTAGGTTCGAGGAGTTGATATAACGCTAATTATACCGCCACTGAAAGATTGTATGTTCCTGCCTGAAGGTGTAACGAAAAAAATATTATTCTACTTCGTAATGTTATATGCTCCGTTTTTTTTTTATTTCAAAATAATTTTAGAATTAGTGTAGTTCTTTGGATACCACGTATAATTTTTTTTTGTAACGTTAGTTCCTCTAGCCTTGTATTAAATGTCAGGCAGAAGTATATAACGCCATATGCTTGTGCGACATCTATTTTGCGGCGGACTGCTGGTGCACTCAAGAAAACCTTAACTTGCAATAATACAGTAATAATGAAGTCTTGCAGGGTGACTCTGGCTGAATTACGTCTCCCAAGTAGATTTTTAAAAGTATATGGCAATGTTGTTTTGCTCATGCGTACAGTAAGCATGTGCTGTCAAAGCAATTTACAATCTGAAACTTTTTGTTTTTTCCTCGTTTCCTCGTGACTTTGGTTCATGTTGGCATGATAGCAGCATGAAGCTGCTGCAGATGTGTCAGCTGCACCTTCAGGATGTGAATCTCCCATTCCACAACATCCCATAGATGCTCTATTGGATTGAGATCTTCAGAGACTCTAGAGGCCATTTGATTAATTAATTGACACTTTATTGTTCCCTGGAGGAAATAGCTTTCATGCCTCCCTCAGCTTGGTCTTTGTAGAGTAAGCTGGCCGTGAAGAAATCTTCATCTGACCTGGCAGTGTATTTCCATTGTCCAATATCTCTGAGCCTGTGCCCAGTGCAGCCTGTTCTTAGCTGACTGGAGTGGTGCCCGATGTGGTCTTCTGCTGCTGTAGCCCATCTGCTTCAAGTCTCAGTGTGTTTTGTATTCAGAGATGATCTTCTGTAATGAGTGGTTGTTTGAATTACTGCTGCCTTTCTATCAGCTTGAACCAGTCTGGTCATTCTTCTCTGATTCTGCCATCGACAGGGCATTTTCGCCCAGAGAACCACTCATTGGATATATATATTTTTCTTTTTCAACCCATTTTCTGTAAACCTTACTTACGGTTGTACATGAAAATCCCAGTAGATCAGCAGTTTCTGAAATACTCCCACCAACCCACCTGGCACGAATAACCATGTCACGTTCAAAGTCACTTAAATTTCCTTTCTTCCCCATTCTGGTGTTTGTTGTCAACATTAGCTGAAACTCATTTTGTACATTGTCCTGTTGACATGTGATTTGGTGTGATGTGAGAAATAACAGTAATAAAGCAGCAAAGCCACAAATCATAATGGTTTCACCATTTTTAATAATTGGTATCAGGCTCTTAGGACTTAGGCTTGTGCCAAACATGGCATCTGACTTTATAGCCAGATATTTTCACTTTTGTCCCTAGTGCTTTTCACTAGAAAACACATTTTAATTCCAGATGACCTCTAGCAAGTTTGTATGCTTTTATGTTTTTTTTTTTTTTTTTTTGCTAACTTTGCATAGTAACATTGCAGCAAAGAGATGCATGTAGGCCTTCAGGCCTTCACATGTCACGATGGAGTTGTTGCATACATTCCGGAGAATCTTTTAATCAGTATGAGGGCTAAATTTGGTTTTCTTATTCTTTGCAAACTTGGCATCTTAAAAGTACTCATTCTTAACTTTCAATTAATTTTATTTAGTTAATGAAAAAAAATTAAAAATGGGTGTACTTTATATTTCAACTTTTTGAAACCGCATTTCCATTCATCAATCTTGCAGTTGCTTATTCTGATCAGGGCCATGAGGGGGCGCCTGTAGCCTATTCCAGGCTGTCGAATCAATAAATATGGTGAATAGTACAAATTTGCACTATTTTTGCTAAACGTGGTCAGCTTAATCCACTAATAGTGCACTCTGTGCATAATTATTAGGCAATTGTGTATTATATTTGTATCTTCTCTTCCGACCAATATTTTCAGTCCAGATGAGCTTTGTAATTAAGAATGAACTGTTTATATGGCAGTGCATGTTCAGTTTTTGGTCTGAGTACTTTCTGTTTGGAGAAAAACAGGAAAACATAGATACTTTCTTGTGCAGAATTATTAAGCAAATTTTTATGACTATTAAAATGGGCCAATAAAGGACCTTGCAGAGACCAAAAAAGGAAAACAAAACCGTAAAATTGCCAGTCAGAGGGATGCAAAACAATCAAAATCGCTAAACCTTTAAAACATGAATACTGTACAATCGAGTGTTTTGTGGCCAACAGACGAAGAGGACGGAAAAAGCATGTAGCAAAAGGAAGACACAAATTAACTGCTAAAGCTATGTGTCAAAGAGGAGACTTGCAGAAACCATTTTTAAAGTCTGCAATCTGAATGGAATCTCTGGAAGCACAGTGTGTTACACGACATCGTTAGGGTCACAAGGGCTGAAACATAAGCTCCACTCAATAAGGCATGCAAGCTAAAATGTCAAGAATGTGCACAGATACATCTCAAGACTGAGTTTATAAACGTTTTGTGAACAGATGAGATGAGAGTGACTCTTGATGGAGCATATGGATGGGCCCATGGATGGTCACTTTCTTCAAGTCATCAAAAGCGTAGTGGAGGAGTGATAGTGTGGGCTGCAGTTATCGGCAAAAACTTGTTAGATCTTTTTCAGTAGGTATAAAAATTAACCACAAGATCTACTGCCAATTTCTAGAACTAATTCTTCAAACACCGGCACAGGAAGAAGTCAACAGGTTTTAAAAAGGTTATGATAAGCATGCAGGACAGTGCCCCTTTCCATGATATGCATGCAGAACAGGGCCCCTTGCCATGATATGCATACAAGACAGGGCCCCTTGCCATGATATGCATGCAGGACAGTGCCCCTTCCCATGATATGCATGCAGGACAGTGCCCCTTCCCAGGATATGCATACAAGACAGGGCCCCTTCCCATGATATACATGCAAGACAGGGCCCCTTCCCATGATATGCATGCAAGACAGTGCCCCTTCCCATGATATGCATGCAAGACAGGGCCCCTTCCTAGCTAAAACTTGAGTGGTTCAATGGTAAACAGACTTATGATGGTCATTCAGAAGAATGGTGGCTATAGAAGACAATAAACTTTTGTTATCCCTTATATACACTGTAAAAGACAATTTTATTATTATTTCTGTTGAAATGAAAAAAATTGATTTAGTTTCTGATTGCCTAATAATTCTGCACAATGATAATCAAGTGCTTTTCTTTTATTTTTGCTTGTGAAAGTCTAATGTAACACTTTCTCTCTAAATACATTTATTTGGAGCAAAATAAAACTTTATTTTTATAAGTCTGCCCAACCTTTGCTAAAAAATATCTCTTATAATTCTGCGCACAGTGTATTTAATGAGGATCAGACTTTCACATGAGACATCCATGTCTATTTATGTGAGAGGACGAAACTATTCTGAGATTGAACTTGTTCCTCATGATGTTATGCGAGATGCATAAACATGTAAATCTACTCTAACGAGAGGAAAACTAGGAGGTAGAAATGAGAGGTAATGACAGAAATGGAAGGAAGTAAGACGATCAGAGGGAAGAAGAAAATAGGGAGGGTCCTGAGCTCCTAAGGTCACATTTTTTCTTTATGACATCATAGGTTGCAGGGATCCTTAGGGAGGGTCCTGAGCTCCTAAGGTCACATTTTTTCTTTATGACATCATAGGTTGCAGAGATCCTTAGGGAGGGTCCTGAGCTCCTAAGGTCACATTTTTTCCTTATGACATCATAGTTTGCAGGGATCCTTTCTTGGGAAGGGCAGGCACATGACAGGGAATACCCCAAGATAGGGAGACTCGCCACAGGGCACACATATCATTTACATACACAAACAATCTGGCAATTTCAATTTACTTTAGCATGGTTTTGGAATGTGGGGGAAAACTAGAGAACCGAGAGGAAACCCCACGATGACGCAGGAAGAACATCCAGCAATGCACCACCATGCCACCCCTATAATAAAGAATTATTAAGGATTTATTTTGATTGTTCCTTTTTATGTTTCTACTCTCCACATCTTGTCAGATGATTCAGCATAAACATTGCGCAGCTGTTAAAAATAACGGATAAAGATTTACAGGGCGGACCTGGAATTGTGCTGGACAGTGTTAATACTGTAGTTATAGGAATTTGCCATTAGATGGCAGTATGTAATTGGCAATGTTTCAAAATGCTAACGTTGTTGATTACTAGCCTGTTAAGTGTACGCTGTTCGAGAAAGATACTCTAAAGCAGTGGTCACCAACCTGCAGATCTACCACCATGCAGAGCTTAGTACAACCTTAATTTAACACACCTGATAGAAGTAACCAGGCCATTCAGTAGCATTTCAGTGTTAGAACCAGCATAGATTCAACATAGCTGGCTTTAATACTTATCTGTATCAGGTGTATTAACTTGCTGCACTTAAGCTCTGGAGGGTGGTAGATCTCCAGGAGCTGTATTGATAACTGCCAATATACCAAAACAATACAATCCATTAATTATTGTCCTTGGAACTTTATTTTGTCCCCTGGCCACAACAAGAGATTTTCAATATATGGCAGATTTTAAATATACTTCAAAAAAAAAAAATCTACAGAAATTTATCTAAAACTATGATATAGGAAATAAGACTAAATATTAAGGAAAAAAATAATAATTCTTAGTGAATATTATACAAAAACTAAACCAATACAATCATGTATTCTCTCTTTTTGGTGTGGAGAGTGTCCAAAGACAAACTGGGCGATTTATGCTAAAGATACATTTTACAATTTTTGCAGCTATATGGTTACTTTGCAACGTGTTATAGGGCTACTAATTATAATACGATATAATTCTGACCGCGTTAATGTAAAGTGCTTTGTGACAATGACTGTTGTTAAAAGCGCTATATAAATAAAATTGAATTGAATTGAATAGAATTGGCCTACCTAGTGTATGTTTTTTGCATTTATGTATTTAGCAGATGCTTTTATGGAAAGCAACAAGCATAGATGAAAGAAGAGAGTCAACAAGTGTCACTGAAGCAATTTGGCATTATGGGCCTCGCTTGTCATAATGCCGGTTGTGGGATATGAACCGGCCATTTTCAGATCACTGAGCCACACAGTTTTACATACTTTAATATTTAAGTAAGTGTGATAAAGTATATTATATTTCAGTCAGCATACAAACCAATGTCTTTGGCTAGATTTGATGTATTTTTAGATTCTGTTTTATCTGGATTTCTGTATTACATTAATGAACATGTTCAAATTAATATGCTACACACTTTACTTATGGTAGTCAAATTATTATGCAGAATGACATCTTTAACCATAAAGTGGAAAGTCAGGATAATTGTTATTACAAGAATGTGCATTTGCATACATAGTGAGCACAAATAATGATGTTGAGTGCATCTGTGTCTATTGCTGTAGGTATCTGTACTGTCTGTGGTACATAAAGCTTAGTGCAGCATTCTGAGAAGCATATGAACTACAATTTGTAACATTCCTGTAGTATAATTCTACAGGCAAATCTAACTCTTTGGCGCAATATACATTTTAAAAAGTTAATTATAACCATATGTGGTACCAAAGTTCTTCAAACTATTTCTACTGTCAATGTTATTTTAATAACAGACAAAACAGCACAGCATTACTGATGAACACGAGAATTAAACACAGGAAGGTGTAATTATGCAGTCATATATAACGCAGGAAATTACGAAAATGAGATGTCGATCAGATGTCCAAACCCCAAATGTATCTGTACTGAAGATTTGCGACACGCAACAGTAAACATGCATGTTAATCATTTCGCCAGCATTTTTCGAGATGTGAGAATTATTAGCACACGAGAAAGGGAAATAGCTTAAGAGAAAATCAGACACAACAAAAGTGTTGTATACATTTTTACACATATTAAAAGTTCAATTGCTTATTATTTTGTTCGGCTGGAAAAAAACATAGTAAATAAAGCATCTTTCACAAACAGGGTGCTACCCACTGTGAGTGTGTTCTTTAAAGTCTCAGTTTTAATTACAGTCTCAATTTTTAATTACTTTACTAAAACGCAGTGTTTTATTATAGTGACATTACCCGAACTGGTGTTGCAGGTGGAAACTGGTCAGTAATAATACACCTGCCTTGGGCTCATTGCCACTGTAGTGCTCAATTCTAGCACTCAATATAAAAGTGAGTATAAATAGTACATGTGAATATACCATTATCTGACTGGAAGATTAGGTTTATCTGCTAGTTACCGAGGGAAGAACCTAATAGGTTAAATTAAATTTAGGACTCACTAAATTGAAGAAAAGCGTGTCATGTAGTTTGGGATGATGGTATTTTGTTGAAATCATCAACATTTGTATTCATGTGAGTGAAGCAGGGCTTGTGCATATGTTAATCTTTTATGACAATGATGTCACCTCCTGGAGTCATGGTACAGAAAGAATTGATTTGATTGTAGTATGACATATGGCAGAGCATAAAATCTTGAAGTCTGATAGATATCGATCGTGCAATAATCAGGTGTTACCTTACTAAGTATATATAAAAAGTATAGTTTTGTTTGATAGCCCCATCAATCTTTTGTATGATTTCATTTGCACTTGAAAAACGTGATATTCTCCACTATCAATCCACAAAGCACATTAAGCGCAAAGCACTGAGAGAATTTGTGACCTTGACGAATGACCAGATTATAATGCAATGTTTTAGCAATTTTTTTTGCAAAGGGGGAAACAAAGTAGTTTAGATGATGAAAAATTGTAGGTAAAAAAGAGTGCAGAGACATATCAAAACACGCCACATTAGCAATGGAGCAATCAGCCTGGGGGGATTTATAGTCCCTCCTCATCCGTGACAGTCAGATGAAGCTGATGTTGCACCTTAGGCATGCTTCACTGCCAGGGGGGGGGCCGGCTTCCATAGTGCATAAGGTTTGCTAAGTGGCTGGTCTCTCACAAGATGGTGCCCCAGGTAGCTGCCTGTGTGCCTGATGGGTTAGGCCGGCACTGCTCCTCATAACAGATAGCATGCTTCCATACAACAGCTAAAGTATAAAAAGTTGCATAGATTTACATTGCTAACTCTTTCATATGAGTAATATGATGTTTTTTGTTTTTTTTGACAAAATTTTTTTTCTTTGGCAGACGCTGCCAAATTTAAACTGGAGATAGTTGTAATATCTCGAGCCGATTGCAACATATCTTCATGTACGCACAGGAGCACAATGATAAATTCATCCAGGTGTTGTGCAATGTTGCTTTCTGGCCATATTTAAAATTGTGTTATAGGACACCTGACTTTCATGCGTTCACACCCCTTTGCTGTCATCAGACACGTTAACAAATACTGACGGGCTGCGACAAGTTTGAGGTGCTTAAAAACAAGAACTGAGATACGTAACCATGAGTTTTAAGTGCAGGGAAGCTAAACAGACTCATAAACATATTTGCAATTATTATAAGACAATATGTTAATGTGTATGAATATACAGTATTTATATACTTATAGACTGCACATTTATAGATGTTTAAAGACTATGCATAAAAAAAAATCAAACACAGCATTAACAAATTTAATTCCATCTTCCAAATGTTTATATAGTACATGGTTGTGGGGGTGTCTGGACCCTGTTCCAGCCAGTACAGGGCACAGGGCACATGCAGACACACTGCGGTCAGTTTTCCTAACTGCATGCCTTTGGCTGCAGGAAGAATGAAATGTGTTCCTGCATGAGAACTGTATTCTTTAAAATTGAGACGCCCATGATGTTTGAGCGGGGAATAGGTCCAGGCATGCCGTGTGTAACTTTTCCGGAATGCAAACAATCCTTCAACTTATCTAACTTCAACCTCCTATTACTCATTCATTTCACTTCAGGGTTGGCCTTTTAACAACCTCACATTATTTACATTACGGTTATGTACATTTCTCATAAGAAAACATTTTACTGTTGTTCAATGGAGCATTTCATTTTTTTAATGCAAAATCTAGGACAACATTAGGCAGACCTTGACTAGAAGTGATTATTTTGCATGGTCTCCTTTTTTGTATGTGGACTTTCTCCAGGTATTCCGGTTTCCTTCCACATGCTAATTACATGTTGTTTAGGTAAAATGCCAGATAGATATATTGTATCTGAAGGTGATGAAAACACGTGTCAGTATTCCAATTGTTATTCAGTACCAGGTGCTGGCGCTACCCTTGTTATTCAGTACCAGGCTCCAGTACTCCCCTTGTTATTCAGTACCAGGCTCCAGTACTCCCCTTGTTATTCAGTACCAGGTGCTGGTACTTCACTTATTATTCAGTACCAGGCTCCAGTAATCCCCTTGTTATTCAGTACCAGGCTCCAGTAATCCCCTTGTTGTTCAGTACCAGGCTCCAGTAATCCCCTTCTTATTCAGGACCAGGTGCCGGTACTCCTCTAGTTATCCAGTACCAGGTGCCGGTACTCCTCTTGTTATTCAGTGCCCGGTGCCAGTACTTCCTTGTTATTCAGTACCAGGTGCCGGTAGTCCTCTTGTTATTCAGTACCAGGTGCCGGTACTCCTCTTGTTATTCAGTACCAGGTACCAGTACTCCCATTGTTATTCAGTACCAGGTGCCAGTACTCCCATTGGTATTCAGTATCAGGTGCCAGTATTCCCCTTTTAATTCAGTACCATCAGATATCGAGAGGTGCTGGTACTCTGGTACCCAAATGTTCCAGGAACTGCCTGCCTTCTCAAATAAAATGATGGGAATCTCATCCAGAGTTTCCTGTGCTTCCTCTATGGATATTTTATAAGTAACTCTTCTAATGACATTTGAAATAAAAGCATATTGCATGAGAATGTTTGTGATGAAGGACAAATGCAAAGTTCATTGTGTAAATGGTTGAAGATGCCATGTTTGCACTGTCAGTGTGTGAGAAAACCTTGTAAACCTATGCCGCTTTTCACTGTCACCAAGAACCAAGTCGTACCCAACCCATACCATGAAGAGATGGTCTTCCATTGTAAATTACTTCAGCTGTACCCGAGTGGTATCCATGCTGACAACATGCCAAAAGCATGACCAAACCAAAGCTGAGTGCGTCACCATCATCTGATTGAGATGCATCAATATGCATGGAAAATGATGGGAAAATGGCATATTCTATATATTATTTATTATTAGTAGAAACGCAGATTGAGATGCATTGATGTATCGCCCATCACGCGGAACCGGAAAACGTCCAACCTACTACTTAAAAAAAGAAGAGAATGACTGAACAGAATGGATTCCTAATACAAATTTACACACATGAATGCTAATTCCATTAGCATTTGATGCTAACGTAACATGTCGATTATCATGGACACGCTAGCAGAAATTAGCACATACTAAATCATGATGTGGACTGTGTGTATTTACTGTTCAATGTGTAGAGTAAATAAGTATCTCTTTGGATTTACATCCCCGTCTCTCTCCAAACCCGAAAATGCATTTACCAAGCTGACCCTTTTGCAGTGGAAAATCGCAATGAGCTGGAACCACACTGTAACTAGTGTCTGTTAATGGTACAAGTCAGGCTTGGTTCCTGTATGCCAGTGGAAAAACTTGTCTATTTTGTCTCCTTAACAGGCAACACCAGCCTCTGCATATGGGTTGTTACATTCCTGGCATATTTTCATTATCAATTCAGTGCCTATTGAATGAGTACAAAAGCTGGGTTTGGTTGCTTTTTATACACTTTTATGAATCAGGATATATTGCCATGACATTTAATTGCTTAATAAAAAAAGCCCGATGAGTAGTCTTCAACATTAAGAGGGCGGACAAAATAATGAAAAGACTACAATGAAAAGGATTTTAACTAAATTACAATTATAAATGCAGTATGTCATATGGGTGAGTCATACTGTATTAGAGAAAATGCCGGGTAGCAGAATCGGCCTAAAAGGAGTTTGACAATCAGCACTTTGATATGCGAGTATTCAAAGCAACATGAAGCCCCAAGTCCTGACTGCTGGGGTACTTGGCCCTGGTTCTGGAGATGGCCTCTCTGAGTGGAGCCAGGCATAACAGTCCTGCCCCACTCTGGCATCTGCATCCGGTAGACCACCTCAGAAATCTGCTCCAGGACCTCCCTGAGACCCCTCCAGTGGCTGTCTGCCTGTAGTTGCACTCCAGTTCAGTGTTTGGCCAAAGTATGCAACTACGCTCTCCCCTTAAAGGCTAGCACCGTGCATAGCCCCTTGTTGCTAGCATCCATGCCCAGAACAAAAGGGAGACATGGATTTGGGAATGCTAGTACAGGGGTGTTATGGTTAAAAGCTGTAGCGTAGACATCCGTCCATGTGATACCACTTCCCTTCTCAGTAAGATGAAGCTCCTTTGAGATTCTGAAAAGCGCTATACAAATAAAATGCATTATTATTATTATTATTGTTATTAAGACCATGCAGTGGTGTCACTATGCTGGAGAAGTCCTTCACAAAGCACCGATGATATGACACCAGCCCTACAAAGCTACACAGCTCTGCTATGGAACGCGGAGTGGCCCCCACTGCTGCCGTCTTCTCTGGTTCAGGGGCCACGCCTTCCCCACTGATGACAGGGTCCACAAAGTGCATCTTATGTTGGAGGAGGGAGCACTTTCGGTGGTTCAGCCACAGCCCTGCATGTCAGATCACAGCAAACACTGTGTTTAAGTTCCACAATTCCCCAGAAAAATATTACCTGGTACCTTGGGCGGAGCTTATATGGGGCTCCGTTTATGATGTCATAAGCGGGAGGGGGGCGTATCCCTTATTCTGATTGGTATGATATGATGGGCGGTTTGATAGACCAAAGTGGACAGCACTTGGTGCATGTGCACTCACGCAGACACCTGTTATTTCAAACAAACCCGTTTAACCATAACGTTTTATAAGTAATGAAACTCTTTTTCGGCCAATGTGTTATTTAAAATAAAACATCCTAAGCTTTTCGACAAGAAGAATCAAGGAATAACGTGACCAATCCTTGTTAAAATGACTTTCGCTCTCTGTCTCTCCTTGTCGCGCTTGTGCGTAGACCCACAATCCCCACACACCACTATCATTTATTGAAAACAGCTGAGGCTACTAATTTTCTGAATTTTAAAGTGTGTATAAAATAAGTAAATGTATGTAAAATAGGTGTGTGTTATAAAGCATATACTGTAGCCAACGATAATAAAGAATTTACCGTGTTTCCCCGATGATAAGACACTGTCTTATGTTTTTTGAAATGCCAAAATATGCCCAGGTCTTATTTTCAGGGGGTGGCTTATTTTTCCATGAAGAAGACTACAGTAC
>JAODKE010000040.1:2451651-2480313 GCA_026779605.1 Mormyrus hasselquistii | reverse complement strand
TTGTCACTCATTTTCGTGGATTTTTCTAAATTAGATAGATAGATAGATAGATAGATAGATAGATAGATAGATAGATAGATAGATAGATAGATAAATAGATAGATAGATTACAAGAAAGAAGACAAGCCTCAAAAAACTTAAACATTTTACTAGTCTAGTGAAACATACTGCAATTATCTTTTGCAGACAGAGTTTCACAAACAATAAGGGTTAAGCAAAGGAAATGGAGACAATTTTAAAACCAAACTGCGTAATAGTCCTGGCCGATCTTGGCCTCAAACTAAAACTACGAATTAGAGAGCACTATCTGAAGTTGGAATATCTTTATTTACCATGAACGAGCTGTTTCATGAGTCATACATCAATATGTTAATTTTGATAATATGTTAACTAACTGAGGATTTCCATTAAACGGTTTCCATTGACTCAATTGAGTGAAAAGTCGGTAGACGTTCAGCTGTATTCAATATTTTGGATTCAGTCCACACCTTTGCAAGACTCCACCTGTGCACACACGTTCAAGGTCAGTATTTTTCCAGGTACACAAGGAGAAGGTACCCAGGCATATGCAAAACACAGTTTATAACATAAGTATTAACCCAGTTTTTTTCAGCAGGATGTTATCTGTGAAGTCCTATACTTCCACCAGTTAATATTGCTTCAGATGTTGATTTGAGGCAGATGAGTACTAGGATCCTAAAATCTATAATTAATATAGTACTGTATTAATATAGTACTGTATCATTTCACATTTTCTAGCATACAGCAACTTGCTAAGCACTAATTTATCAATATGCTGATAAGTTTATCCAGTTTCCAAAATCGCACTATATAGCTTCCAGTTGTTAAGTTGTTGTCTTTAAACAAAGCATCAAACTACCCTTGATTCAAAAAGACAAGTTCACTTACACTTTGTGCTACTGCGATCAATTTTTCGGCAACCTTAAATTAAAGCTTTGGTCTAATCAGGGGTGTAGGTTTGGTATCCAAATCAGCCTCGAACTCCCGGCCACCTAAACACGAACGGTACTCCCACAATATTAGTAGGGACTTTCCCTACCGTCCATGCCAAAATACGACCTTGGGCCTCACCCACAATTACACCGTGATAAGGTAAGATTCCACTTATCAACAGCTCATTACTCAAAAGGTACAGGCAAAAATATATAAAATTTAATTTGGCAGTGTAAGCAGTATTGCATTGCATATCTCAAGATTGCGCAAGCGGCATTACACAGTTTTGTCGTTGCAAAACCTGCCTACAACAATAACACTCAGTCACGCCAACTATGTTGTGAATAGCCGCGCTCCTACAGTCTTCCATCGGGAACAGTGTTACATTCTTTCTGCTCTCTAAAAAATACCACATTTACAATGGAGTTTTCACCACTCGTACGGGGGCGTTCAAACGGGGAATTATCTGAAAATGTATTAATATTGTACATTAAAAAGTGGACAACAATAAGAGAATAAATAATAATAATAAAAATAATAATATTTCCGTTAGTTCCTGTAGTCATATCAAGCCATGTCGCTAACAAAACAGATCGCGTTTAATATGTATACAGAAATACCAAATCAAACACTGCTTATAATTATATAAATTAAGAGATATTAGTATATTCAATTGGTATTGCGTGTGAGCCCTTTTTAGAAATAATACGCTATATATTCTAACGACATACATGCGCAGATAAATATCTTTAGGCATAACGAATAAAAAACGTTTTGGGACAGCAATACAGTTAACATCAATATTAGGCCTAGTCAATATGTTAAAGCAAAAAATCTAATTCTACACCTATCCCTTCTATCTTGCAAACAATTAGTGTAATGTTGTTATATAATAATGCATAATGAAGCGTATATATAAGACCCATCGTTTCATAAACACTATAGTTTAGCTGATAACAGAAGTACAATAGCATATACATACAATAAATAAAATAAATATGATCCATGTAAATAGGTACTTCATAGTCGTTATTAAATCCAGACAACAACTCCGTACCTGAGATTCTGCACCCGCAAAGCTAGCGATATCCTCACTCCAGGGAGTCTGTATAAATCTGTACAAATAAGTCTGTATAAATAGGGTAGCGCCGCCCAGCACTAATGGAGGCACCATCCCGCTTTTGGTTATTGGTGTTTCGTCAGCCAATCCGATATAAGACCGAATGAAGCCGTGGCCATTCAAACCGGGCCGCGCACCTTCCTTTGCTCAGCAATGTAATCTGGCACATAATGATACATCTACTATCTACTATCGTGTAAGCATAGAAATGATTTTGTCATCAGAAATAGCTTCAAAAATACGCCAAAATAGAACGTTCAAGCACATCGTTTAAAACGTCCACTTTAGTAAACACATATGTATCAGCGAAAACCGTAACAGCAGAACGCATAAAAGAAACAGCAGAGCAGATGTAAATGCGCTGTTTGGGCGTACCTGTAGTGATTTGATCACTCCTGTGAAAATGAAACCCTTATCATTTTTGTTTGAAGATCATGCAGGCCAGCACGGTAGCTGCAGCTAAGTAATACTGTTACCTCGCTCCTCCACTGGTTTACCAGCTTTGGTATATTTGCTCCAACGCTAAATTAATGCTTTGATCTAAACAGGGGTGTAAGTTTGTTTTCGACCTTGGTAGGGACCAAATCAGCCTCTAAACCCTGGGTCTCCTGAATACACTCAGCACTCCCACACAAATTGCACGTACAAATTGTGTCTAACTGAGTGAACAGTTTTCCAAAAAGAGTGATTTTCAATTCAAATGCAAACACATTTACATTTTGTTGTTTTATTACATTGTAAATACTATGTAGGATTTGCAAACTACCCCAACACTTTTGCTGTAGCTAATTTTAGGTTTATAATGGAATAATACATGTAAATTTGCAGGGAGATTTCTAGCGTGAGTGTGAGAGCGTGAATGCGTCACGACAGATGCGTGAGAGCAGGCTACCTTGCCTCCAAGTCTGAGTGTGTGGAATTTACATGTGGTCCTTGTTTTCACCAGGTACTCAGTGTTGGAGTGGCTAATCAGAAGAATCAGGAGAACTCCTGGTGGGTCGCCCCGGTGAGGGCTGGAGACAAGGGTTAGGAAACACAATAACTTTATGTTAATGCTATCGCTTATTCACTGGTTCAAAAATGATGTGGTTCCCCCTGTGACCTTGCACTGCGCTTGTAGCTGAAATATGTCTTTGGCTTCATAAATAGCTGATAAGATCCTAAAAACCATAAGGAGTCTTAATGATATTGAGGCGTAACTGAGCTGTCACAGGGAACAACATACAGAAGAACTGTTAGTGGTCAACAGTAAATATCCGGAACCCGCTGCTCATATCAGTAAATATGCACAATAGCATTCTTTAAATCTGGCTACTGCGGATTGTAAGCTTTCTTTGTTACAAATGACAGGGAATGAATATAGAAAAAGTTAAATATTAGTCCACATTTTAATATCAGACTAGTTATTTTTTAATATCTGAATGATATGCAGTGCCACCTCTGCCAGTCACTGATGCAGTAATACATTTTTATTTACCAGCAAATGGAAATTATGTATGATATAGTATCATCCATTATACAGTTGCAGCATTTCACGATTGCTGAGACATATTTCTTGGAACTATTCACACTTTTCCCAAAACTCGGAAAACAAAACAAAAGCTTCACACCGCATAAAACCTCTAACTGGTCTGGCAAAATTAATCAATAGACTCAGAACCAGTTATCTTTACTAAAAACCAAACACTGCTTTCAGATAACACACGAACCCAGACAAAATATAAACAGTACTGAGCATTCATTCATGCAGCAAAAAACTGGAAACAGTCAAAACTGTTCTTGGCACGACAAAAATGTTGAGTTACTGAGCAATATTAGAAATCAACTGTTCTAATCACTCATTGGCTACTACATGTTTGACTACATTTGTGAACAATTTTGAGCTGTATTTTTGCCGCCTGTGGTTTCCATTTTGCATCACAGTGCATTACGACTGCCAACGTGATGAGAAACATGTTCTGTGAATAACGTGTTTTAGAGGTTTGCAAAAAGAGTGAATGCGATTGGCAAATTGCGTCTAACTGAGTGAACATTGTTCATTTCCCAAAAGACTGATTATTTTAATGACTGACAGTTTTGACAGTTTTGTTCGGAGAAATAGGTTTGTGTGTTGGCAAATCAGATAAAAACTGTAATATACTGCCATCTGCTGATGACCTGTCTAACACCAGTTGACACTAGCCTTTATATACAGAAAATACTGAATAGCAGTTACGCGTTATCACGTAATACAAGTTTGAAAATAGGACTAGTGGTTTTAAATCACTGGCACAAATTTAAAACGGAAAGAATCACCTCAATGCTGAACAGCAGGTAGGACAGCAAGGTCCTCCTCAATGCCCGCATTCAGATCCCATACAGAAATGGAATTAAGGAAAGTGAATGTTATTGTTTTCATTAAATTTATATTAACAGCAACAATAAAAATGTAGGCTGCATACCTGCCAAAAACGACGAACTGAAAACCAAATGTGAAATAATAGCGTGATTTTGGTTAACTTCACAGTAAAAGTAGGTTTCAGAAGAAAAACCACAAACCCTATCACTTTGATCCAAAACATACTCCCTCTCTACAATAACAGACCTACGTAACTCTGATAAACTCTTTATTCTAATTCTAGACAATAGAATAATATGCTCAAGGAAGCTGCAAGATTTCGTGGGGATAAAGGGATTGCCATTGCCAAAATCAGCAAATATATGTAAACATGTAGTAGCCAATGAGTGATTAGAACAGTTGATTTCTAATATTGCTCAGTAACTCAACATATCCACAGTAAACATTTTTGTCGTGCCAAGAACAGTTTTGACTGTTTCCAGTTTTTTGCTGCACTGTGTAATGAATGCTCAGTACTGTTTATATTTTGTCTGGGTTCGTGTGTTATCTGAAAGCAGTGTTTGGTTTTTAGTAAAGATAACTGGTTCTGTGTCCATTGATGGGGCTATGAAGGCTTCTTAAGGGAACATGGAGAGAGAGGAAACTGAATTTTGAACTGGATCATTGATCAAAAAAGTAAGGTAGCCAACGTTAAGGCGCCCAGGTCTTATGGATAGAGTATTCCTGTTGGTTACATGTGTACACTGGGCGTAAAAATACCAAGAGTCCGCAATGGTGTCATCGAAGAAAAAGGGGCTATTTTGAAGAATCTAAAATTTGAAGAAAATTTTGAATTGTTGACAGTTTCTGTTGATGATTGTTCAATATGTATGCCTTTTACTGTGGGGTAAAATGCAAAGCAAACTTGATTTGGTGCTATCAGAAATGACAGCATTGTATTCCTTGGACAGATCTGTCATTTGTTCTGGCTATCTAAAGCCATACTCGTCCCACAATCCCACACTTTCGGAATCAATGACCTGTACAATGTTCCTGGGAAGTTTGCATGCAGTTAGTTCCACAGAATACGCTGAGATGACAGATGGCTGTGTTTACAATCGCCATCTTTACCCTCTCTTGCTGTGTGATGTGCAGCTCCAATTTTGGGTTGAATTTGGGTCTATCATGGTCAAGATTTTCATGTGTAGATTTTCATCCATATAATGCTTTTATGAAATAATAATGTGATCCATCAAAGATCAAACAGAGTAACAATTACTCATAGAGTTGTCCTGTTTTAGAACGACTCTATATATGGAGTAAGTGAAATGTTCTTTTTCCCTTTAGTGAGACGACTTATCAGGAAACGGTGCAGGAAGTGCTTCAGATTGCTGAAACGTATCTCGAACTTTGGTATGTCTTCATTTTCTCGAAAGAATCCAGTAAAATAGAAACGTAAAATATTGTGCGTGCATGCCATAATTTTGTTATAGTCTTAGACCTAAATATTTACTCGAATACCTAATTAAGTTTTTACTTTAAACTAATAATACAGTTTATTAGACTAAGTTTTAGACTAACCCATTCGGCACGCAATAATAAAACTGCAGGATGTTTCATTATAAGGAACTCGCGTCCTTCCCTAACGCATGCGTGTCTTTATGGGGCGGGGGGGTTAGGGGGGTTTAAAACAGAAAGATGATGTGCGATACAAGCATCTATTGAGCGACACATCGACTTGGCTGCGTTTTAAATCCATGTCTGCGTGTGAGCGAAAATGGCAGAGCCTCGAGTTCAGATCGAATCTTTACATTTCTCTGTTGGCATTTTAACAATCTCCGGAGGTAAGATTCACCATCTGCTTACCTATTTGATAATGCGTTCTGATGAATGTATGAAATGTGATGTATACATTAATGTATTACTCCATTTGGATTAGACTGATAAACTCACATCTTGTAAAGTGGAGGAAATAAAATGTCGAATAGTTGTAAGTAAATTAGTATGAATACATCGAAATGTGTTCATTTAAAATATGTTTTAATCCGGTGGATAAATGGTTTATAACTGTTGGGAATAGTATGTTTAGCTAAGTGGAATGTATTCCTTTTAATACACGTACCCCTGACTATATGCATAGTTTTGGCTACAATTAAGTAAATGTAAAGTTACAAAAAGTAATTGCATGTGTGTCATAGAGACTGGGTACCGTTGCATTCAGCCGTCTTCCAACAGTTTATTGTACTCAGGTTTCCGGGGAGCTAAAGTTACGGCAATTAACTAATTAAGTGATCAATAAATTCTATTTGAATAAAGTTGTGAATTCCTTTAAATGTTATAACTTGTAGTTGTTGTGGTTAGATCATACGGCAAAATAATATGGGAGAATGCAAAGAAATTCCTCTGCCTCCGTCTGGACGGTGTAGTTTGTAAAATGTAGCAACGTCCATATTTTTATTTGCACCGGTGTAGTTCTAAATTCATTATCCAACATTCATAACTTACTAAAATTAAACTTTGTTACCGTTAAAGCATTTTTCAATACAGTTTGAAACGATATATACTTATATTGAAAATGTCTAGAATCATATTGTTGTTTTGTAAATGGACCATTGCATGAAGGATGTAAATACAATTGCAATGCACTATAAAGACAAAAATGATGTTTCATCGTAACTGAAGTAAAATGTAAAAGCAATATTTGATAATAATATTCAATAGCCTAATAGTATACTTTGAATAAGACAAATGGGTAGAGAAAATGGATAGATGTTTGGACAATGCATACTAATATTCTCCAAGACTCCACCAGTAGAAGTTTAATGAGGTTTATATTTTATTATTATTACCTTAACATAAAAACGTGAGTAGTAAGACTTTTTTTTTTGTTCTTTTTAGGTTCATTGCTGCTTATGATAAACAGCTATGCTTATGCACCTGGGAAAGACCTCATTCCTGACACGGCTCTTGGAGTCCTCCTGCTTATCATCGCTTCCTTACTGGCTTACACAGGTACCACATTTTAACCAATAACTGAGGAACTGGGCGATGCAACATTAACTGTTAAGGAGGAGGATTTCACTGGTTAAGTAACAGCGCGTTTAGCAAGTCCACTAACTGGAGATGGCGGCTTTGCACGGAAGCCTCATCCTTCCAGGGTTGTGGCTCTGACTTTTGCAGCCGGCTCCATGTGTGTAAAGTTCGCGTTTGTTTCCTTTATCTGTGCGGGTTTTTCCTCCAGGTGCTCCGGGTTTCTTCTGAATTCCAAACACATGTTGTTAGGTGAATTGTTGCCTCTAAATTGTTCTTTGTGTGTAACTGTGAGATTGTGTCTTAAGATTAAATGGCATTCTGTCCAGGGTGTTCCCTGCCTTGGCCGATTTGCATCTTGGGATAGTGTCCAGACGTCCTATAAGCTAGTACAAGTGTCTACAGGACATGTAGAAGGATATTAACTATTAGATACACTTTGTATGTCTCACACATCCAGCTTATATCAGACCTCAGATGTATGAATGTATCGGAGGATTGTGTACAAAGGGATTAGGAAATTGCAACTTTGTAAGTCTGTAAAATGTATACTAGCTGTATTACGAAACATGCTGGCTGCCTTACATAAGATATAGTGTCAGCCTAACATCTGTTTTTGTAACACATAGAGTTCCTAAAACAATATCCGTCGTTACATACAATGGCCAGCGTTTTGTTTAATAAAAATGTCAAGGGAGCCATGTATATACTGTTCATTTTATAAAGAAGAATTCCCTGGCGTGCTTCATATAGCCCTACTCTTTGACCGAGACATCTGAAAAAGCTGGTATAGACCACAAGCAGAACTTGTGGTTTAGTTACAGAACTAGGAAATATTGCCTTGCAAATGACAACATGTTGTATTCTGTTTTTTGAAAGAAGCATTATCATCATGTAAAGCCAGGCTGAAAAATAAAATGAGAAAAATTATACACACAGTCAAGAAATGAACTAAAGACTTTGCACGCCTGAACAGCTTTTCTGTAGTTACTGTATAACAGGAGTTCTACCCATAACGGGATTATAAGCAATGGGGGGCGGCTCTTAGGTAAAAGAGTGAACAAGGTTGGGATGTAGCCTGGATGAAATGCCAGCCGTCACAGAGTGCATGCAGTTTAAAGATGCCAGTTATCCTAACTGCACATCTTACAGTGATGTGCCAGTGTGAAACTCTTGAAGCTTTTTTTTTGGGTGCGGTTTTCAGTGGCAACATTTGCCGGTGCCGATTAGCAGAATTATGGCATTTTTTATTCTCCGTGGAAAACAAAAGATTGATTGATGAATTTAATAATGAAATAGAAACATGTTGCAAGCCGTATCAAACCGTATCACAGGCTAGATCTGGCCTGCGGGCTGGTACTTTGAGGTTAAGCTTTCTAAGTAGTGAAGGGGCCGACAAAATAGCTTGTCTTACAGAAAATGGGTGATTGTTCGATGGAATCATTCTATTATTTTAGCATTTTTATCTTTACCTCTGTTGATGGTATCTTTCAATATGGACAAAAGACTAAATATTGGCCAGCGGTACTGACCAATTCTGATATCTTGATTTGTAACGAACATTGGCCAATCCCGGTGTTAATCGATGTGTCATGTGTCTCTGACACCTTTGAACACATGCAACACAGGTAGTAAATACAAGCACAGAGTGTGTGAGGGGGGGTGGGGGGTGGGCGAAGAGGTGTGGCCCATTTTATTAGCCTGTAGCAGGAAATTACCATGATTTTTTTTAAGGCTGACGCATATGTACATCAAGGGTAACACTTTATTTGACAGGCCACAAATACTTAGTAGCAATTCATTTACTAAAGTACAAGTCATGAACAAATGTAGTTGCTACTTGAGACAAAAGATACATTATGATTCATTATTGATGAACAATATGAGACCAGTGTGTAACTAACCCTTCGTTTGTGATTAATTAATACGTGAGTAATACCATAATTATATATTATTTCTGCCACCCTCAAGTAAAGTGTTAACCGTATGATTTTGAATCCCACTCTACAAAAAAGTCTGTCAACTTAATCTGTCTTTTACCAATGAACTAACTCTTCTCCATCGCTGTTCTCCTCTGTTTCACAGGAGTGCGACGCTGCCTGTCCCATACCCCGCTTTCCTCCGCTCTCTGCCTGACTGTTTCGGCGCTGTGGTTTGGTTTAGGGTTTGTGCACATTTTGGTTGGAGCAGGAGTGGTGAAAGGTGCTGTTGGGTTCAGGACCGCCCTGGTGCCGGGATTGGCAGCCTTTAGTCTAGCGCTTCTCATTTTAGGGGTGGTGGGGATCCTACAAAAAGAGGTGGTTCTTTCCATAATTGCTTTTGCTATCAGCCTAGCGTCTGCCCACCAGATCGCTTCATTGTTCAATGCTGACTTCGGCCTGCAGGCCACAGCCGCAAACTATCTGCTGGTGTGTTGCGTCGGGGCCTACTTCGGCAGTGGGCGGCTGCTGTCATACATCACCAAGGGCAAGATGCAACCTCCTGGGACACAGCTCCAGAAGAAGAGCAAGCTAACGCCGGCCCAGGTTCAGGAGCGAAATGACGTGGTGCTGATTGGACTCGTGATGAATCTGCTTTCGGCCAGTGTGCTGGCCTGCCCGCTTTTGGGCGTGGTGCCGGAACTTTCCGAAAGCCTGGTGTCATGGTTATGGACGGCGGGTGTCTTCCAGCTGGGTGTCAGCATCCTCTCTTACCGAGCCATGGACACCTTAGCGGCTACATTTTACGGTTTTGCTGCAATCCTGAAGTTCGCAGAGGGGTACAGTCTCCTACTAAATAGCTTTGGTTACATGCTGTTCTTTCCAGCACCCCTCCCTATAGTATTCTCACTGTTATTTCTCACCTTAGCCATATTTAGCATTCAGAAGAGTCTTCTGGATGGTATGTACCAGCTCTTTTATATGGCGTACTGTATCTCCATTGCTGCTTTGCCAAGGGGCTTTTTCCAGGGCGGTACACAAGGTGTGCAGGTGGCCATCTTTATCGCATCCGCTGTGATGCTCTTGGTGAACCTGCACAATATGATATCCCCGTGGAGGCTGCCCACAGGCCAGGGCCTATTGAAGACTCTTCTGAAGAACAGTAATCTTTTTGTCCTGCGGCCCCAAGACAAGGATCAGCATGCCCCAAGTCTGGGCTACTCCAAGTATGCTGATGCAGAAGTCCTGGCCTATGCCTGCAGCGCACTGTCGGCCTTTGCTATAATGGCGACTGTGGGCCAAGAAGGACCGCTACACGTGATGATCCTGCCCTGGGTTGTTGTATGTGGTGGTTTCCTGCAGCTCCTCTGCGGCTCGGTGGCGTTTGCTCGGGGGAAGACGCTCGAGAGCACGGCGTTCATCCTGTACGGGATCCTGTGGACGGTGTGGGGGATGATTCGCTACGCTGGTCTGTACGGCAGAGAGCGCGGCTTTAACGTGGCCACCGGCATCATCTGCTTTATGCTGTTTAACTGCTTCGTGACGCTCGGCACCCTGTTCCTCAGCAAAGCCTGGTTTGCTTTCGCTTTCACTTTCCAACTCATTCTGGTCAGCTTCTTGCTCGACGCAGTGAATGCCTTGCCGTACGGCTATGACACTGCGGTTGCTCTTATCTTTGGCACAGTCAGCTTTTACTGCTTTTTGGCGCACCTGTTCAACAGTAACTTCCAGAAGCCACAGATGCCACTGGGTGGTCCTTTTATCAAGCTGAGCGGTTTTGAAGGTGACAGGGACAGTTGTCCACATGTACCAGCAAGAAAGGCCACATCTGTGCAGAAGATAGCAGGTAACAAAATAATAATGATAGTAATAAGATTGTCAATCCACGAAAAAATTCCTTTTGTCTAACGATTTGTGTTTCCATTTGCAGATATTTTAAAAAATGGTGGCACCTGCGGGATGCCTACGGACACCGTTTATGTGCTTGTGGCAACTTGCAATCGCCCTGACGCAGTGGAGAAGGCTTACAAGTAAGTCCTCTCCTCTGGCCACTGCAAAGTAAGATGGCTCCAGCCAATGATCATCCTCAGCAGATCGATCTGCGCAGATTTCAGTATGTTTCGGTTCATGGATACACCGATCTTTGCAGAATCAAGGTGCATGCCCAGGATCGTCCTATGTCTCTGTGGATCTCCAGTATAAAGCAGCTTGAGCCAGCAAAACACCTCATCAACCCAGTGCTCTGGGACTTCATGGAGGCTGCCTGGCCTTCCTCCATTAGCATTGTCATTCCTCGAGGTTGGTGAGACTTATATTATTGTGCACGTCAAGTAAAGTCAAGTAAACTCTGATTTCAAGATAGCACTTATGATATTCACCGTACTAGATTTTGCAGAATAACTCCTGAAGGTAGCAACATACGTAATAATTGTAACAACATAATGCCTTTGAAATTTAAATTAAAGAAGATTTCTCGTCATTATTACTGTTTGGATTCTGTGTCTATAGGTCCCTGGATGGATTTCTTAGGGCTGGGAGAATCTGAAAAGTACATAGGGACTCCGCAGAGCATCGCCATACGAAATCCAGACTGTACTGTTGCCACACATCTCATGGATCTGGTAGGCCAATGTGTGATGTGCCATGTCAAAGTTTCGGAACTAAAAACCCAACAGTTACACTGAATAGACACTTTCCCACCTCATGAACATTTTTCAGGAACCAGGAACTTCAGTCAAGTTCCCTCTGCAGGAACTCAGTTCAATTGTAGTTCCTCAGAGGGAGTCGCTGAACATTTTTAAGCCCTGGAGTATTTACTTTACGCCTGAACAGGAACTACTGGCAGGGGATTTTAACGATAAACTTTCTGAAGTGGTTGCCCACAAGCACTGACACCAACTTGGAATTTATCTTGAAGTGCAGGGAAAAGAGATAGAAGTAATTGAGCAATAATCGAGTAGATGGAATTATTTTGGTATCTCAGTTTCATTCAGTGCACTAATGAATACCTTTATTCCTTGCATCTCCATATTTCCGCTTTGAAAAATTTGATCAGTAACCGACATACTTCTGTTTAATATCACCAGTGCCAGTGATGAAACCCGCCAGCACTTTACACAATTAGTGGGATACCGTAACATCATTTTTTTAATTCTCTGGAAAACAAAAGATCAATCTACTGGCCAGATTTAAAAATCAATTATAAACATGTTGCAGGCCGTATAAATAAAAGTAGAATATTGTGTCCCATTTTGAATACAGGATAGGATTTTTCCTGTATTCTGGACCACACAGTTGATCCTCCCAATAATTAACAACTTACAAAACAACTTGTTCATCTTCCATTTTGAGGTGTCGGCGTATTTCCTAAGAAATTACATGTGAATTTTCTATGGTTATTTAGCATAACAGGTACAGTTATGGTTGTGCCGTGTGAAAGTGACCAGGAACTGCAAAAGTCCTCGGCCCTGAACTTTATTGGAAAAGCGTCTAATCCAGGGCATTTCTTCCATAACCTTTTCAAAACACTGTGGACTCAATTTCCAGGTGGGGCCGATTGCTACAATGTCTGCAAATCCAACTGGAGAGGCGGATACGACACATCACAATCAGGTTTATGCAAAGTTGGGGAACAAAGTAAGGACGCACTGCATGTGACTATAGGCCTTTACACAGTTTGTTTGTTTGTGTGCCTGTGTGTCCTGTGAAGATCGCAATTTTCAGTGTGTTTTCCATAGGTAGATGGAGTACTGTGTGATGGTCCTTCTCCAGAGAATATTGCTTCCACGGTGGTAGACTGCACCAAAATTGAAAGTGGGAAAATTGGTTTCTTCAGAGTGGGTGTCATTCCAAAGTCACAGGTATCGTTATTTTGAGTTAAACAATCATATCACCTAAACTTTATCTTTATGACAAGCGCATAACCCGCATGCATGGTGACCAGACCTAATCCTCCTTGGAATCTCAAAAGGTGCTGCAGATTTTTGGGGAGGTGCAGAAGAAACATATGGTGGGCCAGGTGAACCCCACCTTTATGCCAGATGTTCCAGAACTCACTGTGGAGAGCCATTCAACACCAGGCAGCATGCATACGCTGGGTCAAGTAAAAGAAGAGGATGAGCCGAAATAATGCAAACTGTTGACGTACAATACAGCAGATTTCTATGAAACATTTACATAATGTTGTAGCCCCCAAATTTTAGAAACTTGTGACAATCTAATTCCATTAATCTATGATTACTGATCATAATACTTGTGCTGTATGTTTTCTGCTTGTACAACCCTGCACTATAGTAAGAAGAAAATAACAAAAATCTACAAATATCAGCTTTAATGCTTGATACAACAATGACTACCTGCATGATCTATCTCTGTGTATTCATTCATTCATTCATTCATTTTCAGGATTACTGTAGCAATGTCTGTCAGAATGGCATGAATTTTTAGAAAATTTACACGATAGTCTGTGACACAGGTCTTTATGCCAGATATGACTAATAGCACACAGAATAATAACATATAGAAATACACTATATGTATGATAGTATTGGGAGACTTAGCCATTACACCCACAGGAACTTTTATGACACCCCTTCTAAATCCATAGACATCAGTATGGAGTTGCTCCATCCTTTGCAGCTGTAACAGCTGCCACTTTCTTATTTTCTTGTAGAATTTTGCTGAAGTTTAAAAAATAGACATAAAACAGAATAGAATAGATTATACTAGTGTACTGCAATTGTGTGTACTTCCTTAAATTCTCTCACCAGTACAGGATAAAGTTGAAGATATTACAAAATTCAAGACCATATCAGCCCATGCAGTCTTTTATTACAATTAATGAGAACAGGGGGGTAATTAATATATCATTTTCCTCTGTATTCAAACATTTATTCCTAAATGATGAACGTCCAGCGCTTCCATACCACTAAAGAGCCACTTCAAAGACAATTATTTGCAGTACTCACATCTGTTTACACTTTATTTTAAGCTTTCAAGGATTAGCAAAAATGTATTTTATGGAAAGCATATCAGAAGAAGAGCAGATAGCATGGACTGTCTCAGACAGGGGTGAAATCAGGAGAAGGGACCATGCGCTCAGTTCATTTCAACCTTATTTCTAATCTTTTGTGGACGAAATACTTAGCAACCCTAATGCCTGGGCGATGTTCTAACCCCATTAATAGAAATATTTTATTTTTCTTCCTCCTCATTGCTTTTGTTAAACACATCTCAAAACCTGCCCCCTCCATACTGCTTCTCCCCAGGCTAGACTCATCTACCTGAATTTTATTAATCCCAGGGGTGACTTTTTTGCTGCCCGGCAGTATTTAAAAAATGAATCCAAACACAGCTGTCTCCCTTCAAGGAAAAAATAACCTAAACATGTATAATAGAATTAACTGAGGTAAAACATGAAAGGTGCTAAATTTAGTGCTAGTGGAACAATACTAAGATGATACTAAGAGAGTTCATTTTAGCCTTCCTCCCGGAAAAAGTTGAAGGCAAACCTTTGCAAAGCAGCCTGTCACTACAGACACCAGGAAGGACTCGCCACTGCTCAACAGCCTTGATTGCCTGTTGACTCTGCAAGCCAATCAGCAGCTGTCTCATCTCAATTGGATAATGCAACATAAAGGTACTCGTAGAGTCTTAGCTGTCCCCTGATATCCTGGATCTACTTCCCCCCCTTCACATTCACTGCACACTATAGGGCCTAACATGGAAGTATTGTTGCAATATTCAAGTATGCAAAATGGCTGTTTGTTAGTAACCAAAGATAGAATGGAGGTCAACCTATTGTTACTTTTATATATAATTTTTTTTACCTAAGTACAAGAAGCAGGTGAAGTACTTTCCAAGGTCACAGTAGCTCAAGCATTTCCAGTCAGCTATCTACAAAGGGCCGGGTAAACGCATACTGTATGCAAATTTATAAATAATACAAAACTGTTGGACATCTTACATTAAAATTTTGTATTATACCAAAACATTATGACCATAAGTGAGTGTTTTTGTGTGTGAACAGCTCATCTGTAAATTGCTTTTGTGAAGTAGAACAAGGAAGTTACTTTAAATGTTCACTTGCTTGAGAGTTCAGTATTGTTTTTCTAAAATTATTTTGATATGTTTGAGTCTCATGAGTTCCCTGGTAACCTGAAGGAGGCAATTACTAGCTCACCCACAGATCAGTGAGTTTTTGTGGGTATGCCGTTCAGTTATGGGCCAGTAACAATTACAGACATTCAAACAGATTGCAGTGCTCTGCAAAGGAAGTAACCAGGGCAACTTCCTCTTTCGGTAGAATGCAAGGAAGGTGATGAAAGGATATCAAACTCAAATGAAAAACTTAAAAAATATACACAAAAAAGCTACACATGGGCCAAACCCCAAAATTGCAAAACATTAAGCTTTCAGTGTTCTCAACAGCAAATAGACTTTTGCATCCAAGAAGCCTGTGTAAGTGAATGTCCCCATTTCCAGTTTTTTTCCCCCAGCAGTTCACTGCACCAGTGATGAGTAAACAGTGACACCAGTCTCTGCAGTGCGATTTTTAGATATCGCTAACTATCTGACCATAATTTGTTGTCAGACCATTAAAAGCATAATATTTTGCAATTTGGGGTTTGGTCAAATTTTCTTTTCTGCCCAGCTGTGTATTGCCATGATTTGACGTAAGTACACATTGATGCATTATCATTAGCCTAAAAATATTCAGTTATTTTCCGTAATGACCCTGTTTGTCATCTGGACTAGAGCAGCCCATAGAATGGAAGGGTGATAATGGGTAATGAAGTAAACACACAACCACATTCTAATCAGTATAATTAAAGTACTTCAGACAAAATAACTTTAGAGGTGGTTTTGCTAACACTTTGCTTGATGCTGTCATCTATAATGCACTATAGATACTGTACCTTTACAGTATAATGCATTATAATGGACGGTATAAGAATTAATAAAGCATTACAGTGCCTTCTATTGGCAGTGGTAAGGCATTATAGTGTTGATTATAATACTTCATAAACTCCAGTGAAGCTCTCATCTATAAAGCATTATAGATACCTTAATAATGCATTATAATGGTTGGTGTAAGAATTAAGGATGCTGTGTACTGCATCATGAAAGCATCTATGCTACATTATAGGAAAAAGCTCCATAAAGCATTCATAATATACATGGCTATAATGTGTAATGCCTTTTTATAAATACGTATGGCCATATTTATACCGCTTTATGAATGCATTCAGTTATTAGCCAGTAACAATTAGAAACATTCAAACAAAATGTGTTTTGAATGTGTTCATAGATTCTAATAGGCATGGCATTCATAGAAAGGGTTACCGTGTTTTTTTATTGTCTCGATGTGTCAGCCAACATATCCATACATGTACAGTATATGTTTATATGAGTAACAAGGGTAGCACTGTATATGTGAGACAGAACGATTTTGCAAAAGCAAAACATTTAAGATATAACGTCCCTCCTTTAGTTCATGTCAAATTATACCAAGGAATATAATCATACATCCATTTCATATATGTCCCTATTCTTTGGTAATAGCAAACAATATATTCCTGTGTTATAAATTCCATTGCAATGCAGTTATACAGCTTATACCTAAGTTATACAACTTCATACAAATTTATTGATACAGATACGATATAGATAACGAAGTGAATAATCTGAATACAAATGAAAAAGGAAGCAGATGATTCGACATACTAGAATATATAATTACTAATTTCCTGAACATTTTCAGCTAATATTATTACCAACTTCAACTAAAAAATGAAGGAGGTAAATAATTCTCTTATGAGGTTTCCTGTTTTAAAATACAATGTTCACAAACATAATGAAGAAAACTGTGAAGAAGTATGACGTAAAGTTGATCAACAGTGAAGTTTTACACAACATATTTCACTTCTGCTGGCTGTTTTTGACTTCAGCCGTACTTATGCTTAGCAAAGACTAAAAACTTAATTTAAGTTTGAAACCTTTACTATAAAAATAAAAGAACTACAAAAGTGAATAAACATTAACAAATAAATAATGAAAGGCATCTGTATTATTCATCTCATTAAGATTTTTTTATTGGTGTTCTCCTTCAACTGCTATAGCTCCATAAAGATGCACCTGACAGTCAGATGGCTTTATCTCGTCATACCTTCACACAAATGATGCAGGGTAGCTGATCACTGTTCTTCTTTCACTGAAGTTGTAGTCAGCTGAGGAATGAAAAAATGGGAAGTCAGGAGATTACCAAAACATTTTAAAACTTGAGTTGCACGCTGATGAGAAGAAAAACACATTTACACGCATCCAACATGCTTTGAGGCAGAACTGTAGATTGCTGTTGAAAAGTTGAATGCGACGATAAACCCTTTATTTTCCATGTGTGCAAGTATGAGTACAGGTACATCGGAATTATTCTCTGCCTACTCCATCGTGCTTGCCATAGCTTGGAGGGGTCACAGTGCAGGTTCAGCCGACATGTGGTGCCTCTGGAGCTGGGGGGCTTAGGGTCAAGGACCCACAGACATGTGGCTGTTTTGTGGAGACAGAGCTTGACATGGTGACCTTCTGATGACAGGCAAAGTGACTTGGCATCCTGAGCCACCAATGGAGCAAAATAAAGGAGAGCGGGAACACAGTCCCTTACTGCCAGAAATTATGCAGGGGAGATTCACACATTTTAGGAATTCACAGGGGTCAGCACTGCTGCAGTGCAATAGCTGGGCCTCACCCTGGGTGAACCACCTTCATGATCATGGTACAGTATCTCCCCTGCCAGGTAAATATCTAAAATAACTGTCACTTAAGTGCATATAAGCAAGTTAGGATTGTATTCATCTGCAAATTGATCATGGATTGGAAATGATTTTTTTTTCATTAGGGCTGGACTGGCCCAACTCCATATTAATGCCTATGGATTTAGAATGGGAAGTCTTCATGGAGGAGATGGTCCCAGTCAGCAAAATTCAGTGTAGGGAGTCTACTCTAGGTATTTATGTGTGGTGGGCCCATATTACAAACTGTCAAGGGCAAATTTTTAATCCAAGTCCAGCCCTGAGTAGAATAATAAAATGTGCCACAAAATAATACAATAAAAACATGAGTGTGGGTTCGTTGAAAAATGGTTTCAGTTTTTCACCAGCTAACTTAACATTCCCCATGGAATTCTTTCATCATTTTGTTGATATATTCATGGAGGCTGGGCCTAGTTGCTAAATGACCCATAGCTGTATTAACATAACCAAAACCACAATCCAAAACTGCAACCCAAACCAGCAGGCAAGGGGTCGAGAAACACTCAGGGCAGCAAAATGAAATCCCAAGACGTGGGACAGGTAATTAGGCGACATGCTGATGACACTCCAGAGCCGTACTGAGTCCAAAACGAAATTCAAGAAGTGAGTGGGGTAATCATGCAATGTGCTAAAAGTTAATCTGCTAGCTATCATCATTTTAAATCGAATTACAAAAGAACGCAGAATAAATAGCATAGAAAAATGAACTTGTATGCATCAAGTTTGTCTTATTTTCTATATTTAGCAGGGGAAGATCTTGGAATCACCCACTTAATCATTAAACATTAACTTAATCCACATTTTCCATGACAGTATTTTTTTCCTAAATGTGGAAACTAGCAAATATTAAGAATTTCCAAGCAGCTATTAATTGCTCACCAATGCTGCCACCTATTGAACAAAAAAATAGTTTGCAATAATATTTGTTAAAAGGGATGGGTCGTTAAAGCTTCTTAATCAATAAATTTCGTATTATTATTGTCACTGTTTATCACACCAGTTAAAATGTATGTTTCTGAAACCATTAAGGAGCTAATACTTCCATTGTAATATTCCAATATTCCATTGTACTGGTGAAAATTTTTTCCTGATACCATATAGTTATGTCTGTGACCTTTCTGATTGGCCATTTCCTGCCTTAATCAAGAAGGCATCTATTACCATGAGCCATCACTGATCCTTACTACATTGACACACCTTTTTCAAAATTCAAGGAAAAGAACAGTAGTAATATATTATGACTGATGCATTTTTAGTTTGCTTTTCACAAGACAGAATGTCTATAACTGCATTTGGCCTCCAGGCTTGCTCTCATCTGTATACAGTATGTGTGTGTCTAACAGAGAGCAAGGGGAAAAGAGAAGTTCCACACGGGGACTGATAAATTATCAATATTTGTCAGGATCAATGGACACCCTTTCCTGTTTGTCATTGCCCTGTTTGGCCAGCAGGTGTCACTGGCTGCCCCATTCCTAGTGTTTGAGTCCTTAGTGTTTAATGATTACGGCCCTCACCTGTGTCTTGTTACTCCTAGTCCCTAGTGTTTCGTTAATCATCTATGGCTCACACCTGTTTCTTGTCTAGTCCTAGTTACCAATGTATAGATGTGCCTGTTCCTTAGTTGGTCATTGTATGTTACATGTCAGTGTCTCTGTGATTGTTCTAAATATCTTTTGTGCTTTTCCTTATGTATCCTTGTTTCTTCTTGGGCAACCGACCTGCCTTGATTTTGACCCTTTGTGGTTCCTTTTTGTTTTGTGTGCGCTGGAGTTCTGTTATAATAAAGTACCCATGTCTTCCCAAGCTGCACTGTGGATCATACCACACTGTCACACTATTCATCAATGTAGGACCATACCTGCCACCTGAACAATGCAGCCCTGACGAAATGCCCATCAAAGAGACAGAGGTATGTAGGTAAATTGTAGCCCACTGCAAAAGCTCTTTGAGGATTCTGATATTCTGATTATGTGGAAGCTTCAAAGCCGCAATCACCTCAGCAACCGTAATTCATTACGGTAATAGCTTCCTGTTAAAAAATACATAGTAATCCATTACCTATAGGATTATAGTAATCAATACAAGAATTATTCAAATGTTTAAATGCAGTGGTGATACATTTAGCAGACTATTCTCTTTTCACTGGTGTCATATAATCACTCATTCAGCAAGTTTATATAGAGAAAAGTATTCACTCTGCTGTCTTGTGTCACTGGGTAACAGTGAATATAGAAAATAGGAGGGAAAGGAGAGTTGTCTGAGGAGGTTAAAGAGAAGATGCTTAACTAAGCATGGCTGCAAGGCCATTTCTAAAGAGATTTAAGCTGCTTATAACAGTTCCAAAGGAACCAAAGTCTCACCATCTTTCACTGTCTGAATGATAGTGGCTCCATGGTAAAAGACCTGAAAAGAATAGACCTCCCTTCCATGGCACACAAAAAAAACACTAAATTAGAGATTTCTAAAAAGTATGTTGACAAGCCGCAGTCCTTCTGGGAAAATGTCCTTCGGACAGGTTGAATAAAGCTGAAGTATTTTCGTACATCACTCCACTCCATGAATGGCATCTTTTCATGGTGGAGGGGTTTGTGCACCTCTGTGACCCTTGGAGCTACGTTGTGGGGACAATTGCCCCTGGTAGGGTCTCTCAAGGCAAACTGGTCCTAGGTGAGTAGCCAGACTAAGTGTGATTCACTTAGACCTCCGTGATGACGGATAATAAGGACCATGTGGTCCCACCCAGATTGGGGAGATTGAGGTCTATCCCTAGAGCCAGGTCTGGGAGAAAAAGTGGTGTCTGTATTTGATTTTTTTTGTACCTCACTTTGATTATTCATATAAAGTATTTTTGTCTTGAGAAATTCCAGAATTCCAGTAGCGCACAATTCGCAGGTCAGAGGAGGGAGATTCCGCCGTTGAGGCTTACCAAGCTAGGGGTGTGGCTAATCATTTCATTTTTTGAACTTTCCATCTAGCTTGCTAACATATTTACTACTTTGCTCTGTAATAATGAAAATCTGGTGCTGAATATTTTGTTGTAGTTGGACATGCATATTTTTCCAGGTAAGTGGGGTTAACTGGGTATGAATAAGTTTAGCCACAGTCAGTGTTACTGGCAAATCTGTTGCTCTGGCAGCCGGCATGTACTGTCCATGCTGCTGTGGTGGCATCGTCCTTGCAGGTGTCCTTGTATGTCAATCAGATTTTGTTAAAAAGTGTAATTAAGAACAAAAATTTAGCTTCGGATCAGCCCATCAGAAATTAAAGCTAAAACCTCTGACCCTTATGTTTTCATTATTTGATAACCTGGACAAAACAAAATTAAGATGAAAAACATTAAATGATGTACTAAAAATACATTGTCTCAAAATTCCTCATCAATGTAACTTGAAATGAAGAAAAAAGCACAGTTACAGTGTATTGTTTGTAAAGGAAGCATTCCATTGGAAGGTTTACATTTGAGTTTATTTATGTATAAAATTTGAACAAATATTTCCTGAATATACAAAGGAATTCTCATACGCATATGGTAGTTTAACTGAGGCCATCTAAGGGCCATTATCTTCAGCTACTTCATCTCTGACCAGTTCTTTGTCTGTCACGTAGTCATTGAGGATAATGTCCCCCTCTCTGTCTGAAATGAAGCAAGAGCCTTTGTTAAAAACCTGCCGCTCCAGCACAGTGATACGCTGCTTGAGTCGTTGCTGCATGGCTGTGTACTCATTCAACAGCTGTGCAAAGCGTGCTTGTAGAGAATCCAGGGAATTCTGCAGCAGCTCCACCTTCTCCTCAACATCCTCCCCTGTCGGCTTCCTTGCAGCATTCTCATCCAACAGACCCTCTTTCAACAAAATTTCTCGCCCTCGGTCCTCCAGCACCTTCTTGGCATCAGGGTACTCTGTCACTGCCTCCATCAGATCATCCTTGGACAGGCAGAATAGGTCAGAATAGCCGATGCTGCGGATGTTGGCAGTGCGACGATTGCCCATCTTGCTACCCTGTATGTTTAGAATGCTGATCTCCCCAAAACAGCTGCCGGCAGTCAGCAGGGCAAACTGTGTCACCCCGTCATCTGACACGACCGCTAAGCGACCCTCTTTTATGATGTACATCTCTTTTCCAATGTCACCCTTTCGGCAGATGTAATCACCGGGGCTAAAGACCTGTGGTCTCAACTTGAGGACTAATTCCACAAGCAGGCCAGCTTCACAGTCTTGGAAAATGCGCACTTTTTTCAGTGTCTCCAAGTGCACGTTTATGGCAATTTCTGCACGCAGTTTGTTTGGGAGGTTCTTCAGCACCTCCGCCTCATCCACTGCTTTCTTGTTAGTCCACAGGTAATCGAACCACTTGATGACACGTGCCTCCAGATCTTTGCTGACCTTTCGGAATTGCATGTAATGCTTGATGGCATCGATGCGAGCCTGAAACTCTGCCCGTGTGGCGTTCATGTTGGAGATCATGGAACCCACGTTACCTACAATGGTGGCAAAGATCAGTACTCCAACTAAAAAATCAAAGACCACGAACAGATACTCCTCATCCCTGGCAGGTGGTGGCATATCCCCAATTGTAGTGAGAGTAACAGTTGACCAATACAAGCAGAATATATAGCTAAGGGATAGTGATTCTCCTGAGCTTGTGACATTGGGATAAACCCAGTTGTCTGAGCCAAACCCCAGTGACTTAGAGATAGCATAGTAGATGCAGGCATTCCAGTGGATGATGACAAGGATGTAAAGAATCAGATTGCAGATGCGAAAGATATTGGGGTAATTAGTGTGCGTCTCAGTGCGGTCGAAAAACTCAAACATACGAGGAAAGCGCAGCAGTCGATTGAAACGTAGCTGAGGCGTGTGGATGCCTGTGGCAATGTAAGCAAGATCGGTTGGTAGAATGGACATCACATCGAGCTTGAAGTGCAGCGTGTGGATGTAGCTCTTTCTAAGCTTAGACAGGTCTTTCACCAACAGGCCCTGTTCCAGAAACCCTGTGGGAGAGTCAGTACAAGGTTCAGTTTTGCTGAAAGTATCACTTGTGTTGAAATTAGGTTAATAAAATTCAGTAAAACAGTGACGTAAGGCTGGGTGATGTCATATCGATATTACATCGCACATGTGCAGTAATCACCAGGGCTTCAGGTGACGTGCAAACCAACCAGACCCCAGCTTTTCGGTACTACACAGACGTTTACTTACATCCACAATTTGGCAAGCAGATTAGTAGTGCACCTGATTAGGAATATTGGTAATCTATAAAAAATTGGCATACACTTATGCTTAATTAACGCTTTGGACTTTAAACCACCGCACCACCGATTTCTTTTTACCTTGCATATCCACAATATCTTCTCTTTTAAAAGATATTACACTGAAGTATGCCAAAGCATACTGTACACCAAAGCAAATAGTATACCAAAGCAGTATAATGTGGTGTGCTCCATTAACCAAATTTAATAAACATAAAGATACACCAAGTTTATACCGATTACTAACTTTTGGGTGTCAAAAAACACTTTCATTAATATTTTAGCAGTACTACTCATTTTCTTAGCAAATTGTGGGTATAAATACAAATCCATATAGTACCAAAAAAAGTGGCGTCCAGCTAAATGTTTCACCCGCCATCTGATTTTTGCGCATGTGTAATATACCATCAATATGATATCGCCCAGCCCTACAATGTACTGTATATAGCACTGCAGTACCAAAATTATTAGAAATATGGTATATGAAAGGTACAGTAAGGCTTATGTAGAATTCTTGCTAATGTGCTAACCTGTGCGTAATCGGACACAGGTGTCCAGGACGTATACAACATCTGAAAGATAATCCAGCACCAGCCACAGGATATAGCAATCTGTCTGAAGGGCATCAAAGCAGGCCCTGTAAGATGCAAAGTCAAAAGTATTTCCTCACAGGAACAGGATGTGTATCAAACACACATGCACGCACAAAAATCACACAACATGAATAAAACAAGAAAATCACATTTCTAATGTAATATCGCGGCATGCAGTTATAGAACGAAAGGAGCAGCTCATTAACATACCTTGCCACCAGAAGGACCCAGTTGTAGAGGACGGCTGAGGCGATAAGAAAGAGCCAGTAGTAGTATACATCATCAGCAGGCGCCACAACAAATGTGGTGATCTTGCTCCTGTGATATACGACAATCCACTGAAACAAGTACACTGTGATACACCTTTATTAAAAACTAAAAATAAAATAGCAACATGGTTCATCAATAAAAATTGCTAGCATGGTTAGACTTCCACTGTGACACAATGCCTTGAAAGGGCAGTCTCATGCAAGCATTGTGTAAGCAGTGGATGCTGTCAGCATACAAAATATTCCATTTGCTGTCTGCATCATTGGCCTGGCTGTTGCGACTAGGGGCGGTCCTTATCTCCGGCCCACGGAACCTCTCCAGGAACGAATCGGGCCTTTGTTGTTCCTCCAGCAGACTCTTGTGGGCCCACTCCCTCAAAATCAACACAAGGCTTACCAATCTGTAAGACATATATGTTTCGGAATTCGTTACATTTAAAAAAAAAAAAAAAAAAAAAAACTTTTTCACCTACAGGTGACAGGACATATTTGCATTGTAACATAACTTGTAAAATGTATTATCATTAGCAAACCAGCCCTCAAAATAGATAAAAACAATCATATATAACAGGCAGATGAAATATTTTCTCTCTGATTGGACAGAAGCTTATTGGTTCTTAACAGTATCAATGATTGGGTGTGTCGAAAAAATTTATGACACTAAGACGGATGCCTTTGTACGTGACTTTGCTTTATTATTGAGCTCAAGGGAACAACCACTTAACTGCAACCTTCACGGTTAAGCTCCAAAGACTTTCTGGTCAACATAACCGTTATAGGGGTACATACACAGGTCACGCCCCCTCCTCTGAACCAGATCAAACTGGTTAGGGTAGGGGGTGCACTTTGTAACGCACATATACCTTATTCAAATTGCATCTTTCAAACATGTATACTTCATGTGATCAGCATACTGCAGGCCTGGGGCCCGTGGGGGCGTCTATGCTTCTGCCTGACCTCTGTCTCTGTGGTGTTCCTGACGTGTCTGCTAAATGCACTCGACGCTCACGCCTTTGTCCCCCAGTCTGCGTTTCTTGTCAGTTCTAACAAGTACTACGTTCCAAAATATCAGTGCAACACTTAGCTCAAACCTCAATCATCTCTCCCTCTAGTCAATACAGCATTTCTATTACAGGTGACACAGTTTGTATATTATATAAAAACGTCCTGATAGGAAATTACAAAGTAATTTGACATGAAAAATATACAGTGCAGTATGCAGTGCGGTGTTTATTTATAAACTGGTGATAAATAGACTTTTTATGTTACCGTTCAGGCTAGCAGACCATTATGGGGGTCCAAGTATTATGCATGAATGTTCACGTTCGGGGGGCGGCATGGTGGTGCAGTGGTTAGCACTGTTGCCTCACACCTCTGGGACCCAGGTTTGAGTCTCCAGTGGGTTACATGTGTGTGAAGTTTGCATGGCTCCGGACCCCCCGCGACCCATTAGGATACAGCGGGTTGGAAAATGGATGAATGAATGGATGGATGGATGGATGGATGGATGGATATTCACATTTGTTTATATATGTATAAACTTTACATATGAGTCCTGTTTAGTGAACCCCATATAACTGGCTCTCTTACCGCGACAAGGCCCTTCTACCACCTTCAGGTTCTATGGTGGCCATGCGCTGAAGCTCTGAAGATGTGTCATCACACACTGAGTGCAACCTAAGAACAAGAAAATTAATTAATTTACTAATAACTTACGGATGTAATATAGGAGTATATAGCCCCAACAGCAAGGTAACAGTAAAAGACTATTATATCCAGAGTCACTGTAAAAGACTATTATATCCAGAGTCACAGTAAAAGACTATTATATCCAGAGTCACTGTAAAAGACTATTATATCCAGAGTCACTGTAAAAGACTATTATATCCGGAGTCACTGTAAGGGGGGGGAGTTGGCAATATAAAGGGTCAAATATAGAATGTTTTTATGGGTCCAAAATCTCTAGATATTTGTATCATACCTGTTTCACACCTAAAGTTCATTATTAGCTAGAGTGAACATTGATACTTTTCAGACAACATATTTTGCATATTTGCATCCCAGAATACCAAGCACAGTGCCCTCCGTAATGTTTGGCACAAAGACACATTTCCCTTGATCTACAGACAGTTTAAAATTTCAAACCAAACAAGTCAGATGTGATTCTATGCACACATTCTTGACTTTACTATAAAGTTAATGGCATGCATTTCGTGCTGAAATGTCACATCATGTTGAAATCACAACACTGTTTATACATAGTGCCCGCTATTTCAGGACACCATGATGTTTGGGACATAACAATGGTGTGTATATTAAAGCAGTCGTGTTTAGTACTTTGGACTTGAAGTCTGCAGTTCATAGACATCACCAGATCTTCCTTGGAGATGCTCTGCCAAGCCTCTAATGCAGCTACCTTCAGCTTCTGCTTGTTTGGGGGGCTTTAAGTTTCTTCTTCAGCATACAGAAGGCACACTCAACTGGATTAAAATCAGGTGACTGATTTTTTAGTTTTGAAAAACTCCGGTTGCCTTAGCAGTATGTTGTTTGCGATTATTATCTTATTCCAGGATGAAGCGCCGTCCAGTGAGTTTGGAGGCATTTAGTGGAACTTGAGCGGGTAAGATGTTTCTACACACCTCAGAATTCATCGTGCCACTGCGTCAGCAGTTACATCATCAGTGAAGATAATTGTGTCAGTACCTGTGACAGACAAACATGCCCAAGCCATAGCACCCGCACCACCAAATGAGGTGGTATGCTTTGGGTCTTGGGCGGTTCCTTTTTGTCTCGACACTTTCCTCTTGCTGACACTTTGATAAGTTAATCTTGGTCTCGTCTGTCCATAAGATCTTTTTTCAAAATTGTACAAGATCTTTTAAGTTCCAAATTTTTATCTTGCCATCTTGTTTTTGTGGCTAGCTATTGGCTTGCCTCTTTCAGTGTAGCCTCTGAATTTCTGTTCATGAAATCTTCTGTGTACAGTCGACTCTGACAAAGACACACCTACCCCCTGAAGACTGTTTCTGATCTGTTGGACAGGCATTTGGGGATTTTTCTTTACCATAGTGAGGATTCTTCTGTCATCAGTAGTGGAGATCTTCCTTAGCCTACCAGTCCCTTTGCGATTACTGAGCTCACCAGTGCATTCCTTCTCCTTAATGATATTCCAGACAGTTAACTTTTGTAATCCTAAAGTTTGACCAATGTCTATAATGGTTTTATTCTTGTTTTTCAGCCTCATAACGGCTTCTTTGACTTTCATTGGCACAGCTCTTCTCCTCTTGTTTAACAACAGCAACTACAGGCTCCAAATGGTGTAAGCAAGCCTGGGTATCTTATCCCTGCACTAATGAAGTAATGAAACACACCTGAGTGACTCACAAACACCTGTGAAGCCAAATGTCCTAAACATTATGGTGCCCTGACATGAGGGGGACTATGAATAAGAAGTGTTGTAACTTCTACCCGGTACGCAAATAACTTTATTAAAGTCTGGAATGTGTACTTTAACCATGTCTGAATTGTTTGATTTGAAATTTTAAACTGTGGAGCAGAGGGATAAATCAAGGAAAATTGTGCCTTTGTCCCAAACATTATGGAGAGCACTGTAATTGATACATTATACATCACCGGCTGATGGTGCTGTCTGGTCTCTCTGTCTCATCCTTTAACTCTGTCTTCACTGGCAGTTGATGAGATGAAAGGACTTTTTCCTCTACAGGCCCCTGGCCAGTCATCCTTTGCCCTATAAAATTAAGCCACAGAGACAAATAGGAATTAGCTAAAAGCATGGAATTGAGTCACTGTTAACACCATCATCATCATCTTTTTTGATAATTGTAAATAAATATCGATCTATCTTCCATAACAGGGTCAAGTATAATGGCATGGTGAACCTTGAGTCTACCCCGAGGAGGACCACCCTGTATGAGACCTCAGGCCACCAGTTAACCAGCAATCACTGGTAACAGCAACACATTCCAAACAACAGCAACACATTCCAAAAATCAAATGTATTATTTTGGCGGGGGGGTGTAGAGAATTAATATTACAGACTCAACAGTCCTTGAGGGTGTAGAATGTTTTTGATGCAGCAGATTCACATGAAGAGGGCAGAAAACATATTAATATGACAACAGCTATTTTAAAATGAATGTTACTATCTAGCCACTATCGGTTTAATACTAGCAGTGGCACAACCAGGGAAGTCAACGATTTACATGACACTCAGGGATACACACTAAACACACACACACGCATCCAGCACGACACTCAGGGATACATGCTAAACACACATACGTGCATCCAGCACGACACTCAGGGATACACGCTAAACACACACACATGAATTCAGCACGACACTCATCTATACAAGCTAAACACACTCACACCCATCCAG
>JAODKE010000040.1:2433300-2451551 GCA_026779605.1 Mormyrus hasselquistii | reverse complement strand
GACACTCAGGGATACTCGCTAAACGCACGCACCCGCATCCAGCACGACACTCAAGGATACACGCTAAACACACGCACACGCATCCAGCACGACACTCAGGGATACGCGCTAAACACACGCACACGCATCCAGCACGACACTCAGGGATACACGCTAAACACACGCACATGCATCCAGCACAACACTCAGGGATACACGCTAAACACACACACATCCAGCACGACACTCACGCTTTTTGACTCGCGCTCACGCAGGAAATCTTATGGCAAATCTATATCGTGGTAAATCAACACACATGTTACAAAATATCATATTTGGCACCATTATATTCCATTTTTTGTCTAGACCCCAAACATAAGACAACACTTTTTCAGACGTAATTTGAGGGGGGAAAAAAAGTTATATTCATCTTATATTTCGGCCAATTTGGTACTTCATGGAGATCCAGGACCTGGATTGGAAAAGATTGCTTTATAGTTTAATGCTCATGATCTCTGTCCTCCCTATAACTAAAGTGCATTAGAGAGCGGATAAGTCTGCAGAAAGCCCTATGGGAGGACCTACCGACAGCCCTCAGCGGGGCTTTCCCGGTTAGGTCATCGCTGTGGAGACAATCCTGCCATCCATAGCAACTACTGGTGTTTCAGCAATGATGACTGTCCTTTCTAAGAGTGAGAGGGGAAATAGGCCGTAGAGAAGAATAATGAAATAAAAGAAAATTTTCAGTCAAAAACAGAAGAATCCTCTGACTGACTTTGTGGTGGTATGTTGTCACTATGGGATGTAGTCCAGCATGGACCACATGACTGTTTAGACAAAGATAAATTTTTTGCTTAGATACTACATCTTGCTGTATGTGCATAAGCAATCCATTAACAGATGACAGTTAAATGCAAAGCACAAGGTATTCAAACCAAACCGTCATAAGATTAAATTAAGAGATTTTGTTATATAGCAATTAGCCGATAAACACTATTGTCTAGTTGTAGATTTTTCTGACTGAATGCCATGTATTTCATCAGAATGTGAGATACAGTAGATAGGACACTGATTATGGACAGCAGAGACAACTAATGAGCCTATTTAGAGATGAACTGAACGCTCTTTTACTAATTGGCAGATCATTTGGGGATGCACCTGCTTGTCACAGTGGTCTCTATGCAATTTTTCACTGGCAATTATATCTGGTAACCTGTATGCAACATTATTACAGAATATCATCTTGTAAACTATTGCGTGAAAGCCATAGGAAGAGTATAAGCTGATAGCTCCAATAGCTGCAATGCAGTAATTTAGCTTACACAAACACTATGGTGTTTCAATTTGTCTTTTTATCCTCATTAAACACACATAGTACTGGGAACTTACGTGTATTAAGTTAGGAATATGTTGTGGTATGTTGCTGGTGTATATGTAAGACAATGAAAATATAGACTGCTTATGACTTAAAATTAGTCTCATATAATATAAAAAAAAATATTCTTGCACTTACCTTAAGACGTGTTTCCACTTCTTATCTAGTCAGTCCAAAGAATTGCTGTCAGCCATCCTGACTGTGAAGTAATCCTTCATAGCAATTCTTTCCATTGACAGCAGAATTTGTATCTTTCTTCTGTATCACTCAGTTTTGAACGAAGCGCTGTCTGTCTGCCTTTGCTTTAGTAAATCTATCAGTTGATGAACCAGCTACCGTTGGCTTCCAATACTGCGTATTTAGTGAGGAGGAGTGATGTAAACCAAGGGGAGGAAAGAGAAAGTGTGATGTTTTGGGAGCCAGTGGGAGGTGATTAACATGCCAGCTCAATCCTCTCCTCCCAATTGTGCTGAACACACAAAACACCAAAAGCCCACTCATGGATACACATCATCCTTGCTCTTGAATCTTCTTTCCTCTTGACTACGCTCTATGTCAGACCATAACGTGCTTTTCCAAAGAACATTCCTCAGACCAAGGTGGTTTGAGCACAAGTGTACTGAAGCCACAACAGGATTATGGTAATTGTTTCTTCTCTCTCTCTCTCTCTCTCTCTCTCTCTCTCTCTCTGATTGCAAGCAGCAAACAATAAACCATCAAATGACTACTCCCCTCTCCATATTTTCAACAATGGGTAGCAACCCAATGCCTACCAAAGGACACCAAGGAGACAGAGGAGATGTTATTTGTTGTGTCCCTGGAGTCACTCAAAAAGAAACGCACCCCTAGAGCCAACAAAACCCCCTCAGGGCTTCTCATGGTACAAACTAAAAGGGACAAAACAAGAGAACACACAGTAAAGAAAGAGACAAGAAAACTGTGCAGAAGCTTGTCAATTACATTCATTTGGTGCTGTGTTTGTCTACACTTACCACTATGACTTTAATGACAGGAAAAATTTGATACACCTTTGATACTATCTCAAACCCAAACACCTTAGAAACTGCATAAGAGAAAATGACAAAATGCTAAATTCCATACTATCACAACCATAGTAGTTAACTTCAACATATGATCTATGACAGCACATCACATCACATGATAATTAAAATAGAATGTAAAAAGGTGTAATATTGAGAAACTGGGATAGAACTTCTAATTCATTTTAATATACCGGTACATATACCCCATTATCAATCATGACTGGAATTAAATAAAACTATTATTTTAAACAATTAAAGACTTTATTGGTTTGCAGTTTTTCATCTGATTTGACAGTTTCTCCAAACTAAGTTCAATGCTCCCAAATCAGACTCTAATGAAGTACTGCATTTTTAACAATAATATTTTATAAACCCAATATCAATATCAAAACTAATGAGCATGAAATCAGTGATATATCAGCAATATGTTAACATTGATGTACTAATTAAAAAGTAAGTTTGTTAGAAAATTAAATTCTTTCATAAATGATTTTAAAGTCTATCTTTTTGCAATTAAATACACTGAAATTTCTGCATGTATATTGCTATTTACAAATATTGTAATTTGCAAAAGCTATTAAAAATCAAGACTCATTTCTGTCTAGCCAGAGAATTCAATTCATATCACAATACATTTTCTTGAAAAAGGCATCTAGAAGAAAATGGAAACATGCTGATATAAGATGATTTTGGGTGCAAAGAAAAGCGTACAGTAAATATCTATATTCTTTCATCAGGCATGTGAGTGTTTTTTGCACAGTCACACACTTTTGAGATCTACCGTTGGCGACTCGGTCAAACCCACAGAAGATGGTGTGGCTGTGCAAGTTGTCTAATTAATGACAATTAAGACATAGCACAAGGACATCAATTTCCCATGTTAATATCATTAAATCCACAGAAATCCTACGACAAGACTTCGATTTTAAAAATGCACTTAACGGGTTAGCCTAACCAAACAATCTTATAAACAAGCAAATATACCTCACCAATAAATACATAAATGTTAGTAATATTAGTAGCATGGACTGAAAGTTTAGTAACTCTGCCCCCAGACCTATCATGGCAATTCATTTGCCAAGGAATCCATTTAGCATACAATGGTTACCAACTAGGTGAAAGTCCTGGTCAGGTAAATTATTAGAGCCAAGGTAGAATTGCACAGAATAAATTAATAATTGGCATAGACGCTTATGATTTGGCCATCGGAGTCACACGACTAGCACATTCAAATGATGCTGCTTTTTCCTGTTTCTGTAAACCCTTCATTTTCAGCAGCAGTCTTGATGGTAACGTGTTCGGTCTATAACCCCCAAGGACATCTGGGGGGCCAATCACCTGATAAAACTTTCCCTTCGTTCTCCTCCAGCGGTCTTGTTTGTTGGGAAATTAACTGAATGTGTAAAGCAGGACAGTATTGCTTTGACAAACTGTATCAAAGACCTTGATATACTTGTATGGGAAATGTGAACCACATCACCAGCCATCCTCTGGAAATATCTGGTTGCCACGGTGGACAAAGAGCTTGTTACTTTCAGGAAGCCTGGCAATGAATTTGGATGGTTGCTATGGCTAGACAGTTGTTTTGCTGGGAGAAAAAGTTCACAGTTTCACAGTCCACCTAGAAACGTGTGATGCATGCAGTGCTCATCGGCTGCAGTGCAATGGAACCCCCATATATATCGTATATTGCATTCCATGGTTTCAGTTACCTACGATCAACCTCTGTCCAAATATTATCAAATGGAAAATTCCAGAAATAAACAATTAATAGGTTTTAAATTGCGAGACCACATTCACGTAACTTCTATGACAGTATATTGTTATCTCTAGTCATCTCTTAGGCTGGGTTGCACCAACTTGGTTTAACTTTTAAACTGGATTAAATCAAGATTTATCTACTAATCCTGTTGCACCAAAGTTTAAACCTAGTTTAAATTTAGTTTATTAATTTTGGTTAAATCTAAACCTTTGTTAATCTTAGTTTAATTTCCATTCAAACCTAGATTAAATTCAAGTTTGCTGCACCAGTGAATTTAAATCATGTATAAAGATTAGCATTCATATTTAAACCACCCCTCGAGGAGGTTTAGTTAGGCCTGGTTTTAGTTTTATTGAAAACATGACTACATTTCTTTGTTGGGTGGGATCAGAAGAAAGAATCCCATGTTTCATTAACTATCAAGCAGGCTACATCTCAGTTACCACTGTCAACTTAAAATGCTACTCCCGCAAGCATCTCAAATCAAGCTTGTAGATGATATAAGCAGGAGCTGTGGGGACACCTTGTAGGATGTCTGACATTTACTAAAAATGTCTTTATTAAAATAACTAAGGCAATATTCTTTAAAGTTTTATTGTGTATTTGCTGCATGATGCTAAATGCAGCTTACTAGTTCCTATTAAATGTAATTAATCATGTACACCTTCTTTAAAGGGTTCAAGCGGTTACCCTTTGTTAGACATAGTGAACATCTAGCAATAATGATACAATGTTTTTGAGGCAGATCATTTAATTAGAATGATCACAGACAAATAAAAAATATTCAAACATATTTTTGACCACAGTCAACCGCAAACAGTTCACACATTCGGTGCACGACGTCTGTCGGTACATGCTTGTCCTGCTCCATATCCCAGAATGCTTGAGCGGCTGCATCTACATCATTACTGTACTCATTGACCATAACATCATGTATCAATTCATTCATTTTGCTGCGTATGTCCCTCTCATTTTTCAACTTATTTAAAACTGTATCAATAAGCCTCTGAACCATTCTGGGAGATGGCGGAATTGGGTTAAACCTCAAGACCCCCTTCACTACAACATTTTTCAACCACGGTCTACACGGTTTTTTTGACCACTTTTCAAAATTGTGGTGCACCGCTTTATGGGTTAGTGGATGCCAATTTTCCATCCAGGTTTTAGTGACGGACTGGCCCCCCGGATCGGTGAGCATGGGCTTATCAAGATGGGTAGCACCTTGCCCGACCCTAGGGAGGGAGGTGTCTGGCTGTTCAGTCAGGATATCTCCACATGCTAGATTCCTCCTCCCTAGAACTAGGGCGATGAGCCCAGGGTGTAAGCATTTTCCAGGTCCCCATCTCTCTTACCGTGGTTGTCATGGAGGAAACCCCTATGACGTCCCACAGTACTTCCTGTCCATGCCCTCAGAGAATCCCAAGAAGGGACGTTCCTTCGCCTCATGTCCCAGTTAGAACCAGTTAGCTGCATGCTCCCTTTTCCAGCTGTGTCCCATTGTGTGTGTGTGCCTATATATACATCTACATACATATATACATATTTATATTAACATGCCATTTACAAGCCAAGCTTGGGCTAAATGATATTACATTGTATTTGTACAATCTTTTTCTTCTCTCCAGCACATCTCCTACAGATTGCCCAAATGACGATTACACCGTCTTCAAGAGAATTGTGATACAGTACATAGAGACAGGCTTAACAGAGTTCACTCCTCACTGAAATATGCTAAACTAAATAAACTAGTGCATTTTATAGTGTTCAATCCAAAATAACGGCCCCAAACTATTTTACAGAAAAGAAGGAATAGAGGGCATGACAAAAAATAATGGTGTTACTGCTGCAGTCATTACTGTTTCATCAGGGGAGTGAAATCATGGTGTTTAATCAAGATGTCGGTGCAGCAGGGAAAGGGTTTCATATGACAATTGAATAATTGGGTATATTTTCTTCCTCCTATATATAAAATGACATCTAGAGCTTACCAGAGAGCCCAAAATATTTTCTATTCACTCCTCCTCTTCAGCGGCATTATTGTAAACATTTGCGTTAAGCCTTACGTAACATTTAAGGCACATCGTTTTATCCATGCGGTTGATCGGAGGATAGAACTGGAATCGTTCACATGGCTTTCCGGCTGATTGCTTTGTGTGCTTACAGCTACATTCTATGAAAATTACTATGTACAGGCTTCATGCGGTACACAGCAATTGGCCTATACTGTTGTTTTTTGTTGATAGAACCTGTATTAAATACAATAACAATATAACGTTTATCATTAAGAAATGAAGGCTTCTTGCTCAAAGGTACCTTTGAGAATCACTGCTACTGACGAAACCTATTTTCATATAGCCCTGCATCTCTCTATAGCTGTTAATCTACTAGACAAGAAATGCAAATTGTTATGAGTTTAACTGGAAACACTTTACTTGAGGGGACACAAATAATGTAGTATCATGTAGTATGTTATTATGTATTATTACCCGCAAACTAACTGTTAGTTGCAAACTGATGTCATGTTTGTTCAGTACTGTAGGAACAAACAATGTACTGTTGGAACAAATAATGAATAACATGTCAAATGCTGATTTTACATTTGTTCATTTTTAATGAATTTGACGCATCATTTAGACTTGAAGCTGTCACTGCTGCCAAATGTGCTTTAATGGAGTACTAAGCAAAGGGTATGAATACTTATGTAAATGCGATATTGCAGTTTTTTATTTTTAGTAAATTAACAAAACACTCAAAACAGTTTTTTTTGCTTTGTCATTGTGGAGTATTGTGTGTGGACTGATTATGAAAAAAATTAATTTAATATATTTTAGGATGAGTCTTTGATAACAAAATGAGGACAATTTGGAGGGGGCTGAAAACTTTCCATGTGCACTATAATACTTGTTTCATGTTAAAAATCATTTCATACCTAGCTTCTGTCTAAATGAACATTAGAGTTGGAGATGGATTATTTTATCTAAAATCATGCCACAGTAATAAAAGTTGCAAAAACGTTGTTGTTGCATTTCAATTCACAAACCATTAATGACTGCAGCAGTAACATCATTAACAAGCCCAGGGATGTAACACTATAATGACAAAAACATTGGGATGCACCTCTTATTAATTGAATTCAGGTGTTTCATTCAGACTCATTGTCATAGGTGCAAATGATGCAGTGAGGCTTAAAAATTACACATCAATACTAAATACAATTTTTTAAACTTTCCATTCCAGTCCAATTTCTTTATTTAATAACTCTTTAAGTACTTTGAAATACTGAGAAACCAGTACTCACAGTATCAAAATTATAGGGCCTTATCAAGGTACGTGCAGGATTATAGGAGACTAGGGCTTACACAGTCCTGGCTCCAAGCAAGATGGCAAGACTAAAAGAATATGGTAGTTACTATATTTAAAAAATAATTATTTCATTCACAGTCAAAGAGAAAGTGCTGATATGCTGTGTTGCCAAAGGAGAGAATCCAAAATGGACCGAGGGTTGCATGTTTACATGTAATGTTTATTTAAAAGTTCAGAAAAAAACTGCAGGAAAAACCCAAATACAACATATGAAGTAATATCCAGGATACTCTCTCCTGAGGATATATGCTGCTATGGAATACACATTAAGATAAACTCAAATTATTTCACTCAAACCTTGCACAAATTTGGGCTGCAACTTGTACTGTATAATACTACCTTAAATAATATTTATGGAACAGAGCTTTTAAATTTAAAAATCCAAATACCAACTGAATTCCAATAACAGACTTCATAAAACATTCTACCATGTGTATGTCTCAAAAGCAAATGACGATCATTTAACTTAAATCATACAAGCATGCTAACAGTGTTGAAATACAGCATATGTATACATACACAGTAACTTTTCACTATACAATATATGCATGTAAGCTATATGCATGGTACATATATGCAATTTAACACATTAGGGCTGTTAAAGTGAAAATTAAATCAGTGCATCAAATAAACTTTAATAGTCTTTATTTTTAAAAACGTCGATGGGTATTCCTATATGCATTCGTATTACAGCCGTCACCATCTACTCTGGACAATGGTTTACTTCATTGACCTCTGAGAGGACTAAAATTCATTTTACAAAAAGGTTATAAGACATAATTGTGTCATATGCAGCATTTTACATATATTTTTTGTAATGATCACAGAGATATTAACTGAATAAACCCAAATACTTTACTTTTAAATAGACAGATCACATAGAAAGACAGACGGACAGACAGACGGACATTATTAATCCCCAGATGGAATTTTCCACTTGTTAATTCCACCATGACGATAGAATTAAAAATAATCAGGAAAGGATTAGCATACAAATGAAAGTGTTTGATTTGACGTCCGTATAAAAGAAACGACTGTCCCATAGCAGCATACAAGTGTATCATAATATGACTTATTGGTACAAAAAAAAAAACCTGTAGTAATACTTATTACAATTGACATTCACATACACTAAAACAAATCAACTCTGCAAACCGATATATTTGGTGAGGTTAGGTTAAAAACTGATTCTGACATTTTTAGAGAATACCGCGGTTACTAAATTTGTTCAACATTTGTCAATTCCAAAGAATGCCAAATCCAAATTTCAAGACTGATTTTGAAATTAAATCATTTAAAACGATTAAAAACGGCAATGCTATTCATTTAGGGGTCTATTCTTTCATCATGCACGCGTCAAAAAAGTGCTTAAAGAGTTATGCTCTTCTATACGTACTCTTCCCTTGTCAGAGTAGTCACGCCCATCACGTGTAACTTGAAAAAGATGGCGTGTCCATGCAACTTTAATTCATGCTAGAAAAGGGAATCATATTCTCATTTTGGCAACAAGCAAAATGCGGAATATGGCCCCTTTTGTTTATGTTGTTAACCCAATTTAAATCAACAGAAACCCTGTTTTTCTGAAAATGAAAGTATGGCAATAGCCTACTAAGCCTATAGTCTCATGAACACGGAAATCCTCCTTGAGTTTTGTGATGCACAACTGACATGACCTTGTTGGTTACGTATATTAAACTTATGTCATTCACAGCTGATTTAAAAATGTATTTTCTCCAAATACGCACTACTATTGTAATTTTAAGATCAAATAACACAAAATTAGACATTTTCCAGTCTTTCAACTTTATTGGATGTAACCCACAACAGACAATCAATTAGTATGTTCATTTGTTCAATTGTTTTGTACTGAAAATTGTTTTACTTTGCAACTGATTAAGCCCAGAGGCAAAATTGACATTTTAGACAATGAAGTTGTATAATGCCACACCATTTCTCAGGAACACGCACTGTGGCTTGGGATTATAAAAACACCGGGAAATATCACATGGAGAAATATCGAGGACAGTAACGATCATAAAATAACAGGTAAAATTGAAAAACCATGACAGCAGCTATAACAAGAATACTTTTTTTTCCAATTTGAAAATCACTGTGTTGGTTAAAAATGAAATTAAGAAATTATACAAAAATAACAACATGTTAACTACTGGCCAACTAGGTAAACATGCTACTAGCTAGGTAGCTAGCTACCTGTAAGCAGCGTTTGCCAACTGTTTGTTCACAACCTTAATCCGTCAGTCTGCCAGATGGTATGCATTCACTGTCTGTGGAAAAGCATGTTTAATTTTCTTATAAATGAGCAGACGATTGAACAGAAAACAATGTGCTTGGTATCTTTGGCTTACAAGCAATTATCTAGCTAATACCAGTTAAATTTTCAGGCTAGTTAGCTACAGATCTAGATTTTCTAACTCGTGTATGAACATATAACTGTGTGCCAAAATAATTTGTTTTATTTTAAAGAAATATGCAGCCATCCGTTTAATTAATGTGAATAAAGTCAGGGGAATGAAAGGTGTTTTTCAAATAAAATTGTTTTTTCTTAAATTCGAATGGCTATTTCAGCTTTCTGAATAGAACACTGCAGATCACATACAGCATACTTGAGAGGTAATAATTCATGAAATTTCAGTCTACATAGTATGCAGCATTCTAGTAATGGGAATTCAAAGTGAATTTACACAGCACACCTATCTTTCACACATAAATAAAGAAAAACCTTAAGAAAGTCACAACTCTGAATACAAAACCAACGGAACAATGGATGTGGGGAAAAAAATCTGTGTTACATCACGCAAACCAGATGCAGTTAGCGAATGACACATTGTCCAAAAGGTTTCCACTTTGGTTCAATTTTAGCCATTTTCTAATTAAACAGGAACATTTATGGATTGTGCACTTTATAAAGCAGTTTATAGTGATACTGGCATAGACGAACTATGAGATGTAACAGCCATTGCGATGATCCCCGATTACAGAGCAAGGTTTGATGGTGTTTGCTGGCTGGCTAGTTTTCTTTGAGGTGTTGTCTGAGATCGGGTCTTTACAGCGCAGGCAGTGCCAGTTTTGCTGCTGTGCTTGGGAATCCGCTCCTTTGCTCTGCTGCCACATTTAAGGCGTGTTATAACTGGTGTGTCAACCTTCTTCAAACCATGGTTCTCCGGATCATCACCATCAACATCAACTGCAGAAATTAAACCAGCTTGAACATTTGGTTCATCCTCTAATTGAAATGAAAATAAAAAGAGAAAGAAATTTATTTTTGAATATGCATTTGGGGGAAAAAAAATCTAAATTACAATCAAATCACCCAGCAAAGTATCAATTTTTTTGATCCAAATAAAATTGTAGCATTAACTTGCATGCAGTAAGATGTTTTTTGATAAATGAAATAAAAATTGATTGTGCTAGACATATATTTTGAAACTAAAAATAACCTTGTTCACAACTTCTAAATCTAATTTCAAACGTTTAAAGTACTAGTCAGGCAACATGAAGAATGAGAACCTCCATAAGCATCCATTTGGTGTGTGTGCGCGTGCACAGCGTACCTGACGCTTGGTGGAAAGTGCCCGTCTCCAATACATTTCTCCGTTTTGTGATGGGTTTCATATTTTGATCACCACTGCCAACAGGGTCCTCAACTGTACATATTCTTTCTTCATCATCATGGTTGTCAAAAGACGAACATTTACACTCTTCTGACGAATGCTTAACTTTAAGCTGACACATTTTAGAGTTTACTGCAGGTCTTCTAGTCTTCATCACTTTCTGAAAATCTTCTTCCTGTGCACCTTCCAGTTCATTTCCAGTGTCATTCATTTTCCTGTTATTCCTAAGTACACGATGTTTCCCCAGGTTTCCAGTTTCTGACTCGAGATCTGATTCATTACTGGAAGTATAATCATTCTTGGGTCTCCTTTTCTTCACTGTGTTCTTAGTTGTAGTGAATTCACTGTGTTCAGAGTCGGATAAGCTAACCTTCCGCTTGCGTTTTAGGCTTGTCTTGTCAGGAGACTGTAGGGAATTTCTGTTCAGTCCAAACAGGCACTTCCTCTTGACTATTTGCAGACCGTCCTCAGCACCACTCTCTACCTCTGAAGCAAGTGTCTGTAGGAGGACAGTAGGGACCATCCTGCCCTTTTTCTTCCCATTTGGCATGTTATATGCATCTTGGACCTTTGTTTGCGTGTCCCCATCAACATCACTGTCACTGTTAGCCTGTGCACATGTCTGGTTGGTCTTACTGTCCACTTGCCTTCGCAAAGGCGTGATCTTCACCCTTGGTAAACGCCTACTGTCCTGCTCATTTTCCATTGGCAGCACATGCTCCATGGACGACCCTTCAGTGAAATCCACTCCATCCTGACTGCCCTCAGTTTTATTTTCTTTGTCCTTTTTTAAATGACTAGATTCATATGATTTTTGCAATTGAACAGGTGTCAGTCTCACAACCAATTTTTTGGTAACCCTGTAAGGACTTGGGTTCAACTCGAAAAATGTCCTGTAATTAGAAGAGCCCTTTTGTGCTGTCCCTAGGGCATTCTCTGAAGTTTCAGGCACCTCATACTCTTTCTCAGGAAGACTGGGTGAAACAGTGGCAACACCAAGGGATATTTTACACGGTACTGTGGGTGGCTTCCATCCTGTTATTTTGGGAGATGTCCCTTCAGTTGTGTCTTTAACTTTCGTCTGTCCACCAGCTTTCTGAATGTGGCTTTGTGAGCTTTCCTCAAATCTATCATTCCCTGCAACAGCATCTTCTCTAATATTTTCCATACTGACCTCATCAGCAAGTTTCCTTAAATGATTTATCTTGCTTTCATTTTCCGCATGGTTATGTAAAAATTTAGAAGTACCCTGCCTGTAGCTGGCATTTGGATTTTCATCATTAGCGACGTCATGTACAGTCTCCTCTCCACTCTGCAGTACTGACTCTAGAAATTCCTGCTCCAAAGCCTCCTCCAAGGCACTGTGAACGTTTTTTAGAGCAGCCAACACTCCTTTGAAGGCCTTCAGCTGGCTCAACTTAACAGCAATGGTTGTTTGGTTTTCTGTGCTCTGCTGTAATAATTTCAGAAACATATTGTTCAAAGCAGATGTGGCTTCAACAAGGTTTTTTGTTTTTTTAGCAAGTTCTTTTGGTACCATCAGCTCTCGGTTGGCAACCGCTGTACGACGGCATCCATGGTTGTCAATGCCGTGTCCCTTCCCATGGAAAGTTGATTTGTTCTTTTGGAAGTGTTTATGGATTCCATCATCTCCAGCTGCTTTTTCGTTCTCCAGTTTGCCCCTTTTTCGTTGCTGGCTCCACAATTGTCCCATGGTTTGCAGCACATTATGACAGGCAAACACTAGATCCAAGAGGGGCTCTGGACTACACACATAGCAGTACCACTTGTTTTCCTCATCTAGGATAGCTGAAAGCTCCTTCCGGCCCAAATTACGCAGTATGCACTTTTTACAGAAAGCGTTACTGCAGAAATCACAACAAATCAAGTTTCCGCCTTCAGCGCACCACCTGTTGAAACAGGGTTTTAGTCATATATAAAATGTTAAATAAAAAAAACAAAATAAAAAACAAAGAATACACAACCCTTTCTTTTCCAGTTAACTGTATGCTAACTCAACTGTCAAAATACTGAAATTAAACTACCAGTATTGTAAGTAGCAGAGTATAACTAATATATCAAAATATAACAGAAGCAAATCCTGTTGCTTATTCATTCATTCATTTTCCAACCCACTTTATCCTATTGGGTCACGGGGAGCCTATCCCAGAAGCAATGGGCACGAGGCAGGGAACAACCCTGGACAGGGGGGCCAGCCCATCGCAGGGCACACTCACACACCATTCACACACACATGCATACTCCTACGGGCAATTTATTAACTCCAATTAGCCTCAGCATGTCTTTGGACTGTGGGGGGAAACCGGAGGAAACCCCACGCCGACACAGGGAGAACATGCAAACTCCACACACATGTAACCCAGGCGGAGACTCGAAGCCGGGACCCAGAGGTGTGAGGCAACAGTGCTAACCACTGCACCACCATGTCACCCCATCCTGTTGCTTATTAGAACCAAAAAATCATAATCATTTAACACTGAATAACTTGCAAAAAGAGCTTTCAACAAAATCTCCAAAATAATACTTAAAAACAAACATCTGATTGTGAGTTTACCACAGTAGAATTAACTCATGCTATACAACATGTATTCAGGGGGTCTAATAACTTTTTTGTGTTGACAATGAACTCACCGACACTGTTCATCCATGCCATCCGCATCCCTGCTGATGTCATCACTCATGTAGTACTTGAAACAGGACTGAAAAAAGCACCATTATTGTAAATAAATCTAAGTCAGAAATAGAAAATATGCTGTCAGAATGACAGCATTGTATTCCCTAGACAGCCCCGTCACCTCTTCCCTCCAATTAAGCCTTACTCTTCCCACACACCCCAGCCTGTGCAAATTTATAGAATTATTGGATCAACTAGAAATGTGAAATGTAATAAGTGTAATTTTACCCAAAATGTCAGAGTCATCAAAAATGACTCAAGCTACAGCAATTAATTTACTGCACACTCCCCTTACGATTATGCCAATCAGCATAATCTTACCCAGCCAATTTGGTGGTTAACTCTATCTCGTTGTGCAAGTTTTACCATGCAGCTCTTAAAATGTTAAACATCTTATCTAAGTCACCCGTCCCTTTGCAGTTACTCAGCACAGTTGCTTCGAATTCAAATTTTCAAAAGTTGTCTCAAAATTTGAAAAAATCCAGACCTTATTGTGTGCCAGAAAAGTTTGGAAAACGTCAAAACATTTTTGAGTTATCATGCTTACAAGATCAAGTGTCTAATGCTGTCATTATCTTTGCTATCACTATGCTGCAATGGTGTCCATATGTATTTCCAGTCTAGGGCATACAATAACCAGTACCCACCCTATACCTAACATGTTGAATATATACTGCCCTCAAAAAAGTATGCTGAGCTGTGTATGGTTTACATTATGTCATGACATGACATGAAAATTTGAATTTCTCATACAGAAATTCAATAGGAAATGCAAAATTATAAATTACCAACAAAAAAAAAGATTAAAAAATACAACCATACACTTCAATTATTCTGCCATTATTCTGATTTGCATGGTATTAGTAGAAGCAAATGGAAGTATAATATTACGCTCACCTTGCATATAAGCACTTTGAGTACAGGGTGTTGGTAAAGGGAGTCTCGCTGGAAATGGTTGACCTGCTGTCCACAAGCAGTGCAGCTTACAATCTGGAAGTGCTCACCTAGTACCACAATCATCGTGTACATTAACATAAATGTGTTTACAGTTAAAAAAAAAAAAAAAAAACCACTTTTCACTAGTCATTACTATTTTTCTTAATTGCTTAAAAGGCTACATTATTAGACTATTTCAGTTCAGAAAAAGACACCAAAGAAACCTTTTTTCCATTTCTTAAATTAAAATAATTATCCAACACTACACAATCATGCATATAGTTTTTGATTATTCAGGTTGGATACAAAGACTGATAATGTCAAGTGCTTAAAGCTGTTTACTACAGAATCCATGAGCCATGACATTATGTATTGCTTTAAATAATACTTTAGTGCTGAATATTTAATTAATACAAGCTATAAGTTTTAATTGCACTTATCCAAAACCCTCCATTAAATAAATTATGCAATTAAAGCAATTCCTAATTATATTGACATATGTACAAAAAATGTCTTTAAGAAATCTGTTTTGTAAAGCAAGCATTAAAAGATACTATATTGCCTTAAAATTATAAGTTTAACCAAAAGAGTAAAAAAAAAAAAAAACTATAGACTCGCAAAAAGGAGGAAAAAATATGTACATTTTTGTTCATTCATATAATCAGTTTGACATTAAATTCAACAGGATGTTACAGTTAAGTACCTTTAGTCTGGCACAATTAGAGGTGTTATAACATGTGCATACATTTCAAATAAATTTTACCCATTACCCAGTTTATCCATTTGTTACTTTGCAAAGAATATAATTTTTCATAAGCTCTAATACAGTGTAAGGTTATGCAGCGTAGCCCAGAAAGCATGCCACTCTGTCACAGGACGCACACATGCACAAATCACCCACTATGTACAACTGAGGCAGTAAATCACTTGCTTGTTTTTGCACTGTAGTTGGACATCAGAGTACACAGAGGACAAACAATATCCACACACAGAGTAACAACAATGAAACTCAACACTGGAGGCTATACTACTAACATTATGCCGCTTTAATGATTTTACAATATCATAAAAAAATAAAGCAGGGAAAGTGTACAGAGCCCTCCATAATGTTTTGAACAAAGATGCATTTTTCCCTTGATTTGCCCCTGTATAGTTTTAAAATTGTAATCAAACTATTCATACATGATTAAAGTGCACATTCTAGATTTTAAGGCTATCTGCATCACAGCACTTTTTATACATCAACTCCATAAATACAGACTCTAGAGGTGATCAAAAGCTTAGAATGAAAACCTAGGTATCATCTGCACTAACGAAGCAATTAAACACCCCAGTAATCGCAAACACCTGTAAAACCAAATGTCCCAAATACTACAGTGCTGGGGGTGACTATGTACAGAAAGTGCTGTAAACACTTTTTATACATTGTACCAAAACGTTATAGAGGGCACTGTACTGTAAGGAAGGTCTCTCACCTCTTTTGTGCAAAACATCACTTTTTAGCTTGGTGGTTCCTCTGCATCGAAACTCAGGACCCCTGAAGTCATCTTCACTTCCCACAGGTTCTGGCTGTACCACCACAGTACCTGCATGCATGAAAAACACAGTACTACCCTGTTCTCCTGAAGGAATTTTAAACTAAGGAAGGAACTGTAATATATGAAGGGGGAACATACCTTTAGGTAAACTGTTTACATCAACATTGCTCTCTGAACCATGGATAGATTCATTCATGAATGACTCGTCACATTTTCTAAATGTGGCAGATTCATTAAATCCAGTGCTTTTTGTGGTAACAGAAGGTTTCCTATAAGAAAATATATTAAATAGGGGTTAAAGTTTGCAGAAATAGTTGCATCTGAAAATTTAATGCAAGAGAACTTACCTCTTTGAACGTGCCGAGTGTTTCCCACTATCTGTTGAGCTGCAAGGCTACAGTAAAACACAAAACACAAGTGTATTTCAACAAAAGAAAATATGGGTATGTTGCACTTAAATGACCTTTATGCACATTCTGGCACTAACCTAAGTGCTTTTAATTGCACTACTTATAAAATGCAGGGCACAAGAAAGTCAGCCTAACAAATATTAGACTGGTTTAGGACTTGCAGATTTGGACTTAAGTCATGCCTGTTTTGACTTGGGACTTGTCAAGTTTTACCACTTAAATTCCTACTCTTGTTCCCACCTCTGATCTAAAATTTACCTCCATTACCTTTGCATGAGCTCTCAAAGACACTCAATCATTCTCATCCTTGCTTTATGACTCACTCATGCACATTTCTTTGAGAGATTTATCAAAAAATCAAACAAGAACTGGTTACAAAAAGATTTGTCTTCCACTGTATAGTCATATTGTAATATTGACCAAAGCAAGTGATTTGTTGCCACTGCTTGGTGTTTGTTAGCACAACTCAAGGCAACACAACGAAGTTAACTGACAGACGATATTGGTTGACAATATGTTCTATTAGGCTATAATTTTCAGCTCCTAAACATCCCAAAAACTTGAAACATTGCATTGTGCTACAAAATTACATGTACGATCAACACCCCTAAGCTAACATATTTATAATAATGCAAAATGTGTCTCCCATTCCACATTTATTCTTGTGCACTTTTTATAAATGGACGAAAATTACACTTCGTGGTCATTTGATTACTATTAGCATATTTATGCATCAGGGAGTTTTTTTATTGGATTAGTCTTTGGTTTTAATGAGGTTTAAAATAACTGTTTTGATGTATATTACACTGCAATAGACAACAAAAGGCAAAACTTCATCTGGATCGTGGGAGAGCACATGTATAGTTTCCTTTGCAGTGAGTTTTCTTGTGTCCCCTAAATGGCAGCCCCTGATCACCCAAAAGTTAAATGACATGGTTTTTCCTTGCTGTGACATTGTGTCAGGATAATTGGAGGTGCACACCTTATTAGATAAAGCTTTGAATCTTTGACATCCCCACCTGAAATACGAAACAAATCACGTCCTATATTGGACACAGATTTTTATTTTTCAATACAAGGCCATATGCAACATAGGGCAACAAGTGCAAAATCTAATCCATACATTTCCCAAAAGGCAATGCTGCATGACAACACCGGCACGTTACTTTTGAACAAAAAACATTTAAAATGGATGTTTATTTACAGTAAACACACGACATTAGTTACACTCATCAAGAACAGTATTTACAAGTCAGGATATTTTTGACTCTTGGCTTTTTCACTTAGAGTATACCAATTCTTTGAGCACAAAACAAGGAAAGTTTTGCCTGATGGGTGAACTCATGTTAAAAGGTGGCTACTTTTCTCCTTTTCTCTCTCTCTCTCACACACACACGTTTCCCCTACCATTATATTAGGGGGTGCCCCGCTCCCCCGAAGGTCAAGTTAATTTAAAATTAAAGGTACAGAGTAAAGAGTGTGGCCAAACTCATCTGACCTAGTATCATGATTATTTAA
>JAODKE010000040.1:2398632-2423286 GCA_026779605.1 Mormyrus hasselquistii | reverse complement strand
AGAATCCGTCCGACGAAGAGGCACGAAACCGGGACACACAAGGAGGGGAAGACGGGAGGCGCCGGGCTCAGCAGGATGGGTCGGTTAAGGACGGGAGCGGGTCTGAGGAGAGAAGGCAAGACGGTAAAGATTGCACGGGAGGAGAACGGGCAAGGCAGGGATAAGCGAGCAGACGAGAGACGAGAAAAACGCTTAGTAAGGCTTCCAGACATGGGCTCAATACTTCGCAAGGAAGGTTTGCGGACGCTCAGCTTATGACAGCCGTTTGATCAGCAGTCGATGCGCTGCACCTGCCGGGTCCCGCCCCCTTGGGCGTGACAGCAGTCATTATTATTATTATTATTATTTTTCATAATAACTTCTCCCAATGAAATAATTAAAATTTGTTAAATTTATGATCCTTTAAATGTGCCATTTTATTTTGAACTACTGAATTCCTTTTGTCATACCCTGCTCGTCCAATCCTCCTGTGTGCCATGCCCCCTCATTAACCTCATGTGAAATCTGGATTGTTACCAGCTGTTTCCTTTTTTTCCATTAAGTCCTGTGTACTTCAGTCCGCGTTTCAGTCTGTTTTCCTAGGTCTGTCATTGAAGTCTAGAAGTCTGATTGTGCAGTGCTACTCGTTCCTTGGCTTGTTACATGTCCCTGCTCCGTTTCCCCATTAAATCCCATGATCCCTGATCCTTTATATTCCTCTCCTGCTGCCCCGTTCTGTGCACCGCGATCAGTCATGACACCTTTCACTTCATCTTAATTACATATTAATTAATTAATAATTACACACACTAGGGATTTGTAGCTAAAGGGAAAAAACTGAAGGTTTTAACCATCACTAAGGATTCAAAGACTAGGTGACACTAGGAACAAGGACTGCAAGATACTTACTAGGGGTGTAAATCATTGCTTTCCTCGTGATACGATACGGTATCAATTCCTTAATCCAACGATTACTGTATATTTTTTTTGATGCCTTAGAAATTCCCACGATATGATTCGATTCAGTTTGACACTGGGCTTAGTAGTCGAAATGATGAAATTTCACACAATCCTTTACATTTCAATGAATTAAAAAAAGCAAATATAATTAGCATTTTATCACATTTCATTGAGAACTGTAAATAAAATCTAGTGTAGTCAAGTATCCCATAAAACAAGCAAAATAAAGTGCAATTAGGAAGATAAAAAACATTGCATGGACAGACATGTAGAATGAGGAAGATTAATATGACTGACTTCTGTGGTGAAACGAGTATGTCAGTAATCTTCTTTGAGAGTTTTTTTTAAGAAAAATTAAATGGTCAACATGGTTTAGGAGATTGTGTTTGAGCGTAGCGTCCTAAGTCACCTACCATACTAAACACACTGTCACACCCAGCTCCGTCCAATCCTCCTGTGTGCCACGCCCACCTCGTTACCTCGTGTTATGCCTGATTGTTCTCACCTGTTGCTCGTTGAACTCAGCTTGTCTTGTGTATTTAGTCTGCCTTTCGGTTAGTTTCCCCAGATCTGTCATCGTCAATGAGTGGTGTGAGTACTCGTCCTGTCTGTTTGACCTGTCTTTTCTATTTAATAAACTCCATTCACCCGTCAGTCTGGCTGTTCTCGCCTCCTTGCCTGCTCGTCTACTCGCAGTTGTGACAGAATGACAGATCTCCCGAAAGACGCACCACAGCAGGGCGAGGACCTCTGGCTCGTCCTGCTGCATGAGGTGTCATATTAGCGAGATCAGCCGGAGATCCAAGAAGACCCCTGTTTGCTCGGCTTGCTGGAGCAGAGCTGGGACCTCCTCCAAGAGGTTAGCCCACGTACCGAGGTGCCCCAGCCAGAGAAAGAAAAGGAGACGAAAGGGAAAAGGACAGAAAGAAGCCCCAACAATATTCGTGGGGGCTTGCTCTCTTTGCCCAGTGGTTCTTCCTGCCAGTGGGCAAGGGGAATACACTGTCATCTGGGAGGTCGCTCCCACTAGCTGCCCCACCGATGAACAGCCGCCACCACTGGCGGCTTATAGCTTTTGGGCAGAGCGCCTGTGCCAAGAAGGGATACACGCTGTGTGGGACGCCATTCCCCGGATCCCCAAGGCGCTTAAAGGGAATAAGCCACTTTGGCACGTGCCGGAAGTGCCTGACCTCCCCCACAGCTCCGCCCGTGGATGCCCCCACGCCCGTGGCTCCGCCCACATTGCCCGAGCTCCTCAATATGAGCCTGGACGGTGACCGAAACTTCAGAAATGGCAGGTGTCCCGGAGCCTGGGGATCGTCCTTGAGAGTGGATCATAGGATAGGAAGTGGAGGGCAACGATGAGGCAGAGACTGCCAGATGGGGACTGGAAGGTGACAAGGAAGGGAGTGCAGGACTGGGGAATGATGAGGGCATAGGACAAGAATGGGAACTGGAGAGTGAAGAGGAAGGGACTGGATCTGGGCGGTTGGTCTACCTGGTGTGTCCCCTTCTCCCCTTTCGGGAAATAGACAACCGGCCTGACCCTCTGCTGGGCCTCCACCAGCACCAGGAAAGGTCTGCTTGGATGAAGGCAGAGACAGCAGCCATCTGTGGGCTAGGTGCGGAAGGCTCGGGCGGAGCGGCGCCCCCCTGTGGGCCAGGCTCGGGCAGAGCAGAAGCGGCAGCCCCCTGTGGGCCGGGGATGGGCAGAGCAGAGGCTGCGGCCCCCTGTGGGCCGGGCACGGGTAGAGTTGGGGCTTGGACGGGTAGAGTTGGGCAGAGCAGAGGCGGCGGCTACAACTTCCCCTGGGCAGGGTTCGGGCTTCGCGGCTGCGAGTTCCCCTGGGCTCACTAAACAGGGAAACGGTGGGCAGAATAGAACAACACAAGGACCAATCCTGTCACCTTCTGTGGAGAGGAAAGTAGTGAAGATGGTCAGATGCAACTAAGGAACCACTAAGGTACAGGTCTGCCATGCACTAGAAGCTGATGGAATTCCAGTGTCACACTCCACAGTCAAGCAAGTTTTACGTAGTCAAGGGTTGAGAGGCTGTCGTCCAAGAAAGAAGCCCCTGCTCCAGAAATGACACCTTCAAACTTAAAGTATGTAACTGATCACATGGAGAATGATACAGCTTTCTGGAGGAATGTCTGATGGTCAGATGAGACAAAAATTTTGTTCTTTGACCACAATGACCATAGAGTATGTTTGGAGTGGAAAAGGTAAGACATTCAACCTTACAAACACTGTATCAACGGTTAAGCATGGTGGAGCTAGTGAAACTGGTGTACTGCACAAAATGGAAAGAATAATGAAGGAGGATTACCCCACTGCGTAGGAAACACAGCAGGAAAAATCATTAGAACCTCACTTTTGGACATCTACAGCACCTAGCATTGTGGGAGACCCCACCCACCCATCTTACAGCCTTTTCAGACTCATGCCATCTGGGAGAATGTCCAGGAGCCTCCAAGCCTGCTCCACCAGACTGAGGAATAGTTTCATCCACTAATCTGTCAGGATGCTGAACACTTTGCCCTCTCTCCCCCTTCTCCCCCCCGCCCCCAAAAAGTCTAGACTGTAAACCCCACCCATATCCAGCAGTAGCCACTTCACTTAATTTTACTTTACTACAAAGACTGTAAAAATTTGAAAATTACTGCTGTTCACCTTTGCACTGCGCATCCACCATATTTGCACTGCTTTATTGTCTTTTGCATATGGTATTTAATTTCATTTCATTTTTGGAAATTGTGTCTGTCATACTTGTCATTGTTAGTGCACTCACCATGGGGTCTGTAATGAAGCAATGAAATTTCAGTCCTCCGTGGGTCCTGTACATAGCGCCTGTTAGATGCGGTGTTCCTCAGGGATCTATATTGGTCCCTTATTTTATTTTCAATTGATCTAAAACCAATAGGTGCTATCTTCAAGAAGTTGAACATCCCGTTTCACTGTTATGCAAATGATACACAGGTTTACATTCCTATCAGTAGCTCGGAAATATACTGGCTGAAAAATTGTCTCTGTGAACTAAGATCCTGGATAGCTGATAATTTTCTCAATCTTAATCAAAACAAAACTAAATTGTTAATTATTGGTTCTTCTACTAAAATTCAAAAGGGTTGTGAACTTCTTAGTGTTACGCCCATGCAGGTGGGGCCAAGCACCTGCAGGTGATCTCCAGCTGATCACCTCGCTACTTAAGATCAGCCGTACAACCTATCATTGCTAAGTATTGTTGCTATTATCTCAATGAGCCTTACCAAGCACTTTTTCTGTCTCCCGTTCTCCCGGTGCGTCTTGCCTGCTATGTCCTGCCTGCCTACCTGCCTCCTCATCTTGCCCCGCTGTCCTGCTGACCCTGGTCCTTCCCCCCTCTCATCTCCATGCCTCGTTCTTTGGTATAGGACTGATATACCCAGACCCGACCACCTGACTGGATTAACCTCCTGGATTTGTCTGCACCCGGCTTTGCTCCCGCATTTTGGGGTCTGCCTCCTCCTTTCTCACCGAGTGTCAAAGAATACTTCTCCGGTACAGAATGGACCCCGCGGAGAGTCAACGCCTGCAGCAGCAAGTAGATCAGCTTACCACGCTGGTTTTGCAGCTCCTGGAGAACCAAGCGACCCGAACAAGCCTGCCCGATTCCTCATCACGAGCTGCCGCTTCGGTTCCGGTGGTTATGCCTGACAAATACGATGGTAATCCTGACCGCTGCGAGGCTTTCCTGATCCAGTGCGGTCTTTATATTGAGGAACATCCGAACCGCTTTGTTGAGGAGACCGCGCGAGTGCGCTTCGTCATCTCGCTGCTTAATGATAGGGCATGCGATTAGGCAATGGAACTTTGGTCTGATGACAGCCCCCTCCTGTATTCCGCTCAGAATTTCCTAGCTGCCTTCAAAGAAATTTTCGATCATCCCACCGTGGGACGCAGCTTGGGGGAATGTCTAGTGGACCTCTGACAAGGATCCCGTACAGTGGCAGAGTTTTCCCTGGAGTTCCGAACCATTGCAGCCAGATAGCAATGGCCGGAGGATTGTTCGCGGATCCTTTACCAGTGTGCATTAAACCCGGAAATACAGGACAAACACATGTTCCGGGGAACATCCCTATCGTTTGAGGAAATTTATAAGGCTGTTCATCATGCTGGGCAATAGTTTCAGAGAACGCCGTCGCAGACGCACCCATCCGACTGTCATAACCCACCACCTCCGCAGAGGATCCCACGTGACCTCCTCAACCCTGCCTCAGATACATCTACACGCATTGCCTTTGAGACATCTGAGGGCACATGGCCAGAGGGGGCTGGGGCGGACTTGCCCATTACTGGGGCTGAGGTGGTCAGAGTGGTTAAAGAGCTTCTTAGCAGCCAGGCTCCATGGGTGGACAAGATTCGTCCGGGGTACCTAAAGGCTCTAGGTGTTGTGGGGCGGTCAAGGCTGACACACCCTCTCAACAGTGCGTGGAGGTCAGGGACAGTACCGCTGGATTGGCAGACAAGGGTGGTATTCCCCTTATTTAAGAAACGGAACCAGAGGGTGTGTTCCAATTATAGAGGGATCACATTTCTCAGCCTTCCTGGCAAATTCTATTCCGGTACTGGAGAGGATGGTGAGATCGATAGTCAAATTTCAGATTCAGGAGGAATAATGCGGTTTTTCGTACTGGCCGTGTACTGCAAGTGTGTGACCACCTCTCATTAGGAAGGTAATGCAGTGTAATATGTTATAAATACCTGCTTAACTCCTGCTGTTATCAATACCGCGGGTGTGTTTTGGATCATGTAGGAACGTGCGCCGCTGCCAGAGCTTTTAGCCAATGACATGTCAGTAAGCAGCACGCACAGGGTACTGCTGCGTCGGGATGCCTTCAGGGCCACTCGGAAAGTTTTCCGCTCAAATCTTTGCCCGATCTCCTCATTGGTATATTTTAATGTTTACCATTTCTAGCAGGGTGGCAAGGGCTCTGTAGGGGGTGGCAATTGCAACCCTTTTGGCTCCGCCCCTGACTTCCTGGGATAGGTGACTCAGATTTGTGACCCTGTACTGCAGTATTTCTGAACCTGGACCCCCAGACAGTCCATGTTTTTGCTTCCTCCCAGCTCCTGGGAGCAAAAATGTGGAATGTCCGGCAGGGTGCTGGAAGAGAGAAAAAATATGGACCGTTCCATTACTGAGAAACACACTGCTGTGCTGGATAAGCAGTTATATGACAGATATAGGTGGACGGCTTTAATTTAAAATGTTGTTGCGATATATGAATTTATAATGGATTCAGAAAACTACATTTAATCCTTAAATATTCATCATCAATGTGGGGCAGTATGAGAATAGTTATATATAACTGCCATTATCATACATTTAATAAGAATAGCAAAATCCTATTTGGGCTATACCTGTATGTATTAGTATAGGCCTATGCGTTTACTGGAGCAAGGCTAGTTTTTGTGGATATAGGCTCTAATTCCTAAAGGTGCGATTTTGTTCTACTTGTAACTTTTAAAACCAATCTGTTTTCTTTAAAAAAAATGTTTACCTAAAATAACAAGAAAACGGGTTTAAATAAATGTTAAGGTTTCTCTAAGTTTACGTTAAATCCTTTTGAATACAGAACAATTTTATCACTTTATCGTAAAAAAAATAAATATAGATTTTTTGTCACTTTTCAACGTGCTGAACAGGATAACGACTCGGGGGACTTCAATACGTTGTGAATTGTTGCATATTGACGGAGCGCTGCCTGATAAGAATGGCATATTGGCATCCGAGCCGCGGATTAAAAAGGGCAGGTCGCATTTCGCCTGACATGGAAAAGCAGCTTGGCGTAGGCGTGGCGTAGCGCCGGATGCCTCGGTTGGCTCGCATCAAAGACAACTAGCCAATTGTAGAAATGCACTAATCAATATTTAAGAAATAAGCCCGCCCACAGTTGTAAATTCTACGTCAGTGCCACGGCGAAGGCGCTGTTGCTCTTTAGCGAAGTATAGAAATGTCTCCATGTAAAGTTTTGTGTGGGCTTATCTTTGTTTTATTGGTTTATGGAATTCCTTCAGAAGGACAGAAGAAAAAGGAGGTGCGTACACGTGGTAGTTGTTTATATACATAGTTTGCTAGTCTGTTTTAATGATTAATATAAATCAGGTTGCAACATAGCTAATCAGGAAGTGAAGCAAATTTAGTAGCTAAATGGATTGCAAATAAATGGAACGATCTTTTATAACACCGGCGCACTCTATGTAGGCACATCAAATGTAATACTTTTAAGAAAATGTTGTTTAGGTAACCGTCTTATAAAAATGACGTAATGGTAACGGGAAAAAATGTATCGCAACGAATGTAAGAAGGGAAGCGATGTATAATTCAAATTTACACGAAAACTTAAACTTGATTTCAACAATAGTTTTCTAACAGTTTGTGGCAGTCACGGTTGTAAAAACTTTGCTATTTTTGGTGTCATGCAAAAGTATGATGCATCGAAATGCACGTTTTGGATTGTTATTTAAAACTTTTGTATGCAGTTCCGATTGAAACTTTACATAATCTCTCAGTGCACTGACAAGAACCTGTTATTTCTGTAGACACTACTGACAGACAAAGTCGCTCAAATGATGGAGTGGACAACTAGAAAATCAGTGATACGAATGAATGGGGAGAAGTTCAGACGTTTCGTGAAGGCCCCTCCTCGTAATTACTCAGTGATTGTGATGTTCACTGCGCTTCAGCCCCATAGGCAGTGTGGCGTGTGCAAGTAAGTACCGATATTTAAATGACTTTAACGGTTTTCCTGCAATCCAAAAAGTGTGTTTGATAGGGTGTGCATTGTTAAAATCGTATAATGAGATGACGGTGTGTTTTTGTTTCCAGGCAAGCTGATGAAGAATACCAAATCTTAGCCAATTCTTGGCGCTACTCCAGTGCTTTCACTAACAAGATATTCTTTGCTGCTGTTGACTTTGATGAGGGATCAGATGTTTTTCACATGGTACTCTTTAGCCATATTTGCTTTATTAAATCATGTAATATGTTGCTTAAAATTTGCACTCCTAAGAATGTAGTTGCGAAAAATGCAATTTAAACTTGCCGCAGCTCCTGTAAATCTTAAATAATCCATTGATTATTAAACAGTCTGATATACAGTATTTTGATAACTGTATATAGTAGCTATTTTGCTTAACTGGTTTTTTCCTTTGAAATGTTTTGATTTTATATATATATCTATCTGACATTGTTTTGTCTCTCCTCAGTTGAACATGAATTCTGCCCCCACATTCATGCACTTTCCATCAAAAGGAAAGCCAAAGCGTGCCGATACATACGAGTTGCAGGTTCGAGGCTTTGCGGCAGATCAGCTCTCTAGATGGATTGCAGACAGGACCGACGTCAATGTAAGCCTCCTATAATCACCTTGGTCTGGCCTGACCAAATGCCTTCTCTTTTTTTCTCCAGTCATGAACTCTGCAGTTGTCCCAGTTGTAATATTCTTCATATTTATATACTGATCATCAAAATAAACTACTTCCAGATTCCGCATACCATTCACCAGGCCGTTGCCAGACTTGTCCTTTTTGGTTAAGACGGTCTACAGAAAAGTCAAATTCCTCACTCATGAGAACCCCAGCCCACGACCTGCGTGTCCGTCGTGAACGTTATTGGCACTGTCTTGTGCTTTGTCGCTGCAGATTAGACGAGACGGGACCTCAAAAAGGACATCTTGCATATAGTCTCCTCACAGTGGAACCGCTTACATTATACTCACAGCTCACTCCGTTCCACTGTGATTTGGTTTGGGACGCTACCCCAATGCTTACTTGTTCAGCTGCTGTGGCTGCAACACTACTGAACCAGTCTCTCGGGTGATGCCGGACAATATGTCTGTCTCGGCTAGGGGTTCTAACCCAGGGGCCTGGCAGACCTGCGGCCTTCACTAACACTGCCAGTGTCCCGATACCCGCATGCCAGCTGTGAGATTGCGACCCATGAGCCTCCTAGACGTGCAGCAACTCCTCTCTGATTCCATCCTGCTACTAGCATTCCTGTTCCCCATAGCTGCCCTCCTGGGTGAAATGTTTAATCTCCAACTACTTTTGTTTTTCCGAGAGAATTCTCACCAAAGGCACAAAGCCGGCAAGGCGACACACAAGACGTCTTGTACCAAATTTCCAGATTGTACTTGTTTACCTTCATTGCAAATCAGTCTTTACAAGTCTGTCATTCAAATTGCACATCAACCATGATCTGGTTATTGACTCTTAGGTACTGACCTTATATACTACAAGATATTATATTACAGAAATGTAACGCTACCCCAATGAAAACCTCTAAGTTTATTTTGATGCTCAGTATATGTCGCAAATATAGCCTTTTATACTGCATGTGTGCTTTGTGTTTTTGATGACAAAAATAGTATGTGAATTACCTATTTAAAAGATGGAAAAATATGGATTATTTCTCCAATTGATACATTGATAATTTTTTTTGGGATACCACAAAATTATGTGCACCTGTTTTCTATAGATACGGGTGATCAGGCCTCCCAACTACGCTGGGCCGCTGATGCTGGGCTTGTTACTGGCAGTCATTGGAAGCCTCGTGTACCTGAAACGCAACAGCCTCGAGTTCCTCCATAACAAAAACGCTTGGGCTTTCGCTGCACTGGTACGTGCACCGAACCAAAATAAATTAAATCAAAACCAAATAATTTTGTTATCACTTGATACAGATGTACAGGTGACTGAAAATGTTATGCGCGAGATCCGTAGCAGTGACATATATGCAAATATATGTAAATGACATGCACATCCTGAAAACAATTTATCCAAGATTATACAGATACAGTGTATGCAGTATAATTTCACTATACATGATATACATTACACACAGTATACGGGCTACAAAATTGAACAGTGACTATATCTAAAAATGTGTATATCACCCAAGAAGTCCCTTACTCTTTACTTTTGACAGTTTATTTCCGTTAAAAATCTGTTGTTGTTTGTTTCTGTAATGGCCGTATGGAGCACTTTTGTTCCAGTTTAGAAACAATTTTACCGAATGTCAGACTGATGAGTTGTCTCTCTTCTCTGTGCTAGTGCTTTGTGTTGATCATGACCTCAGGACAAATGTGGAACCACATTCGTGGGCCGCCATATGCTCATAAGAACCCCAGTACTGGTCAAGTGGTGAGTTTTTACTTCTGGACCTATTAAAAGTCGAAACCTATTAAATTCTCCTAAATTACACTAATATGCTTTTCTATCTCCCGTTTTTAAGAATTACATCCATTCAAGTAGCCAGGCCCAGTTTGTGGCTGAGACACACATAGTTCTCCTGTTCAGTATCCTTTGAGTTTCCATGGCACGACTGGCTTTATGCACATTGGGGTGCGTATAGGGAGTGGATTATTTCGCCTTTAGAATCCAGCTTCGCCCGATCGCCCTGAGAATGGAAATCCCTTTGACGAAGTTTGTCAGACGCTGCCGTTACCCTTGGAATGGTACTCCTGCATGAGGCAGCGACGTCAGACATGGAAGTAGGGAAGAGGAAAAGTAAGTGTGAAATGATTTTGATTAGGGATTTCACAGCTTGGTGTCATGGTGGCCTCCTTCAGCTTAAGCCTTGGTCTGTTTGCATGTTCTCTCTGTGTTTCCAGTTCTGTTACCATCCTACAACATGCAGTTTAAGTGGATCGGTGTCTCTACCTTGGCCATTGTATGTCTGCACACATGCTAGCAAGCCCTGTGATGGACTGGCATCCCGTACTTATAATATTTCATTATAAATGTGAATTAAGTTGTTCTGCAGCCACTAAAGCAACGTGTTAATGTAGAGGGTATTGTGGTAATACCAGTTTCAAAGGCAACACTATTTCAGCATTTTGAAATCTTGATGACAAAATCCCAGGATAGGTATAAATTACAATCGTTAGCAGGATAAATATGGCGGTGGCAGCGGATCCTTCTGTTTTTCTTAAATGAAGCATCTGCATTTTTCTTTAAACCCTGTGTTTTGGTCCAACTAGCTTTATGATTCGTAAATAATTAGATTGTATGCCGAGAACTGTGATTAACAATTGACGCCAACATGTTTTTCGCAAATGGCAACTTGTTGGGCTTTGAGGTAACTGCATTTGTACGACATGCAAAAGATGGTTTCTGCTGCCTCTCTGCAGTTATATGTGTTGCTGGGATCGGCCTTGTTGTCCTCTTCTTCAGCTGGCTTCTGTCAATCTTCAGAGCCAAATACCATGGTTATCCTTACAGGTACGGTAACCCTTAACCTTTGCCCAGAGAATCCTTGTATGATTTAGCCCCTGATATACATGTGCTATCCCCCAAAACCCCACTGAAGTTTCCTATGTTTAGTTTTGTTTTGCATTGCACGTGTACTGGAAATTTATACAAAAGAGATTCTTTACTTGCTCTTTTTTGAATTGATATGTCCTGGTCTATAGTCAGGCGTAACAGAAAGTGGAGAATGACCACTACTATGTGTGTTGTAATGATTTTATTGGCAGTGAGAACATCTTCAGGATCCAACCAGGCCAAAATAAACAAAAATTACTCTAAAACTTCAGGGAATTTCCCCACGGGGATCAATAAAAGTATTAATTAGACCACAATTCCTGTTGCTATTGCTACACCTACAGTACACATACACATTGTTTGACATATAAGCATAGTGAAGCAAGAGTTAATTTAGTATATGTATATGAACATAGAAACAAAAGCCTAAATGAATGACATGCAGCCATGGAAAAATTGAGACCACAGCACAATTTTTGTTTCACTCATTTCTCAATTTATGGAAATGTGCCTGTGAATTATATATATATTTTTTTTCAAACTACAGACTGACTCTTCTGTTTCTCACTAATGAAGGGCTTCTTCCTTGCTTTATGAGCCTTCAGTCCTGCTTCTAGGAGCCTGACACGAACTGTCCTAGCGGTGCACTTCACACCTGAACCTACTATTTCCCATTCCCTTTGAAGGTCACTTGATATCCTACAGTTCATGAGAAACTGTTGGATAAGTAAATGGTTGCTTCCTTCCGCCCTTTTCCTGGCTGGTTTCTGGTCATTGCCAGTGTCTCCTGCTTCACCTTATTCTTCTCTACTGCTGTCTTAGAAACCTGCTTCTCAGTGTAGTCTTCTGTCTGCAGGATCACGATTTAATGATTTTAAAATGCAGATTTGTTTTTTAAAAAAAAAAAAGTGGTCTCTTTTAGCCATAGCTGTATGTGAGTGGATTGAAACAAGTTAAATCCATATTCAGTCTCCCCCTCTGAGCCAGGGGGGCTAGAGAACCATTAAATGTCAGGTGATTTACCGACACACTAGGGGCAGTTTCCCTTATCTCATAACTTGATACTGTTTGGCGGGGCCACCGCCCAGCAGAAATAAGACCCTGAGCGCCATCCCTGCATGCCTTCATTCCCATTGAGGTCATAGGGGTGTCAAGCTTCTTTAAATTTCACTTCCACAAATATTTGCAGGCTATGTACAAAATAGAATCCAAAGCTACCAGATCAAAAAAAGCTCTCGGCGAAAATCAATTGTCGAACAGGAACAAGGATCAAGCACAGTCAGAGTGTTTGGTAAACAATAAGTACAACAGTCAAAGCAATGGCCTCCTGTTCATTGCCTAGGCAGGCTTTATAAAGGAATTGATGGGGGGGAAAAAAAGTGGCTACCAGTAGGGAGAGGTGTGAGATTGTGGGCAGCATCAGGAACAGAAAGAAACATGCAGTCAATAGGCAGAGCAAATTACACATTGTATCGTAACAGTGCAAGGCGACATCTCACCTGTATTGGAGTGTAGAATATGGAACATGCTTAGAATTTTTTTTTAAGGGTTCATTGGTTTTTTGAGTGGTTTATGAACATTATGTATGAATAGTATTATATTCTCAGTTCTTTTTGTCCTCTTTGTGTGAATAGTTTCTTGATGAGTTAAATGGGACCAGGAAAAATGAAGACTTATGATGTGTCTGGGATGAAGAAGTTCATGCCTCATGCAAAGCAGAGAACACCAAGGAATTTCCTCTAACTACAGCCTCAAGTGCCTTTTAATTGAAACTTGTTTTATTACATAACATTCCTTATTGTTTGTTTTCCCAGAAATTCCCCAGAAAGGCTTGTTTGTTTTTGGTGTAAACGGTACTGTCTGTAGCAAGTTTTAACCAAGTAATAGTTTTTTTTAAAGGCTAGATATCACGTTCATGCTTTTTACGTTGTAGGCATGTTTGTATGTGGACTGAATGCATGAGTCTTTGGATATTGTGTGTGGTTAGTCGAGATGTATGTAATGGAATAAAAATCTTGTTTTACTTGCTATTAATCAACAAGAATTTCCTTGGTCATTTCTATTCATCCATTTCCATGAACGGTGTAAACCATTACCAATTCAGCACTGAAACAAACTTTGGTCCTTTTCATGCCATATTCACTGTATTCTAGTACAAAGTGCTTTCAAAATCTGTGAGGGTACTGACCATTTTTGTTCCACAATAAGAATCACATTGTTTTCCACAATCATGATCATATGTAAAATTCATTTCATTACAGAATAACATTGCAAAAGCTTAAACTAGGTTGTGTGTGTGCGAGAAGGAATTTTGTCCCTGAAGGAATGGATTTGTGCCGCTCTGATTATATATTGCAGTTGGGACGTTTTTTTTTTTTCTTCTTCAGCCTTTTGCCATTTGCCTGTATGGTTCATAAATGAATCTGGCTGCAATCTGAAGTTGCTTACATGATGTCAACAAATGCTTTATGAATTCCTGAAGCTGCTTTTATACAGTAGTAGAGGAGCATTATGGTATCTCTCTCTTTCGAGTGTATAGGTCTAAATGAGCCATTACCATTGAAGTTTAAGTACTGTAGAGAGTTTTTTTTCTTTTTTACCGAGAGGGCACAAATGTTTGTTTTTTTTTCTGAAGAAAATTTAGCTTGTTCTAGAAAATGTTATAATGGCTACAATTTTTAAATTATTATTATTTTGTATGGGGAACAAGTTGAAAATCTGTTATTACAATTAATTTAGTTGACTGAATTGCATTGTCTAACATGAAAGTGCTATTCTGGTATGCTTCAGGGAAAATGCTTTTATTAAAGTGATTTAAAAAAAAAAAAATCATTAAATGGTCTTTTTTGAACAGTGCAGGTTCCACTTAGGCAACAATATTTGGCTGAGTGATGCCTAGTTCACACTGCACTCACTACGTGATTATAGCCCTGATTTTCTGCTCGCCTATAGTTTTTAGAGCTGGCCAACAAAAGCCCCAGATCGGAGGCAAATCAGTGTTTGGTCAGTGCTGGCAAAGCCAGTCACTCGGTGTAGACACACAGGATTCACCAGGCTCCTGTTTATCCTGATGCACCTTGATCCAGTCCATGTGTGGAGGAAATTTCTCTGAAGGCTTCTGCCAGATCCTTTGCATCTGTGCTTCATATTGCCTGCCAGCAATAGCTGAGTAGGGGGGTTTCACGTCAGAATAACTCTGCTTCAGAGCTTTGATAAAAAGCTGGTATAATTCTGCAGCGGTGGGTCTGCACTGAAGGACCAGTCTCTGAAAGGGATTGCTGCATAGCGAGGTCAAATCTGCCTGGGATCATGCAGCTCTTGCATGTTCCAGGGATGGAAAACCAGAATTTTGTCTCCCCCTTGTAGATTGAGACATTCCAACATAGGGACAGCCGCAAGAAGTTCTATGGGGTTGTAGTGTCTGTCTGCGACAGCTCTGTGTTGGAGGAGGTGGAGTCAGGTGCTGAGGGGTCGCAGTCCACTTCTGCAAGGGGGAATAGAGGCACGGACGCTTCTTGCTGCTACTCCTTCAACGGCATCGGAACTACACAGTCTGCTTCTGGGTATATCATGTTAGTGGACAGTACTATTATGTAGGGGCCGGTTGGCTTGCAGAAACCCCTGCAGCCTGAGCCCATACTCTCACTCAGACCCACATATACCCAGTATCCCAGCCTAAAGGGAGTGGTCCCCACTGTCCACTGCAGCCTGAGCCCATACTCTCACTCAGATCCACATATACCCAATATCCCAGCCTAAAGGGAGTGGTCCCCCACTGTCCACTGCAGCCTGAGCCCATACTCTCACTCAGATCCACATATACCCAATATCCCAGCCTAAAGGGAGTGGTCCCCCACTGTCCACTGCAGCCTGAGCCCATACTCTCACTCAGATCCACATATACCCAGTATCCCAGCCTAAAGGGAGTGGTCCCCCACTGTCCACTGCAGCCTCAATCAGCTGAAGTTGACAGGAATCAACACTTCTACCTTCCACTGACCATCAGCATATTTCCGCATATCAAATAAAGGATGAATACACTGCGGCTCATACTTTCTGTTTACTTCACAGGAGTCTTACCCTCCTCCACATTCTCTGCCTGCTGCTTAATTTCTCATACCTTCTCAGTGCTTCTCCATTCTGCCAGTGGTTTGTTATTACTACTGCCACACTTTGTCCCTAAGCAATCAGACTGATCCCTTTCTTCTAATTTCCGACTCGGCTGGCTTATCTGATTCAGACTGAAGCTGCCTTTTCTATGGAAACCACATTCCTCCCTCGTGGGCAAATCTCACACTGCATCCTTCCCATATTTCTCCCCTACTATTCTTGCGGGGCCTTGCAGCGTCCGTTGTTTCTCATTTTCCTTACCCGTCGTTTGTCCTTTTCCTTGCCCGTCGTTTTCCCTTTAACTTAACTTTTCACATTTCGCTCAATCAATCTAAACACACAAAAAATTGCCAAGCTGCAATGAGCTTCTGAACCACCAGAAACAGAGTCTAACATGCACAAAGAGATTTCAGACCAGCCTCAAAAAGATTCAAAATATGCCTCACACAATACTGTGGTTATTACGCAGTTATTCATTTAATTTACCTCTTTATCCCACTGGGGACCTGTTCCTATCTCACCTGGGATTCAAACCTCTACCTCTTCTGAAAGATATTTTCAGTGTTGGTCAAGAGACTCAAACCCTCTTTTTTACTGTGGTACACAACACACTAATTTAATTGATTGCCATCCCCATAGTATCTTAGCCGTCAGGCAATGGAATCTTTCAAAAACACAAAACGCAGCAGTATTTTACCTATTAGCCATTTGCTGAAGCTGATTCACAAGCTGCAAACGCTAACTTGAAGACACCTTAAAAACCTGAGCACCTCTGTAGTCAGGGAGAACCGTGTCACAGGACTTCGAGGGTTTCAGCTTGGCACTAACCTGGGGGAAGCCACTAGCCCCCCATCCTGACAATTACAGGAGACTGAGCTCATTGATCCCAGATGAACCCCAGAGTTGTAGAAATTTCAGCCGGAGACTTGGTTCTTATTCGAAGAGAATATTTTACTTTCTACTTGGACTAAGAAACTATGCTAATTCAGTAATCTTCAGTAATCTCTCTTTGCATTCTGGATGTGTTAATTAACATTCCTCAGCCTTTTGTTTTTTTTCACATATTATATAATTATATTATATTATATTGTAACTGACAGACCACAGGTGGTGAGGTTGAGCAACAAAGTGTCTGCTGAATGCACAATAAGCACTGGTACTCCTCCAGGACTGCTATCTCAGTCCAAAACTCTTCACCCTCTACACATATCAAAAACACAACCTCATTTTTAAATTTGCAGATGATACATCCATGCTTGTATATATTAACAACAGCAATGAGTTTTCATACCAGTAACAGGTGGATGGCATCATAGTCTATGGAGAAGAGAAGGATCTCATTCCTGAACACAAAAAACAAAGAAGCTTATCTTGGACTTCAGGAAATAAGCCCCTCTGCGTCAAAGGTGCTGAGTTGGAGCAGGTCACCAGCGTCAAGTTCATAGAATTACGCATCTCTAATAACCTGAGCTGGTCAACACAAACCACGGTCACTATTAAGAGAGCTCGGCAACACCTACATTTTATAAGACTGCTGAAAAAGCCTGGACTGAACTGTCAACCCCCTCTTCCAGGTCTACAGAGGTCTCATAGAGAGCTCCCTGACTACAAGTGTCACTGCGTGGAAAGGAAAACTCTGCAGAGAGTCATGCAGACTGCAGAGAGAATTGCAGGTTCACAACTGTCTGCCATGAAGATTCTATATACCCACTGCAGGAACCAGGAACAAAGCATGGGTCATCCATGTCCAATACCAGTACCCATAATGCACCAGACACATTTCCACATCAGCTTCTTTAAAGCAGTAATCAGTATGGTTGTTAAGGACATTTAGGACGGGGAAAAATACCATCACTCCCAGTCTGAATGCCTTTGTTAAACTGGACTTATCAAATATTGAGATCATACCTTGCTAAATACCTCTGAAACTCATTGCATTTTATTTACTCATTACACAAACACCTTGTTTCTCCTGTTTTGTCTGTTTAATTATTATATTAGTATATTATCATAGTTTTGTTACATGTCACAGTTTTGTTGTGCTCATGTCACGTTTCCTCTGTGTTTCTTGTTTTTTTAATTTGATTGAAGGGAACCATGCAAATTCTAATGTGCTTGTACTTCTGTGCTTACGGTAAATGGCAAATAAAACTTTGTTTCGTCTCAAAATTTTGAAGGATATCGCCCCTAAAATTGCAGCAGTGGCACACAGTGGCAGCAGAGGAAAGGGGTGACTACAGATGCCTTTTGACCTTGTAAATGTGATAAGTCAAAAAGTATTCGATCTTGTCGCCGCTTCACAAAATATTGTACGGATGAAGATCACACCTGATTTCCAGTCAAATTGCCTGGAAAATGAAGCAGCACCACTAGGTGGCAGCAGAGGATGGGAAGGGAGGACGTAAAACCATCCCGTAAACACGATGTATCCAGAGGATCTTCTTCAAACTTCCCACGAACATTATACAGATCAGTGGTTCTCAAACTGTGGTGCATGGGATGATTTTATGAATATTCTAAATTAATTATGTGAATTAGTCCTTGTCCTAGTCAGTGGTGGCACATGAAAGAACAGGCGCAGATACTGTATGATGTGACTCACCTAAAACAATTAATGCATGTCTCAGAAACAAACGATTCTATCAATGAGTCTGTGCCACTAAAATAACAAGTATCATCACTTGAACCATAAGAATCAAAAAACCTTAGGCCAAGGTATATTATCAGAGTGTCAGGGCAAGCGTGCTCCTGATCTCAGTGACTATGAATGACACTTTCATACTGTCATTGACCATGTTTCTTTAGCAAAGTGATTCTTATTCATCTCAAGGAAACCGGTTTTAACATTGCAAGGCTGTACATCACATTGGCAAGAAAGAGCTAACATGCACATGTAGTTTCTTCAGGGCTAACATGGTCTCGCGACAGTGCAGTAGAAGATAACAAAAGTCATACAGCACTGTATAACACAAAAACGAGAAAAACATATCTCCTCACATCCAGCCCATCTCTACTACACGACTCCCTGCATTTACCCACCTGAGTAACTCATCCTTTACAACTAGCACAGTCCCTGTTGCATGTAACCAAGTTCGTGTTACATGGCTGTTTAAAAACCCCTTTGAGGATTATTTGCTTGGTTCCCTCCTCTCATTATTGCTGAATGTTCTGTCCTCAGTCAAATTCCTGAATTTCTCACAAAGAACAACCTCTAGGACCTTCTTCAGTTTGACTTCAGACCTGGGCACTCGACCGAGACTGCCCTGCTCACTGTTGTGAACACTCTGAGACCTGCGAGAGCTGCATCCTGGTCATCTGCCTGACTCTGCTAGACCTCTCAGTGGCCTTTGACACAGTTAATGACTAAATCCTCCTGCCTTGGCACCATGGAGACTGCTCTGCACTGGATTGATTCACTCATGTCAAACATTTCATTTCAGGTGGCTTAGGGTGCAGAGGTATCCAAATCACATCAGGTAACAACCAGTGCTCCCCAATGCTCTGTCCTTGGTTCTGTCCCTCTATCGCTTTATATTACCTCTTTAGGTCAGATCATCTTGTCTCTTGTCTTCTCCTAACACTACTACGCCAATGATATCCAGATCAACACAGTCTCCATTCGGATCATTACCTGCTTGACTGACATCACAACCTTGATGAGGGACCTTTAGCTTAATCTCTCTAAGAGCTTCTTGTCTTCTGTACCATCCATCATGACATCTCTGTTCTGCTTTGACCATCCACTCTCCCCATCAGGGTCTGCCAGGAACCTTGAGAACCTTGTTGAGAGCATAACAATGAAAAGAAGAAGATCGGGCCTTTTCTGTCTGAGTATCCAGCTCAGCTTTTTGTCCAGGCACATGTTACCTCATGACTTGACTATTGCGATGCTCTTCTGGCAGGTCTATCAGCTTGTGCTATCAGACCACTACAGATGATTCAAAACATGGCAGCATGTCTGATATTTCCTTCAGCCTAAATGTTATGTTACACCCCTCCTTGTCTCCTTTTGCTGGCTCTCTATTGGCACTTGCATCAGGTTCAAGTCCTCAGTGCTGGCTTACAGGTCCATCAATGGACAGGTACCCATCTCTATCAAAAGGCTCCTCAAGATGATGATCTCACCCCTTTCGGTCAACGTCACTTGAAACTCTTTCCATCATCTGAAAAGGGTCCCTCCAGACAATTATCTTGTGTAGTTTTCTGACAGTGCAATGAACTGCAAGCACCATCCAGTCATCACACTCCCTCTCCACCTTCAAGAAACATCCATCCATCCACCACCGTAACTGCTTAATCCTAACTGGGGTCGCAGGGGGGCTCGAGCCTATGGGCTCAGGCAGGAACCAACCCTGGGCAGTCGCCAACACATCATAGGGCACACACACTCACACAGCCACATGCACACTCACACAATTATGGGGCCAACTTAGATTCACCAATTAACCTATCGTGCATGCTTTTGGACTGTGGGAGGAAACCGGAGCCCCCGGTTCACAAAATCAACATATGCAAAACTGGTTACCAAATTTTCATCATTCTGAAAGTTTGGTGAAGAGTTTTGCATGTGTTGGTTGGCTCTCATATATAGTTTCAGGTGTAAAATTATTTCACTGAGAAATTAAACTATCAATTTTGATGAACAAAGCTTAAGTAACTGATAATTATGAATGAAGAAAATTGTACATGGCCGTTTGCATACATGCACTAAAACATTCACAACTTGTGGGGAAACAATGACAAATTATGTTCTGCTCTGCAGAAGTGATTTCATGGTGTGGGGATTACACTCAGTGTTTTGCAGTGTTAATTGTCATTTGAGAAGTGTGTCGAGGCAATTGAGAAAAACAATAACTTAAAAGGTTATAACAAATAATTCAATTCAATAACAAAAAGGTATAGCTGTGGATTAAGGAGAGATGGATTTACATGTTAGCAACATATCAACCAAATATTATTTATAATCTATTTAATACTTAGGAATACATATACTTAGGACAGAGAAGAAGAACAATTGGGTGTTACTCTGTCCTGGGTTCTGGTAGGGGTCTCCAGTCCATTGGGTTCTCTAATCTAGACACCCTCTCCTGGATGCTGGTTTTTCTGCAGAATCTCTTCTCTCAGTTCTGGAGTATCTTCCCTAATTAGTAGCTGTGCTTAATAAGGGGTGGAGCCCGGATTAGGTTGTGTACCACTTTACTGCTGGCCAGTGGCTGCTGTCCTTGGCATCGCAACTTATGCATACTCACCTGTCAGGTGCCTGCAGTGACAGATGTGCAGGAGTCTCAGAGGTGCACAATGATGTTGTGAAATGCTCCTCAATTCAAAGGTGAAGCACATGTAACAAGTATTGTGTATGCTAATTGCCCTCGATGAAGTTATAGGTTTTCTTGTGGCTTTTCTTTAACCATAACTGAATGAGTACTAGTACTGTATTTTGGATGTGTCATTGTATTTTTTTATTTTCTCTTCCAGCCAAACTAGCAAGATTTGTTACATAAGTACAAAAAATTACATTTAGTAAACTTGAGGATTACATCATAAATGCCATCTTTCTGCTGGCTTTGGTACAAAATTCATAAACAATACTGCACAAAATAGTACATAGAATAGAATAGAATAAAATAGAATAGAAAAATGGAATTCTAATACTTTATTCATCGTAATAATATATCCCATTTTCTCTCATAACAGGTTGATAGCATCCAGCCATCGGTTCATCGGAAGAGTGACCTCTAATTCTTCTCTCTCTGCAATGAATCGAGCCTTTCCCTTCTGGCTATGTACAGGGTGTGGGAGATGCAAACCTAGTTTACTGTAAAAAAAAAAAAAAAATCACATGAGCTCATATTTAAAAGTGCAGTCAACAAGTTAAAGCATAAATATCCATCGTATCTGCCCAAACACAAGGAGGTTTATTTTGTAGCCAAAGGTTCTTCACCTTGCCTACACAAGCCCTTTGTTACATTTAAAAGCCCTAGTTGCATGTCAAATAAGCATAGTCAAGCAAAGCACATTTCTCCTTTCTGAGTAGGAGTGGGACAAAATATGGCAAGTTTCTGCGGGACTGGGACAGAATCTTGTGGGTTTGGGTTGGAGTGGGATTAAAATTCCATCCTACACAGACCTCTACATGGAGCTTATCCCAGGCAGCATAGGGCACAAGGACAACATGGACAGGATACCAGTCAATGGCAGGGCACATAAAGACACACGCACAATTTAAAGACATTATTTCACCTAGCATGCCTTTGGACTGGGAAAGGAAACCAGCAAGACAAAAGGAGAACATGTTAAAGCCAAATCTAGAGTAATGCGACTCAAATCTCCGGAGGTGTGAGAGAACAGTGCTGTATACAGAGCCACCTGATACTAATAGCAATAGCAGTAAGTCTGGTATTGTTGATGATCATGTAACGTGTCCTGCTATAACACTAAACTGCATCTGGCACTGCAAGCAGTCCTCCAACTTGCAGGGTACAAATTTTGGGGGGTTGTTGGCGGGATTGGCACTCCAGCCACCACAAAACAGCTCGGAATAAACAGGCATGATGCCCTTCTGCTCTCCATGGGAGTAGCTCTGCTGCAGCTGCCCGCAGGAAGGCTGCATGCACCATGAAGAGGATGGAGGAAGCCTTTGGGAGCCTAGATCATCCTCAGAAGAGTCCTAACTGTCGATCAGCTAATAGGGTCAGGCCTGTTGGGGATCGGGGCTGGTGTGGTGCTCAGGTGTCGCCTGCTGCATGGCGGCACTTGGGTCCCAGTTTGAGGCCGGCCCATCTGGGTAGGCGCATGGAACATCTTCAGCAAGATGACCATCTTCCTCTGCTATCGGGGGAGCTTCGTAAACTTCGCATTTCATTGGCGGCACTCCATGAGGGACACAGAGTGGGAGTGGCCAGATCTCTGTAGGTAGGTATACCTACGTTTGGTCTGGTTGGTCTGACCTTCATCAGGGAGTAGCTGTTGCTGTAGTGTATCAGCACCTCCTGAGCTTGCACGGGTGATGAATCAGCTGGGGGGCAGACAAGGCCTCAGGGATCTATGGCATCTGTGGTGAACTTCTACAGGCTGGTGGTAAGGCTGTCCTACTGGCATTGCAGGCAACCTTTGCTTCCATTTGGGAGTCAGGTGTCATCCCAACTGACTGGATAATGGGACTTGTAGTAAGGGTGGGTAAAGGTAAGGGTGATCGCCTGGATTGGGACAACCAGAAGAGGATAACATTGCTCTCAGTGCCGGGTACGACGGTGCTTACTAGGGTCATCCATAACAGGATCTATGATCACTTGCTCACCTGTCAGCGACCAAAATAGTCTGGTTTTATGCCTAAGAAGTCTACCATTGACCACATCCTGGCACTGTGGCTTCTCATTGAGTGCAAGCACGAATATCGGCAGAGGTTCTTTGCAGCTTTTGTTGATCTTCATAAAGCATTTGACTCAGTTGGTCGAGTCGCCCTGTGGGACATTCTGAGACTTTGCAGGATCCCCCCGAGGTTACTGGACGTCATGGGCGGCCTGTACACTGGTACTGTGAGTGCTGTGCAGAGTGCAGGGAGAACCTCCGTGTTCTTCCCAGTTGATTCTGGGGTTCGCTAGGGGTGTGTTCTTACTCCTACTCTGTTCAATGCTTGTACGGACTGGGTGTTGGGCAGGGTTGTGAGGTCCAGCAGTTGTGGGCCATTTGTCAGTGAAGAAAAATGTACTGATGTTGACTTTCCCAATGATGCTGTGATCTTAGCGGAGTCAATGGAGGCTCTGATCGGGGCTCAAGAGAGACTGAGCGAGGAGTCTGAGTGTCTGGGATTGCAGGTGTCCTGGATAAAGACCAAGATCCAGACATTTAATGACTTCTTAGGCACAGTCATCAGTAGTGTGTCTGTCTGAGGGGAGAATGACGACCTTGTCAAGAGATTTATTTACCTCAGCAGTGATATTCATGTCTCTGGTGACTTCCTATGAAGTCAGCAGACAGATTGGGAGGACATGAGAGGGGTCCATCGAAGGGGGGTGTGGTGCCCCTGATATTTTTTCAAGAGGACGAGCTGAGAGGACGCCCACGTAACACCTGGCTGCGGCAGATAGACAGCCATTTCTGGTCGGTGGGACTGGACCGTGTATCTGCCTGGGGGGGTCGCCAGCCGGGATCCCTAGGAGTTCCGCTGTGTGGTGGGTGTAGAAACGCGCTGCATCAGCGCATGCTCCCCAACCTGACCTGACCTGATGCAACCCTCAGTAAAACATACACTGGCACCAGTCTTCAGTAATTATTATTTTAATTATTATTATTATAATAAAGTAATTATGTTATATATCCCATGCAAAGCAATTACTCCTCCTTGCCTACCCTGAGCAGAACAACAGCCCTGCACCTCGGATGGTAATAATAATAAAAAAAAATGTTACAACGTGGTGGCTCAGTGTCGCCTTGGGGGTTTGAATCATAGCTCTGTGAGTACAGTTTGCATGTTTTTCGCATTCTGTGCAGATTTCCTCCAGCAATTCCAGTATTCCCCCCACAGTCCAAAAGACATCTAGTTAGGTCAATTACCACCTCTGGATTAAACATTGTGTGAGTGTGAGCCCTGCAGTGGATGCATATCCAGCCCAGAGGGTTCCCTGTGCGGTGTTTTATGATGTCTGGGATAGACTTCAGCCCCCCACATCCCTGTCCTGGATGAGCAGCTGGAGGACAGCTGGACAATAACAGTATGAATACCAGTTCTTTTATTCTATTTAAAAAATAATGTAGAATCTTACTATTTTGGTGTTCTAAGATCAAGGAACTTTTCTTTGACATCCAGAATGACTTCAGCAGCATTTGTGTCAGGAAGCTTGATTTTCACCTATCAATGAAAAAATTCATGAAGGTATTCTGAAAAAGGTGATTTATGAGATAAAATTATAAAATAAGCATTTATGTACAGTACAGTGGATATTAAACTGCACCCTTACAAGAATAGCAGGTAAAGACACAAATCAAGAGTAGGAAGGACATTTACCACCATGGCCTCGCAGCACATTGACGATGGATCTTTCCTGGTCATACCCAGAAACAGGTCCTCTGTTCCCACATGTTGTTTCAGCACTATGTCGTACCTGCCATGAAAACACATCTCTAATTATTTAAAGTAATACTGAAGCCATGTACTATCTGCCTTATTTATACGTCACTTCAGACAAACATGTCTATTACATTAAGTAATGCATTTACACAAATTTAACCCCCTCCAGCCCTCCCGTTGAAAATTTAAATGCTAAATATTTGACTGTAGCACCCTTACTCAGGCTGTG
>JAODKE010000040.1:2374871-2390206 GCA_026779605.1 Mormyrus hasselquistii | reverse complement strand
ATAAGATGGTGTTTTTTTTTTTTTTTTAAAAAAAAAAAAAAAAAGATGTGTCCAAAAAAACTGGGGTAGTCTTTAGAGTTTACATGTCATGATTTATATGCAGCCTAGATGGTACAAATTATCCACCTCCTGGCTCAAGGTGGCCGCATACTTCGATGTGACATTGTATGAGCGGTGATCCCACTCACTGTCCATGATTGGCTGACATAATGGGATGTCAGCCAATCAAGTGGGGTTGGTCAGCACGATTAATGATGCACTTCCCTACATGCTTTGCACCACACCACACATATATTTAAACAGTGGAAATTCATTTGTGCCTTTCTATCTTTATATTCATTGTAAATGTTGCAACTGTGTAATATTTGCTGTGGAATGCGTGTGTTTTGTTAGTGTGTAACCCTGAGTGTCACTGCTAGTAGTGGGGGGGTTGTCTTATAATCCAGGTGATTTTATATCCAAATACTGCACTCCTGAGGGTGAATGTCTCACTTTCAATTATTATTTTTGTTTTACAGAAATCTGCAAATATCAAATTTAAAAATTCATATCAAGGACATGAAGACATTGACCTTGTGCAGGTGTTGAACTGCCACAATAATCACAAAACTGAGGCAATAGAAGTTTGATGATGACATTTCAAAATGACATGTATGGTGTTAAATGTTTCCCAAGTGTGTTGTAGAAATAGATCGCTCTGTTTACTAAAATCCAGCAAATAAAAAAGTCACACATGTAAGAAGGAGGTGGACCTGCTTCGAGCTGGGATTAAAAATGAATTATACATGTGAAGATGGACATGATTTGAAGTTATATCAGCACCTGATCTATGCGGTAATCTACACAGTTATCCTTGTGCCAGGACTTGTTGGCAACATGCTGGCACTTTGGGTCTTTCGTGCGTACATTAGAGAGACCAAGAAGGCTATAGTGTTCATGATAAACCTAGCTTTGGCTGACCTTCTCCAAGTGCTCTCATTGCCCCTGAGGATCTATTACTACTTAAATGACACTTGGCCCTTTGGACATTTCCTCTGCATGCTCTGCTTCTATCTAAAATATGTCAATATGTATGCTAGCATCTACTTCCTGGTCTGCATCAGCGTGCGTCGCTGCGGTCTCGTTATCCACCCGCTGAAGTATAGCAGCAACAAACAGCGCTTTGACCTCTGCTTCTGCACAGCCGGCTGGGTCATTGTCTGCCTCGGTTGCCTGCCCTTCCTCCTGTTGCGGCAGGGACCAGGCAAGTCCCTCTGCTTTTCGGAACTGCCTATCGTGAAGCTGACTGTGCCAGCCGCCATTGCGATCATTGTGCTGGCGGAACTGCTGGGTTTCGTTCTGCCACTCACCGTGGTGCTAACATGCTCATGGCGAACGGCGGTCAGCTTGCGCGGGACAAGCAGAAGACTTCAGCGCAGTGCAGAGAAACGGAAAGCACTGAAGATGGTCCTGTGCTGCACATCGGTGTTTCTCATCTGTTTTGCCCCATATCACGTCACCTTCCCATTACACTTCTTGGTGAAGTTCAACGGAGTGGAAAACTGCATCTTCCGCGATGTCATCTTCAAGTGCCACCCAGTTGCGTTATGCTTGGCCAGCCTCAACTCCTGCTTGGACCCCATCATGCACTACTTTACCACAGAGGAGTTCAAGAGGCGGCTGTCCCTTCATGAGATTCCTGAAAACCTAGAACTATTCAGTCAGCCTAGGCGTGCACGGTTGGTGCTTCCAAATTCAAGTGAGGGATCCTAAGGACAAATTGCAGTCAGACAAGGGAAATCACTGTCTACAAAGGGAATGCCATCTCTATCCATCTCTATGGGGAAATTTCATAGTATATCACACATCTTCTTCTCCATGAGACACATAAATATAAAGTGCTCACAGAAAGTCTTGGGATGCTTAATTCTGTTAAAAGGTTGCAAATTTCCCTAAAGGGACATTATAGCCGCAAACACGCCAGCACTTTGTCGATAAGATTGCCCACTCCAGCTCTACACCTTTGTCATCTCTAGTCTCATGCAGCAGATGAGGTCTGTTTTTCTGTGTCAGCTCCTCAAATTCTCATTGGGGACTTATTGTACATTCATACAAATCAGGCAGGGACAATGAAAAATATGCCAGGGCACTCAATGTTCAATGTCTAGTTTTGAAAGAGTATACATATCGCTGCTGCTGTGAGAACAGCGAGATGGTTGCTAAAATTTGGTTTGAACATCAAGCCATCATTAAAGGGTGGGGCCTTAACTTTGCTGATGAGGGTGAAAGCTGTCAAATTGTAAAACTATGGAGACACCTACGCAAACCGAGGCAGATACACTAAAAGAATTTCGGTTTACCTAAAGAATTACTCAAAGTGTTATTAATTTTTAATCAATTACTTACCTACTTACTTTAAAAAGGCCTAAGGAGATGATTAGATTTTTTTTAAAAGCCTTAATTAAAATTTGCATTCTCAATTGCTGGGCAATATGGAGGAAGGAAAACAGAGCAGATGAGGGTCCAAATCAGTATGAATCAGAAATGAATTTGTCAGTATGAATAACCATTAATAAAGTTTTATTGATTTACAGACCAATATCCATAAAACATAACACCAAAATAATTTTAAACCATTACCAAACACAGGAAGCGATAAATAACAATATCCATAAATCTTTGTTGATATTTCAAAGAACGTCAGACATAAAAAAAGAGAAAAGATATTTGTATTTATCTTATGTATTTGACTTAGGACTTTGCTTTGTTTGTATACAATTATGATTTATCTGGAGTACATGACTGTTGCAAAATTAATACTCTATCATTGGAGGAGAAGAAAAAAAAAACACACTTTTAAACTGAATTCACAAAATAATTTCTGCATGATACCTTTTTGTTTTGACAAATTCCTTTTAAGAGAGTATACCAAAGTAAAATGCATTACAAAATGTATACATCTGTTACAAATCCTGTTTTTCTTTTTAATGACAAAAATGTCATGCATTTTCTTGTAGTGTAGTGGAGATTTCAAAATATGCTATACAAAACACTTACCGCTCCCCATACAAGGTAGAGGATTGGAGAAGACAGCTCTATTTTAGAGCTAAAGGCAGAGAGGAATAGAGGAAAAAATGCAGGATCGCGGAGGAGGGAAGAGACTCTTTCGGGCCGGTCATTCCAGGACAGTCACTGACCACATTTCTGGCACATCTTGCATGAATTATATGTCCACTACACCTGGTCTCTGAGTTTGGCCAATCGCTGAGACAACTCATCCTGAGGAGAAAGACAACACAGGTCAGAACGTAAGCAAGGAACCGCTTGGTGTACTTTCAGCAACAAGACTGTCTACAGCAGGGTGATTTCGGAGGTAATTTGGTCTTCAAGTTCAAGTTTGTTTCTCTATATAGCACATTTACAGACGAGCACTTGCTGTCCTAAAGTGCAAAGCAACTATATGAGGCTAACAGACCAAAAGCACTATCAACCCCATCAAGGAGATCAGTTTTACCAAAAACAAAAATCTACGTTTTATTTTCATTGATGGTTAAGAATTTGATTCCATCCATGATTTAACATCCTTTAGACAGTTTTGCAAGGTAACAATTCCATCCTTATTTGTTTGTAAGGGGAGATAAAATTTGGATATCATCTGCAAAACAATTAACAGAAATATACTTATTGAAAATTGACCCCAAAGCCAGCATATACAAAGAGAAGAAGAGAGGACCCAAGACGGAACCCTGTGGTACCCCACAGTGTAGCGGGGTGTGAGTACTGACCTATTATCTATAATATTAACATTTGACCAATTATTTGACAACTGAACATGTTCGTTGTGTAAATTGAAGGGCCAAATAAAATACATAATTATTTTACTGAAAACAACAGTAAATCAAAGTTCAAAAATAATAGCAGCCTTTAATTAAAAAATAAAAAAAAATTTGGATTCCCAGTTTCAGACTTCATGCTTGTGTTATCAAGTTCTTATTTTGGAAAATGGAGTAAGAAGTGTTTTGTTATATTGCAAGATGAATTGACTCAACAGGATCTAAACAATCACCCGTACGTTTCCAGTACCTGCTCTGCAGATGCAACACTTGTGCCCACTGAACCCATTTGACCTTGTGGAAGCTCCATGTTTAGATCCAGCCTGTAGAGAGCCAACAACAAGAGCACATGCTTAAAATCCTACATTGACAAACACTGCTGATGACCTTGTGAAAAAAGAATATTAAGTTTTAATATACAGTGAATACACATGCAATAAACTTGTTATGATGGTATATTCTTGTATCTCATTATAATGAGAAAAATATCTGGTTATGATAACCTCACCAGGATTGTACCACCCAGGAAACATTGTCATTTTTTGCACCTTAGTTAAAAAAGTTAATATGCACATTTGTCATAATATTAATATTACTATTATATCATAAGTCTTCAGGAACCTGAAGTAATCGAAATTTTGCCATCTAACAGTCGATAACAGCAAGTACACTAATAATACACAAATAGACGTCTTTAATAACCAAATCAAATCACTTACCCAGCTTCATCAGCCATCTCATGCATCAGTGAGTCCACTTGGTTCTTAAACACAGACAAACTTCACATCAAACTCATAATAATAATGTGCAAATACAAGTTATTCTCAAAATTAAACATTAGGAAACCAAATGCCAGCTAGATGACATAATTAGAAATTACATATACCCATACTTATCAAAACGCAGTGTGTCTCTCCTTTTAATTATCACGAGATACGAAAGATGAATTTAACCATGAGAGAAGAACACACTAGAGGCTTAAAACTGAAGACATGTACAGGTTTGGTTGTGGTGGTCATAATGGAAGCAAACCAGTGACATTACAGGAGTGTAGATAGACTGCCGTACCTGCGGAGTCGTGAGTGTTGTCGTGCTGCTCATCGTGTCCTCCATCTGGGAGGTCTGCACGTCCAGCGTTTCAAACTGGCGCTCGAACTTGTCCATAAGGCCAGAGATCTGGTGGAGAGCAAACGGCACACGTTTGTCCCACAGGCCAAACTGCTCCATAACCCCACATACGCAGTGATTCTAAGATTCACACAGGAGTTCAGCAAAGCTAATGCATGTTCCTCGGATTCAAGGCTTCATCACCTCTGTCTTCCTTCTGAAACACAATCAGGGTTACTGGGCATGTGGAACTTGTCTCCGATTGCCAATGGGTCTCATACATACAGCAGATACACACACAGTTAAGAACAGACAATGATTACTTTGACTGGTTAGTATATTCAATGGGCTTGTGTGGTTGGTCACTGTAAAAAGTGCATGTCAGCGCACAGAATGTAGGAATAAGCACAATGTGTGTAATATAATAGATACATTAAGTTAGTTGTTTTAACGTAAGTATTCTGCACAATGCAGAGAATTCCAGTGATGCGATGCTTGCGGACCTTTTAACATGCAACCTAGACAGACGTGTATAATTCCTACCTTCTCCAGGTTCATGCTTTTCAGTGTAGCATCCATGCCTTTCACAACACCAGCCATTGATTTAGTGACCTGCAAAGCAAATCAGACAAATGCCAATTTCCAAATTGCATAGATTTACAGCTAGGAAAAGGCAAGAGACAGCCTAAAAATCATTTCAGCGATTTTGAGGATCTTATTTTATTCACGCGATTCGAATCGGCACAAATTTGTACCACAATTTATCATCGCAAAATATGTTACATATGAAACAACAATCCACCACACGTACTTAATTATTTAAAACACGTGTAAATGAGTATTTAATATCTTGCACATGTTTTAGCCTTGTTTTTTTAAAAGAAAGACCTTAATTTATGGAAAATCAAAGGCAGTGCAGTTTGTGATTAACAGAATTTTCACAATGTTTTGTTATGCTTTCTTATGTAGATAAGCACCAACTTCGTGGCTTTGGTTTAAAGCTGACTATAAATTATTAATATAGTTTTCAGAACAATTAGACCCTGAAAATTGAAATGGCCCTATGATCTTGACCAAGATGGGTGGTTAGTATTTGGATGGATTGATTCATTCGTAAAAAAAAAAAAAACTATAACGCTGATACAACTCTTTGAATGCTGACATTCAAAAATAAATGTAATTATTTTTATGAAAGGCTTACTGCTGCAAAAACAATTACAGAACATACAATGTGACCAGTGAAGAGCTTTTGCACTGGATGTGTGGGATTTACTACCTTGTTCATTGTAACAGCAGTTTGGACCCTGGCAGCCACTGCATCTACCCGGGCACTCATTCTCAGGAAGTTCACAGACTGATTCTTCTGCCGGATGGCGTTTTCTGCATGTATCCGTGCCACTTCCATATTTCCTTTCTGAATGGCCTAAATTATAGGAATTGCATGCATCAGTTACGATACAGTAATTCTTAGATGGCCTAATCCTTAAGCATGTATAATTCTATGTTATTATACATTGAAACACAGCTGCACTACAGCACCTTTTCTAAGAATACTCACCTTTTTCACCTTGGCCTTTTCTGCTTTCTCCTCCTTATCACATTTCTTGGCATTTCGCTCAAGTTCTTTGGCAGCAAACTTCAGATTGAAGAGATGTTCTGTGACATTAGGTTAAGACATGCTCATTGTGAAATGCCATGGCTTTATATGGCAGATTAGATTTACACAAATCGGTCCATTTGGGGATTGAGGGGAATACAGATAACGGAAGGGGCTGTGGTGGGAAGATCTAATACAATTTTTACATTATTAGTTTTAATTAATCGTAGACGCATATTCTCACGTAGTGAGAGAGGATGTTGTAGTATCGTTGTGTTAAGAGACAAAGACTATAACGTTATTACACTCATAATCACGTGACTACCATTATAGTTCAAGTTTCGTTGTGGTTGATTACAATGCGGCATTCAAGCTTAACATCACGGCAATAGGTGCAGCCGGTCAGATTGCTTTAGCTACTTTTAAATCTTGCTATCGACACCTATAAATTCCTTTCAGTTCTATTCTTATGTTTCAGGCATAGCCCACGACTCATGATAGCAGCAACCAAGGCAAAAAGTGGCAGTTTAGGGAATATTTATTGGAATAATATATATTTTGAACCACTAAATTTATCTGCTTATTAATTTAAAAATACAACAAATGCAGTTTACTTTTCTAAGAACCATATATTCCTAAGAAAGTCAATCACTTCCTGAAACTTCAGCGACAAACAACTGACTCCAAGTAGGTTACTAGCCCAACTAGTGGACTCACCTGACTGGAACTGCTTAAGACCATCTTGAACGCCACTTAATTTAGTTACACAAAACGCCAAAGCTACACCCAATTTTCGGATATTATTTTTGTACAGCCACTGTAAAAGAGTATAATGATACATATCGAAAATGACATTTCTAATAATAACGCTCAACCTGCATGTGGATCCTACTATAACAAAGTGTATGCCAGGCCAAGTCGAGTCTTCAACGCAATCCAATCTTTTTGGAAGAAAAGGATACTTTCCATATTTGACATGTTTCCAAGAAAGCTTGTAAATCCAGAGACAGTAATTCACAAAAATATATTTAAAATTGTTACTAAAACGGTTAAATCGCAGTAAGATCTAAATTTCTTCTTGAGTTCTTAATCTGCCCTCTTCCTGGTGTTTGTTTTGCCGAGATACTTCCGCCTACGCTCGTTGATGACGTCACTGTCACGTGTTCGGAGGCCGTGCTTTGTGAACGTCAGAATGACTCATGATTCATTTACTGTGTAGACTAGTTGGCTTTGCGTTTGCTTAGGGATATTATATATAGCGTGTCCCGTCATATGTGCGCTTTTTCCTGGAGTAGGCTTGCCGCAATATTGTATTAATTGTGGGACTGGTTGCGGTAAATGGATGGATATGTTGTATTTAAGTAATGATTATGACCCTTCAGAAAGTTCTACTAAATTATAAAAATGAATTCATATTGAATTAGTAAATAGTAAGCTACGTAATTTAGAATAAAAATAAGAAAACAAAAAAATAATAATAAAAATAAAATAATCTGTAACAACAGAGAATGTAACCCCCCCAATGGAAATGAATAGACAAACATTAAAAATCCAATTAAATGTTTTTTCCAGTTTAATAAATATCACATGAAAGTCCCTGGAGGAAAAGGCTTTTGATTACATTCCATTAAATTTGTGTTCTGTGTTAATTGTACTGAACTGATCTTTCATCAATCAATACATATACAAATAGAAACATAGCTGGAAATCCATCTGTAATACAAATATGATAAATGCCTACAATCAATGACAAAACACAACCTGTGCATATTATTATTTGCAATGACAATAAATATACTGTATAATGTCTTTAACTGAGGATGTGCAAGACTGGAATATTAATGTGATTAATTCCCACCACTGATATTGCTAGAAAATGTTTCAAAAATGAACTGAAAGAATGTAACATACTTGTAGCAGCATATCCAAGTTAGAGCACAATCCATATGGAAAAATATACAACTGAAACATTGTTCAGTTTTGGATTATACCCAGTTTTTGTCTATATGTGCTTTCCAGGGTGTATAAGCGTGAGCTTTGAAACAAACATTATGTAAACAACCTCTCTTACACAATTTTATTTACAGATATATTACACGATGAGCATTATACACAGCATAAATACTTTTGTGATTGCATTCTAACAACAAATGGGACATTTGGACTTGAGAAGAGAGACACACGCTAGGTACCCAAATGGCTGCATACCAAGAGGCCCGACAGCCTAAATGTCAGCTCTAACCACAAATTTTATTTTGACTTAAACTAGTTTTGATTTAAACTGCAATTGTGAGTCCATCATAGCATTGTCTCAACAGATATTCATTATTTCATTAACATTCATTGCTTATTCAGTAATTTTGAAATGTCAGTCACGTAACCAAAAACGTAAACTCACTTAGCTTATTTTTTGATGGTTAATTGCTGGTCAAAGTGCTTGGACATAACAGCCTGGTTACTTGGTAAAGGGCAAGTTTGGGGATGTGCAACACAGGCACCCGCAGCACAAACACAGTCCCAGAAGAGAGGAAACAAGAGCAGCTACTCTGGAGTGGTGCTGATACTGAAGAGCCTTCTTCAGTTTCTCCGAGGACTCGCTCGCATATTCTAGAGTGTTTAGGACGTTGTACTCAATGTGGTCCATCTGTAAGTGCTGTTGGCACACCATGACTTCCAGGGCAAGAAAAAGAGCATGGAGCTCACTGATCTGCTCTTCCAGGACCAAGAGCTGCTGATGCCTCTCCTGGACAAGCGCAAGATTCCTGAGGGCCTCAAGTTCCGGGATGTCAATGCCCACTAGCCGGGGAACGTTCAAACTATCTGCCAGGCGTCGGATCTCTTCCTCATCCAGCTCCAGACCAGCTAACTGTGTCTGCCTTGCAATCTGTTCCTTCAGGCGTCCTGCATACTCTGTTTCCCAGGCATAGTGCCGTCTCAGAACCTGATTGTGCTGTTGGAGCAGGCTGTAGAACTGGGACTGCTTAATCCGGTCTTCTGCATTACCTTTCCAGAGCGTTCCAGTCCATTCGTTCTCTTTCATGTGAGACAAATGCTCTTGGATGTCCTTAGCCTGGTGAGAGAACTGTCTTTTGAGCTCAGCAAGAAGTTGCTTTTCTCCACATAGTTCCTCAGCTGTAGTGCTACACAGAATCTGCTCCTGCTTGCCGTGAATCTCTTCCGACAGCTCTCGTAACTTGCTTAGATCCACGTAAAGCTGAGACACCTGCCCAAAGAAGTCTCCCATCCCTGAAGACAGTCTCTCTTCATAGCCAGCATTAAAGTAGCCAGGACCTTGAAAATCAAAATCTATTTGGGATCCCTCATCCCTGTCCTGGTAGCCCCTCAACTCATCCAGTCTGTTCTTCATCTCACCCACCAAAGGAGTCTTCAGTCCTTAGAGACTTGCACACCCCAGCCATGCAGGCCCCGCCCACCATAAGCCGGAATGGGAGTGTTGCATGTGCGTCATACAGCTCTCCCAATTGTCAGCTCACAGCTTTCTTTCCTCACCACGATTCAAGCAAATATTGACTCACTGGCACGTTTGCTCACCATGTTAGGGGATTTTTTTCCCCCCTCCTTTTTACATAGACGTCTACTTACACTTTTTTTTGGGTTCCAAGTAATCCTAACCACTAACAGAAGAATAAATCTTTACTCTTACTAAACTGCTCTTGTAAATATACTTTGTCAGGAACTGTAAACTTCACGGTCAGGACATGGCTTGATGCATCATAAAGTATAATGTAAAACTATGTACCTAGAAGAATATTGCAACTGATGCAGTATCCTACTGATCAGCTTAAACAAAATAGATATACTACTTACCACAATAACACAGGAGAAATGGTTTTGAAGGAGTTTGATCAGGGCGTGAAGGAAAAACAGCCAATGAATGCTCAGCATATATGTGAGTCCTCCTTCAGGATGGCTGGAAAAGCATCTCAGGAGGCCACTTCATGGAACTGGCATAGAGGGGACAGCAGGGTCAGCCAGTCCCTGGAGAAATTGGGCTTAAGGGCCTTTATCAAGGGCCCAAAGGTGGTATCACTCTGCCCACCACGGGATTTGAACCAGCAACCTTCTGAGTCCGAACACACAGCTACCCCCCCCCAACAATTTTTTTTGTTTGTTTTTGGTTAGTGCTTAATTCCATATATGTTATAATTTTTATGACTTTGTAATTATTCTCAAATGTATGGAATAGTACAAAAAACCTTTCTATGGGTAGGTATGTCCAAATGTTTGACTGTACTGTATATTTAAACTCTTAAAAAAGTAGTAGCTGAAAATAGAGCCAGTCTTACACATGAGATAAAATGTTTGCATTAACACCAAAATAGACTAGGTTTATAACACAGGCAATGCAGTAGACAAGGTTAAGAGAAATACCCCTTAAGGGGTGAGGGTTATACAGGAGGTAAAAGAAAATCCACAAAAGGCCTGTGGTGACGAAAGTATGGGTGAACCAAACAAGCAGATGGGGTTCATCAATAGGCAATAGTCCCAGCAGGCAAACATCCTCCAAGGATCCTCCTGGAGACCTTGGCTTTGTGAAGGCTGGCATATAACTCATCTTCAGAAGCTGGGCAAAGAAAACTCAGGTGTCCTCTCTCAAAAATGTCAACAGGTACCAGGCTAGTGAAAACCAACTGGTATGTTTTTATTTATACGTATAGTTCAGCTCATAACAAGGAAGCTCTCAAACACATTAAAAGATAAACTAGCCAATATGTTTCAATTTATTTCGTGGTGCCTACAGTTTGTGGGGCTTTTCCTCCATGGTTACCGCTCCATACAGCTTGCACTGATCCTCGTTTCCTTTCATATCAAATTTAATTTAAAAAATTATTTAATTATGTTTTTTTTTCCCCACCTAAAGCAGACTATGTCACTGACTAGACTTGGGCAGCGTCTACTTTTATCGACCAAAGATTACACAGTACTATACACTATTTTGACAATATTTTCAAAAGCAAAATTATTCCAGTATTTTCAAATGTTGCCAATAACATTTAGCAAGCGCGGGGGGGAATTCTCCACAATAAAATTCTCCCACAAGAGCACACAAGTTTACAGTCAGACATTAGAAACAGAACTACATTTCTCACACTCCCGATGCCAGTAAGATAAACTCTATGTAATCATGCGTGACTACAATCAACACTAAAGATATTACCATTGCCAAGGGCAGTTTCAGATTCACTTCTGCCTGACATCATCTCATTTTTATTTAGTGACATGTTAGTACTTTTGCCATAATTTTTGACACCATAAATTAATTTGGTAACACTTTACATGATGGGGCACAAATAGTATAGTATTGTACTGTTACTAATTTATTAATTATCCTCAAACTAAGTCTTAGTTACATACTGACCTTGTGTTAATTCATCATTAATGAATTGTGATGCGCGTTTTATCTCAAGCAATTGCCATATTTGTTACTATATCTGTTAATTCTGTAAACCTTTGTGAACTACTGAGGGAGCAAGTCATGAATAACACAAGTGAATGTTACGTTTGTTCATCATTAATGAATCATGGCATCTTTTAGTAGCAAGTATATTTCGTCACGATTTGTAGTAGTAACTGAGTTAAAACGTATTTTTGCCCTGTCAAGTGAAGCGTTACAATTTTATTCATCTCATTTTCTTCAATTAAAAATCTTTGTTGATTATTCTTGCCATCATTTTATACGGTAAGTGTGAAGGGGCAGGGGGGCATAGGAAATGAGAATCAGTATCTCCAAATCCTCCAACTGCTTATAGGGAGAGTCTGACTTTAAGAACCTTCATATGTGTTAGTAAGTAGGAACATTTGACTGTCAGCTAGATATTTCCATGGCCTGCAGTGCTGAGGATACTCTGCAAGTCTTTGGTAGAATAGTGGGAGTTAAAACACTGGGCAAAAACCTGGTTAATTTATGTCTCCATTTTCACTTTCAAGCACGAGTTGTAGGAAATAAACGAAAGAACAAGGATTTCAGGTAGGAGGTACAGTTTGTAGATCTAGGATGACTTTGATATAGAGCTGCGACTCATCAAATCAAGAGTTTGGGCTCTCACAAGGACACCACCTGGAAGAGAGCTGCTCTAGGTATGACACTCATTGGAGTTTTTGAGGGGAAACTGAAGGACACACTGAAAACACCTGAGACCCCCCCCCCCAAAAAAAAAGGAACTAGTCTGTGACCTTAAAGAGGAAGATCTAACATAATTTACTAGGTGTGCCATCCCTGCAATCCTCACAATAATTGATTTTTTCCTTTTTGACACAACTATGCTAGACGTTTTGTTTATGATGCATCCATCTTATCTCCCCCCACAATAACTTATCCAATGAACTTTATTCTCAAACCATAGATGAGAAGTAAGGAGTCACCCTGTAAGAGACGCCAGTACGTTTCATTTTCCTTCTGCAGACATGAAACAAGGAGCTTGGTCTACTACATTTTAGATAATTTTTATTCTTAATTAATCCTGATTTTTGAGCTTGATTATTTCAGGCCTGTGCAAAATGACAATCGTATACATAGCAAGATTTATTTAGGGATATTACTCAACCAATAACTTACAGAAGCCCATAAAAACAAAAACAAATTGTATCAACTTGATCGCGGTCACAAACTGTCGGCATGAGGTGTATTCCGTTTGTTCCTTCAACGCACATTGCATTTAAACTTTCATTACATTCCCAAGCAACTGGCATTGCCTGGCTATGGCAACTTACCCTGCTTAATAAACTGCACACACAGCCCAACTAATAAGGTGTGTTTCTAGGTCATAGATCAAGCTCACCCTGAAGAGTCAACAAAAAGGTTTATAAATCAACGACAATGCATATGAGATATATGCTGAATAACACTACAAACAGCAGTTATCAGAAGTATAGGTTCACTGAAACTGAAAGCAAATTCAGGGAAAAGCCATAAACATGAAATTCGATGGCTGCCAAGGAGAGCATGACCAGCAAACACACAAAATATATATTTACCCATTTCAACTTATAACCATATTTCTCAGAAATTATACCTTGGAAACAAATCTTTTGACATATCCAATATTGTGAAATTTCAAAACGACATTATGATTTTTAATGTGTATATATNNNTATATATAAATAAAGACAGCTCACTAGTAGTTTTTAATATAATTTATTAGTCTACCAGTAAATATGGAAACAAGCTACAAAGTTCATCACTATATTATTAGAATCTATCAATATGCAAAACTTTACAAAAATGTACATTCCCCCTGCACCATGTCTTAACTTACATAAAAAGTGAGACAAAATTAACTAAAAACCACAGCTCCTGTTGCATAACTGTTACATTTGGTCTGCCATAAAGACACCTGAACAAAATTCCCTGAACTCTTATTTTCTAACAAAGCATCCTGAGAGATGGGCAATGGGGGGCTGTTTGGCAAACTAGTGTTTCCTGGGACAAACCCTCTTTCACAGGTCACTATTAAAATAAATAGATAAATAAAAGCACACGGTCAGGAGGAAAACGAACTAGACAAGAGACAAGAACAGTACCTGTATGACATATCTATATAATTGAGGAGTTATTGCTTGCTGAAAACCAGCCAATAAGATAATACAGTGTCACTCATTTCTGCATGTCGCATTTTTCTTAAGCGACTGGCCTAGCAAGACTACCTCCACAAAGAGGAGATTGTGGGTCATCAAGCACCCTTATCTGGATCTCCAGCATCTGAGGATGTTAGACATGGAATGTTCAGCAGCCTGTCCACGCATCTGATGTGGTGCTTCCAATTGTATTTCTGTTAGTGCAGAGGCCTGTCTCAGTCACCTGTAACTAATTTAGTGTAGGTTACTCTGAGATTCCATTAAGTAACGAAAGGTAAAAACAAAAGTGCCCAAAAGCAGCCAGGTTCATACCCCATCTACCATTTGAACCACACAGTTAGTGCCATCATGCTTTATGTGATATTTTACATTCAGAGAGGCTTGCTCCGCAGATCCACAAATATACCTAGTTGCCTCCTAAGGCTAACATGGTCAGAATACTCAGGATGATTCAGAACAACTTTGTGGTCAGCCAACATCTCTATGTATCAGGACAACAGCTGAAGTAATTTTCCCTCCCCAAACAAAAGCTGAAGAACAAACGTCGAGTAACACCGAGTAACAGAGCCCATGTTTATTACCGGCCTCCTCTCACCGAAAACTACAAATAGTTTTGAAGCAAACAACAGAAATCTAAAGTTAAGCTTTCGTTTCGTCTAAAAGCAGAATAAATTAGATAAAAGCCTTAAAATATGACATATGGCTTATTCATGACATTCAAACCACCTGTGCAAGTATGATGCTATATATTCATATTAATTTAGAAAAACCCCAACAAACTGCAAGAAAGTTAGTGTAAATAATGGTATCAATGCAGACTTTAAAAAATGCTTAGGGACTCATTTGAGCAACATCTTGCCTTCTTATCCCACTCATGAGACGCAAAACCTGAGTGCCACCTACATACATTTTATTTTTGTTTTAGTCAAATAAATAGTTTGATCAAAGTACTAAAAGACATGGGGAGATGTAAAATGACCTGGAACCAGTAAAATGGCTGATAAATTTCAACTTGATATTTCACGCAAGCCAAGGTAAGAAAACATGTGAGCACACAGGCATACACACACAAAACAAACTTGCTAATCCAAGAAAGTCGCAGTACAAAAAACATTTTTTCTATGACCACTTGCTACTGAACCCACACAACACACCAGTGAAAAATGTTTTCATCTGCATTTAGTCCTGATTTATCCCATCCCCCTAATAAATGCCCTTTATTC
>JAODKE010000040.1:2357635-2374771 GCA_026779605.1 Mormyrus hasselquistii | reverse complement strand
CAAACTTGCTAATCCAAGAAAGTCGCAGTACAAAAAACATTTTTTCTATGACCACTTGCTACTGAACCCACACAACAGACTTCCAACACACCAGTGAAAAATGTTTTCATCTGCATTTAGTCCTGATTTATCCCATCCCCCTAATAAATGCCCTTTATTCCTTCAACAGAAAAGCAAACTCGCTGGGGGAAAAAATTGCTTTAAAAAATAAAAATAAAAAAAGGGATTAGTATGCTAGCATGCAGGCCTGCTTTGCATTGATGCATCCCAGCCTTTTAAACATTCTGCAGTAGTCCATACTATACCAGCAAAGCTGCAGTCTCCTCGTGTTTGCAGCATACTGTCAACCTCAGTTCTCACTCGACTAATTTGTCCTTATTTCAACAACACCTTAGCATAAATATACTATGGTATACTAACACCACAAGGTATAGGTCATTTTTCCTCCACACACATTCCTCATATTTAATACTAGTGAATGAATATACTAGATGATATTTTCAATACACATCTTTCAGGTGTAAAACTAGGTTGTACTGTGAACTGTTAAACTTACAGATTTGCATCAAGTTTGGTCACATTTCTCAGCCAAAACAAGAGGAAAAAAAAAAAACAACAAACATCCTCATATGAAACTGGACACATACACACTTTTACATAACTAAGTTCCAAAAACACTGCCAAAACTCATCAGAACAACATTAATAACCAGGATAAAAAAACAATTACTGATAAACAATGCTTGACCCCACCCCCAGAAAATCATATTAGCCATATTTATAACTACACTGGGCCCAGTTGTGTAACCATTATCTTTTCTGGTGGCAATGGGATGGCAATTAACTCAAACTCCAGGTTCTTCTGGACTGCTGTATTGTTGGCATATCAGAATTGTTTAGAGAATAGATCTCTAAACACTTTTTGAGCATGAGCGAGAGAGAGAGACCAGATGAAGACAGACAAGATGGAACATAGAAATGACAGTTGCCTAATTTGGAGAACGGCGTTCTTGCTCCTTTATTTAAAAAATAAAAAAAATAAAAATAAAAAAAAAACACACAAAAAAAAACAATTGTATTAAAAATGACACACAAATATTAATGGACTATCACACAGCAAGTCTGATGCTCAGGGAATATCATAAGGAAAGTTCATTTCCCATCAAAGAAGTTAGGGATAAAAATATTGGCCCAACCTTAATGTCCGTTGACTTAAGGAGCAGTGATACTGATACGTTCTTATACAGGAAAATTTTCAGATTGTCCATCCCAAGAATCACAGCAAGAATAACAATTTAGTTATACCACTGGTCAATGGGGAAAGGTATGAAACCCTCTCTTATCAGACCTTACTGAGAGACCTTAAGAGCTGGAACAATATTTGTGAAACTGTGGATGTGAATCAGAAAGCACCATGTTTGAGGGCAGAAAGAAAAAAAAAACCCTGGTTCACAAGACATCTTCATTGAAGAAGCTGGAAGGACTGACAATTCTAGGTTTGATGCTGGCTGGCCCCTCACATTGCAGAGGCAACGCATCAGTTACAGAGCTCTTCATCCTTAATGCTAGGGACCCAATTCAAAGTGCAGATCAGATGCAAGCAAACCCTAGTCCCATTCATCATGGAGAGTGGCATCATCCAAAAGTCTGTAGTTACAGGTGCCCCTATTTCTTAAATGAGAAGATCTGACAACAAAATGCAGATGATATTACAGAGTCCAGACGGGCATCTTCCCTGTATTTCAGCTGCCACATGTAATTGATAACATTGTGCAAACATTTTCATCATTATTATTTTCACGGTAGGAACTGATTGCAAAATGTATAATACAATAGCTTAAAAAATAAATCTTTTCTATAGTAAAAAGTGTCCATTCAGCATGTGACAAGAGGAGCAGGTGTGTCTATTCAATTAGTTCTATGACATTGCATGCTTACGAACAGTCACAGGTTTAATGCCAGTGTCAAAGAGGGCAAGAGCAGATTTTTATTTTATATATATTAAAATATAAATAAAAATCTGACTTGGAGCTAATATTCGTACGCGAACATTTCCATGCTTGCCTGGGGACTTAAGTGTTTACATGATGGCAAATTAATGTCAATAAATGTGGCACAAAATGAGGGGAAAATACATTTTGTTTAGGATGTACAAAAGAGAGAAAAAAAAGAAAGATAAACCTTTTTACTCTCATTTGCAGACTTAAATATCAGTAAATTGCTTGAGGTAAAATTGGAAAAAAGCACCAAAACCGGGAGAACAGGTGAAGAAGATGACACTTGCGCATTCTCCAAGAACAGCAAGCAAGCTACTGTAACAGCGACCATGGAAATTGTAGCATTGGTAACAGCAACAAATTCATAAATATGACAGACAAGCAGGGGAAGTACAAGACCAGCAGAGAGGCGGGGGGGAGGGGTTACATGTTCCAGCAAGAAGAAAACCGACTACAACTGTTGTGCCACAAACCGGGGAGCAGGGGCTGGAGCGACCATTGCTTTTTGGTATCCCTGACCCTAGCTTGATGAAGCTGGGGAGTTGCACTGAGGGGAGAATGAGGAAGTCATTATGTTAAGGCCCAGGAGTGCAGTAAGGCGGATTTTTGGGAGACTTAGGGTTTGTACTGTGATAAGGAATTCTGAGGAGCTAGAGCGCTTCATTGGCAAGAATTTGAGAGCACCACTGCCAGTTGGAAGTCGTAAACAGTCTCCTGCATACACACGCACGCACGCACGCACGCACACACACACACACACAAACACACAGAGAATTTGGAAAAAAAAAAATCCCTGAAGTATAAAATGTAGTCATTTTTAAGGTAAAGTGTCTTATCACAACAAACAGGTGGGAACATGGCCAGAAAAAAAACAAAGGAGTCGTTGGATAGTTAGTGGTTCCAGCCCATCAAATGGCTGACTCGGGCCTTCTCGGTCATGCGACGGATCCTGCCCGAGCGAGACATGCCTAAGTTCAGTGGGTCTTCGTTAGTTGCCAGGTTGTCATCCTCAGAGTCGTCATTGTATAGGACTGTCCGGCGGCCCTGATTTCGTGTGTTGACCCGAGCAGACTTCCTCTGGCCTGTCTGCTGGCTGCCTTGCGGCTTCCTTTCTACTACATTCTGGTCTACATAATTTTCTTCCTCTGGTTCCTCCTCTTCTTCTGGTTCCTCCTCCTCTTCTGGCTCTTCCTCGACCGAGTCTTCCTCTTCTTCCTGCGGCTCGGCTTCCTTTTCCTTTTCCAGCCTCGCCCGTTTCGTCATCACCCTTGCGATTTCATCGGCCGCCCTCTTCTTGGTGCTGTTAGTCGCCCCCTTGCCCCTTGCCTTCCCCCGAGGCCGCAGCCGCGGAGCTTTGCTATAGTCATGGTCTCCGCCGTCGACAAAATCGGCAACGTCAGACTCAGAACTGCTCCCGCTGTCGGAGGAGGAGGAAGAGGATGACGAGGATGACGACGAAGATGAGGACGAAGAGGAAGATGACGACGATGTGGAACTGCTGGATGTTCCCCCTGCTTCTTCCTCCGATCGAAGGCCAAGCCGTTTCCGTGTGGCAGAACTCAGGGTCCGCCCAGCACCATTAGTCAGAGGTCCGTTACTCGATGGTTCTGCGCGTGTTACACAAAAACACCCAACACAGAACCAAAGGGGGAAAAAAAAAAACAATAAGTATCTTCAAAGTAAATCAATAGAGTGCATGGCATGACTTGACATTTAAAATGATACAAAAACAGATATATAAAAAATGTATGGCCTAAAGCAAACGCATCTCTGGTACCTGAGGTTTTAACAGGTGTGGCTCTGCTCCGCGTCACCCTGTCGACTACGGGACCACTTTGTTGACTCTCCAACCTCGAGCTAGATGATGGCAGGTTGTCCTCATCATTTTCATCTACCACAGATACTGAACTTGAATCTAAGTCTGAAAACACAGGAAAAGAAAAAAAAAATCTTGACAACCCCCCAGGACCACAGCATATTATTGGTGCCACGTTACTACAACTTGTTTACTTTTTATGTTTAGTCACCGCATAATGATGTTTCAGTCAATGATGAACAACATATAAGATGGTGATCCCAAAGATTATAATGGAGCTTAAAAATTCCTATCAGCTACTGATGTCATAGTGCAACATATTACTCACACGTTTGTGATGATCCTGGTGTAAACAAACCTACTGTGCTATTTATTGTACAACATACAAATATCTACGGTACATAAATATGTATATAGGTATGATAAATGTGATAATGATGTTACTGGTTTATGTATTAACTATACTGTATTTTAGATTGTTATTTTAGAGCAGGGATCGGCAACCTTATCCGCAAAGGTCCAGTGTGTATGCAGGTCTATGGATAACCTTTACTTTAGCTGTTCAAACCCAGGTGTGAGGACTCTTCAGCCAATCAGCCCTCTAATCAGTAATCTTATTAGGGAGTTACAGCGTAAACCTGCACGCCCAGCGGCCCTTTCTGGATAAGATTGCCCACCCCTGTTTTAGAGAGCAGTGTGTGTAGTAGGCTATACCATCTAGGTTTGTGTAAGTATACTTTTGTGTAACTAAATTACTAAGCATATATGATGACAAAATCACTTGACATTTCTCGGGACATATCCCCATCGTTCAGCGACAAACACTTGTATCACGGTTTATTCTGTTTCGTACCTTGAGATAATTTTCTGGAAGCACTCTTTGCAAGAGAAACGGAAGATTTCGCAGGAGATTTTGAATTCGTCTTTCCTGGCTTTTGTTTTCCTTTTGGACTGGACAAAGGCAGGAAGGTATCACAATTTCAGATGATGACAGCAAACTAAACACCTCTGTTTGTCGATTAATGAAATTAACATCAAGATGACACCCAGTTATACCGCCTCGTGTTTTTTATTACACTCTTACAAGGTCTTAAAGGCCCTGGATCTACACCCGCTAGTCACACCTGGATGCTACGTTGCACCTTCACTACATGGAAAAAAATGACATTACAAAACGCTGTTTTAGAGTGATTCTGGGCAAGGACCAATGGCAAGGATGGACAGAGCTTATATGGGTAAATTGGCACCTGGAAGGTCTACTGGCAGGAGGAGAACTGCTGCTGCTGCGCAGACGTTTGCGATAATTCAACCTTTGCCGGCTGCGCCTCTGGCTCTGCACGGCTGACTTGTAGTCAGAGATAATGGGGATGATCTGGGCCTCAAAGAACACCGACAGTCTCAGAGTCATGCTGTATATCTGGAAAGAAAGGAAAGTTCAAACCATGAACTTCTAACATTAGCAGAAAACACTAAATAACTGCCATATAATACCAGTGGCACTTGCTTGTAATATATCTTCATCAATTTAAGTTACTTGCCACACTGAATAACAGAAAACCATTTCTGGCACATACTTTAGAAAAGAGGGGGGGATTTCAAGAGAACTTACTAACCCGTGACTTTTTGTTGGGTGTGTAAGCCTTTGAGTTGCTGAAGATGAGCCGGACGTCTTTGCAAAACTCCATTGGGTTCTCATAGTTCCCAACAGCCAATGTCTCTGTCACAGTGCCCAGGTCCATTGGCGTGTCAATGATGTCTCGGTAATCCTAGATTGCAGAGATGACTTAGTGCAGGAATACAGCATATTAAAAATTAAAACTGACAAATACTTAAAAAAAAAAAAAAAAAAAAAATCCGTAAAATGGTATTGCTTGTAATTTTGTACATTTCCTCATCAAAGTATGCACACCCCAGAGAGACAGGACTCCAATGTAAAACAAAAAGAGCTTTTCCACCGCACCAAGTACCATACTTTTGGTACTTTCCCTTTTCCATTGAATTCCAGTCGAGTTCCAGTACAAAAGTTCCTGTTCTAAAAGTGCCAGACTAGCTGGGGTACTTCGGGGTGGGACTTAAACTTTCCTTGGTGATTGGTTATGCAAGTAGCTTATCTCGAAGCACAATACAACTGCAATCTTGAACAAGTTACGAAGAAAGTAAACAATAGGGGTGTAACGATGCACTCAGCCCACGAGATGAGATGAGACACGATATTGGGTTCACGGGAACGAGATGAGACGATATTCTAACAATGTTAAGGAAAACTTCAAAAAAGGAAATATATTACTGGAAAGAGCTATGATGGTGCTGCAAATGGCTTTACATAGTAGTAGCGTTAGCCGCTGTGTACGGCATTATTTTCCTACAATGGTTACAGAAGGTTAATGTTCTGTCTGTCACCCTTTTGCTGTTTATATTTTCCGCCGGGTACCCAAAATGCTGCCACACAAGATTTAAGAGTGTCTGGGGCATCTACTATGGTAATTTCATCAGACGCCAACATGCTAACAGCAGCTGATTTGCAGCACTTTCGCAAGACGGCTTTTCAGTTTCACTGTAATATTACACCCCTAGTAAACAACGATAAGGTAAAAAAAAAAAAGAAAAAAAAAAAAAAGTGATCTGATTGAAAAAACAGCTACAGAAAATAGATCACGATGACATGACAAGAAATTAAGTATTTTGGTTTTTTTGGAGTAGAAATGTGTAAAAACTGCATGCGATGTTGGTATTAATATCGCAGACATCCAGTCCTATAATATACTACAGACATTTTTCAAATTCAGTACAAAACACCCCACCTCGTGTTGGGGTATCAATCCAGCACTGGAACCAGTTTTTATGCCAGTGGGAAAACCAACACCTTTGACACCAAAAGGTATGGTACCAGGTGCGGAGAACAAGTGCCCCCAAATGAAGCTGATGCAAGGTACCGGGTAAGCGAAGAGGTCAACAGGTTGACGGAATGGCTCCGATTCAGGACTCTCCAGCATCTGACGGAGAAGATCACGACACTGTCCATGCCAGGCGTGGACGTCCAGCTCCACCCCTCTTTTTTTGGACGGATGCTGGGTCTGATCCTGAACAGAGGTGTCACAGGATGAAATATATGAAACTTTTGCTTACTCTTGTTATAAAATGACATTTCCATTATTAAAATGTTTTTTGTCAAGCAGCTGTGTTTAATGATGAATTGATTCATAAACTTTTATCAAAGTCTTATCCAAGGCACTTGGTGTATTCAAACTGCATTCATTTACCGCAGGCTAAATTCCTCGAAACGGCACAAATACATGGAATCACAAGGATAAATTTGAAATATTAATCCAACCTTTACAACAGATCTATTGGTCCTCTGTCCAGTTGAGGTCCCAGGAGTGTCTGAATCCACTTCCAACTCTGCATCCTGCCAAAAAAACATCTCCATTTTACAATGTTTTGAAAATGTCTAAATGAAAAACATCAATGCAGAAACATCTAATAGGACATTGGCCAGTTTGTCATGCTGCATGATTCTGACCTGTATAAATACTAGTACAGCTCTTCAGGCACTACACAAAAAAACCCTCCTAAATTGTGCGTGGCTGTTTTAATATTCTATTATCTTAAAATTAGAAAAGACCTTATGAGAACTGAACCAAATGCCATATGAAGTATTGAATAATGGCACACAATGTGACACATTTTAATACTGAATACAACAACCCATCAACATTACCAGTCCAAAGATGGTTCCATATTCGACATATGGTCACACGTGATCAACATAAGCAAATTTGCATTTAAGGTGAAATATATATATATGTAAATTAAAAACCATAAAAAATACAATATATTCATTAAAATTGCACAAGGAGGATGGGATATTCACTTTCAACTGCCTTCATAGATTGAAGTACTAATATAACACTGATCAAAACACTATACATAGCGGTCTGTTATAATCTGTAACACAAACAATATCCATCCATTTTCTGTAGCTGCAGCCAAAACCTCTGACGTCAATTCATAAAGTGCCAAGGCGTATGCTAAAACATTAAGAAAAGCTGGTCTTTCCCCGAAAGACAGACCAAATTCAGGTGATACCTAATCATTTTTAAGCATTCCCAGTGCACAGTGACTTCAAATAGCATAGATTATTAAGAGGAGAATGCCGATTACGGAAACAGATTTTCCCCCCATCAGAGTAATGACCAGTGGCAGAAAGACTAATGGTGGGTGATACGGCCAAAATGTAATATATTTTTGGTTAGAATGACAATCTATGATATAGATCACTTTTTTTTTTTTTTTTTTTAAACAGAAACCAAACAAATTGGCATGTAAGTAGTGATGTTAAGTCATAATTAAAAAGCAAGTTCATCCTTACAAGAAACACTGCTTGTCGTATTATAAAAAAACTTAAGTATGCAAAACACTGTATATATAAAAAACATATTGTAAAAGTGTAAAACTGTTTGTGAAAGAGGGAAGGGATTCTTTAGGATTGCAAAAAATTGTAAAACAACCGTGATCCAAAGAGGAGAGATTAAGATTTATCTAGCAAGTGCCTCTGCACATTTTCTCCATTGTGTCTCAGACACACGTGTGCGCTGTGCAGTGGTTACATAAGTGAAAATGTACTCCTCTAGGCTACTCTTTTGTTAAAATATTAGCCTACTGCTAAATGGAAATGAGTCACCAAGCTTTGTTTAATGGTTTGCCACTGGATTAATGTCTATTGATTATACTTATTTCTTCTTACACTATTGGGCTGGGTTAAACAGGGCTGGTGTCATTACGGATAACTCTTAAAATATTTCACACGTTTAGTGGTGAGTTATTGATTTTGGCATTTTGAGTGTTTTGAGTTTCTGAAATTAGTGTATTAATCCGTTTCAGCATTCTCTTAACACAGTGAACCATAATTGTCTGGCTTAATTTTAATATTTATAGGAATAATTCCTCATCCACCACTACTCCCTGGGGGTTTTCACTGGGGGACACTCAGGTAGACTTTACATTCTCCTGAAGTGCTAAATCCCATCAGGTGTGTGCATACTGTAGACAGGGAATGGGAGCATCAATAACCCAGGTCCTGCATAGCCATAAAAGCACGGTATTACAGGAAAGTGGTGAGGGAATTAGAAGGGAATTAAGGCAGGAAAACAAAATGCTTCACACTTTCTCGTTAGCCGTTTTTTTGTGCAGGGTGAAAGCATGCATGTTACTTCCAGTGTGGTATCAAAACTGGATGCTGGAGGTTGAAATTAACACTGAAACCTAAAACTATATTAAAACTAGAAATTTTCACAAGATAAAAATGAAACTAAAGCTATTTGTACATCTTACACAAGTACAAAAGTAAGTGAAACAACTGAAAAACAAAAACGGAAAACCAAATAAAAACTAACGCAAATTTGAAATCTATAATAATAATAATAATATGGTCCACAGCAAACCACTATAATCTCTAGTCCCCCATTTGATCAGCAACTCCAAAAAAGTTTTATTAGAATAAATTATGCTGACTGGCTACCAGACTGGGGGGCTGGCAAAGAATTATATACAAACTTTATTTTAAAATATTCAGAAAATAATCCTGGGCGCCACAGTTAAAAATCACTGACCAATACAATGATCTCGGGAATTTTTAGCAATATTAATACTTTCAGGTTTATTGTGTTCACAATATGGCTTTTCCGCCTCCTTTACAGTTCACTGCTGACACCTGCCGCTGCTGCTTAATTTTTAGGTGATTGTGATCTGTATCAGGTGTAGATTTTCTTCCATATGTTTTTATGAAGTGGTCATATCAAAGATCAAATAGGAGTTATCTTGTTCACAAGGTCAAACATCTTCTGTCATCACTCTTCCTTCAAAGGGGCATTGCTTAAATTTTGGAGAAAATTGTCTCAAAATTTGATAAGTTTCAGCTTGTCAAACACAGAATGCGTCTGCAAAATTTGAAAAAAAGATCCTTCAAATAGTTCAAGTTATCACACTAATGAGAAAGAATCTGTGTGTTGGCAGGCTGGTCCAAAAACCATATGTATTCCCCGTTTGGGAACAAGACTGAGGGTAGTTAACCATTACAGCTCGTGAAAGGTTTGACAATAAAAATAAGTACAGTATATGTTTCATATACATTTGACACAGGAAAGCATCATGTCAAGGACTGTAAAAATATTCAACCTGTAGTACAGGCGTTCTCCAAGTTAGGAATGCCTGACTCACGGACAGTTCATATTTCTGAACGCACTGCCATAAAAGCCTATTACACAAAAAATTCAGCTTAAATACAATGGTTTGTAATAACACACACACACACACACACACACACAATTTTGTGACGCTAGTCAACATTACTACATATAGCTCAAGGTACAGTACTGTATGTAGTTACTTTTATTACTACCGTATTGTTTTTCTGACATACCTACAAATTTGACTGAAAGACAGACTTAATGAATGGATCTCCCTGGTAACCTGAGCACTACCTCAATACTTGAGGTGTAAATATTAATTATTCCAGATAATGGACCAAGGACAAAAAGCACGTGATATCCCCCTCAGTCCAATCAGCACTATCAATGTCACCCAAAACTGTAAGTTAGTCTTCACTCACCTCCTCCTCTGCACCACTGCTAACCTCAGTTTTCACCTTGTGGTAAAGCTCTAGGATGTCAGTACAGCTCTGATCTCTGATACACATGAAACAACAAAATTAAAGGTCAAAACAAGGTCATTAATTCAGGAAGGCGACACTTTGATGCATCAGAACAATGTGTACCGTCGCATAGCACTATCGGCTATACAGGGGAATCTTCAAAAATAATTTAAGTATAGTAAACGCAGACAACAGGTGTCATACCCAATGAAGCGCAGTAACACATCCGTCACCACTTTGGCTGCTGAGACAATGGGGCTCTGGGGTTCATTGAAAGTGCGCGCATTGTGCTCGATATAGCGAACCTCCCACATAAGTGCCGAGATCCGCCTGTAGGGAGGAGCACAAAGATCACTACACCGCCAATGAAAATTTCCTATTTATGTTGCATTTTTCCATTAGCATGACCGGCGGGAACACAGTCTAACCAGGTTGGATTGCAAAATACATTAGTATACTAATTTTATTTATTCACAGCTACCAGTTACTAAGCTATTAACAGGGATGGACATAACTGTTACACAAGTACGCATTCACCTTTAAAAACGACAAGTGCGACAATCGATTGTAAAAGCGCGATTGCGCATTTATGTGCATTTGCACTGCAATGACAAGAAAATATAATGCATTTTAATATTTACATGCTAACTACCTCATTTGTCACGCGTATTGTTTTTAAAGGCGAATGCGCATAATAATGTCCATCCCTGGCTATTAATCTACCAGCTATTGAGCTATTATCACTATCAACTAAGCTATTATTGTTGCCATTTCTTAGAGTAGGTAGCTGATGCTAACCGATCCCACTAGCTCACCGAGCACCACTAAGCTCAGACACGGACGACGCCACTGACGTTAACATTGGGTCACACTGTCAGGAGCACAAGCTCCCTGGTACCGTCTATGGCACAGTGATACGCTTGGTGTGTGGAGTTCAGCAGGAAGAAAATAGCTCCTTCATTAAGCTGCTCACTGCAAGGTCGCCAAACGGAGTAACTGGGTCCTGATTTCTGGTAAGATGCACTGCTGCTGAATTTTTCAAATGTATTTTCTGGCACTTTAATTACCAGAGAAAGAATAACATTCAGTCTCATCACATTCAAGAGAAGACTGACATCGTTATGGCCATTTTGGGGTGGACCTATGCCATCATTTTGATAGTAAAAAAAAAATCCAGCCTAGTTTATCCTAGTTCTGCTTTTTCACTCGACACTATAGTGAAAAATTCCCACTGGCATTATCAGACTTAATCACCGCATTGCGCTGACTTTGGTAATGTTAGTTTCTGATAAGCCTGAGCTTTTACCTAGAGCTGACTTCAAATCACGTTGCAGAACATGCTAATGGCCCAATTATGCTACAAACATTTATCGTGACATTACTCTGTGACCTTGACCAGGATAACTGGCTAGAAGATCAACAGTAGATGTATGGGAAGCAATTTACATAAATGTTTTTCTAACAGTGTGGTTTTACAAGGCTTAAATTGTGCAATTCATTCAATTTAAAAAAATCTGTCAAGCCGCATAAATACAGAACTGTGTGAAACAGATTAACCACATATAATCATTTAGGAGTGTCAATGTACATACTGATTATGTTTTACAGTTCAAGTATGAAAGAAAATTTATTTTTATACAGACTGGTTTAAATCATGGTTTCTGGATTATAGATTTAATCAAGGTTAAGTACATCTGAGCAACATATATTAACTATTATACGATTATATTTACCTACGCTTCTGAGTACTGTCTAAGTGGCTTCTTTGAAATCAGTAAAGAGCTAAGGGCCACCCACCAATTAGGATGGAATCAAACTGGTGGGAGACAACTGGGATGCAGGGCAGCAGCTTTAATGGAAGTACTTGCCTGTAGAAACGGTTCTCCAACCGTTTCCGAATAGTGCTGAAGTCAGTGGGGTAGGCCACCACAGTGCAGTACAGTGGGTAATCCCTCAGGTCCACAGGTGAGGAGAAGGCTTTAGCAATATCTGAAAGCAAGTAGGGGGGAAAAATTACACAGAAATTCATCTCCAATCATGTCAGATTAGCGTGCGTGTATTCAAATAAGGAGACACACCAGAGGACAAAAGTTAAACTTTATCATTAGTTCCATCATACCGATTTACTACCGAGCCCTTTGCACCAGGTTGCCATGAAAATGCACTAATATACACACAACCACAATTCCATATAAAGAAGATTAATGAATGTTCTCTCAACCTTAAGACAGAAGGGGTGGAAAAAGGCGGAGAATGGCCTACCCAAGGTCAGCAGCTGATCAATGGCTTGGATCACCCTCTCGCACTCCTCGTCCTGCGTGTTAAAGCCCCACTCCCCTTCCTGGGGGGTGTAGAGCAGGGCTTTCAGCTCCTCCTCGGTAACAGGCACCCCGTCGCCCACCTCTTCGGGGAACGCAGCTGTGCAAGGAGAGGCAAGAGTCAGCCGGCATTAGTCGGCAGATTTTTCGGAAAACTATTAAAAACACCGTACATTTATAAATTGATGCATAATTCGAACATCCATTTACTCAGCAACTAAAACTAATACTATGTAAAGAGTTTTTTATAATAATAATGTATTCAATCGCAGGTTCATCTACGATATAATCGGTTTAAAGGAGGGGTAAGATGGTCAACTCCCCACTTCAGTAAAATCCATTTCTAAAGTGATAACGAGTCATTCTCACTTCATACATCAAGCATTAGGCATAAAATATTAATTTACAGAAACAACATATCATGAAAAGCAATTGTAACGTACATGGAAGAGAAGTTACATTTCATCAGCTGTGCATAAAAGTTCACACATCCCGTATACGTAAATGAAACCTTAGCGAGAGTGTAATAGTGGCTTATGGTCATGCTAAGGGTTCCGCGTTCTCGATGTCCCGACCTTCATCTGGAATGGGCTCCATGTCCCAGGGACTCATCTTTTCCCTCTCACCATTGTCCCACCTGAAAGGAACAAAAGATAACAGCCTCATGACAACGGCGAAGCAGTGCTTCAATCCCCAGTAAGCTGTAAACAGGAGCATTCGCGCCATCATTTTAAGGAAATGCCCAGCCTTTCAGCTAAAAGGATGAGACCTTTAACAGTGTGCGGCAAGTTAGTTTCAGTTAGATCAAGTAAAGTTATAAGTAATGACAGAAAGGAGTTTAATTGTGGCTAAAAAGCAGCCGCAAAACATTTTTCATGCAAAATTTTCAGTAGCTAGAAGAAGTCTGAATGCAGACACGCGTCCAGGGCTGGGTGCCCCGGCATCAGGTTGGAGGAAGTTAGACACTGCTGTTCCTACCGCACTGCATAGCACTGGAACAGGCTATCTGGGTATTCAGGCTGGAAGGGCTGCTGACTCTCCACGGTGCCAAACCACCAGGCATCGTCGATGATGCTGCGGAAACGGACACCTTTTGGGAGAAAAAGAAATGAAGGCGTGCCCTTCCCGACATCACCTCCGCGGGGGCGGAGCGGGGGCCAGCAGGGGGGCCTCACCTGACTGCCAGTTACGCTCCTTGGCTTCACTGTAGAATTGCTGCAGCACCAAGAAATCAATGACATCAGGCATGTCATGGTACCTGAAAAAGTATAATAACGAAATAATAAGACGCACGCTTCATTGTAGCTACATTAAATGTAACATCAGGCAAGACAACATTAGGAAGAGACATTTTAATGAAACAAACAGTCAATACATGGATCTTCAGGCTCATGCTGATTAGCTTTGTTTTTGTAATTCAGGATTGCTCTAATTTTCCATGATACTCAACTGGCATGCAAGACTGAAATCAATGAAGTCTGTGCTCTGAGGGTTCCACAAGTGCCTTCAGCCAAAAGGCAGAGAACAAGCGCTATCTGCACATTTATTTTTCAACATATTTCTACTGGTCAAACATTTATGTTTGACAAGTTAAAGTGTGACAACTGGATTATCACTTAGCAGCTATACGTGTATAAGCCTGTATTTTCAATTAGGACAATACTAATCAAATATACATTTTTGTAATAACTCACTTGAGGGAGAAGGACTCGCCAGTCATCTTGCCTGAGATGGGGTCCAGGAAGGCCAATTTGAGGCAGCAGAGAGTGGGGGGGCCGACCTCATACTTCATTCCCACAACCTTTACAGATTCCTGGTCCTGAGTAGGATCCCCCCCCCACACACACAGACATAGTTGAAATATTCCTACCATAGTGGGAATTCTCCATTCATTTCTGGGCCATAACTCCTCATCATATTTATGATAACCATAACCAGCCCTGACCATAAACAAAATTCATGACTTCTGGCTATTTTAGATTCGGGCTGCCACTAGCAACTAATTTTCTAGAGATTAATCTAATGACTATTTTATGGATTGGTTCCTCCAGGAAAAAAATGAATTTAAAACGTTAATTTTAACGTCACGTTAATTTTGACGACAAACTCTATGCCATTGAAAGGTTTGAGGTAATGCAAGCCAACTTTTCAGCACTATATGAACATTATAGTTCAATAAACAGATTAGTAGCATGCCTAAAAGTATTAATGACATTTGTATTGTGATGCCTATAAATTAGTAATCTGAATAAACCCGGCGTGTCCTCATGCTTTATAAAATTTCGTTAGTGTAGCACGCCGCATGCGACAAGCACTGAAGTCGCAATAAGGGAGGGGGCAGTTCAGCAGCCACAACATCTTTTAAGAGAGGAAATACTATGGTTAAACGAGGTAAAAAGATGGCAGTGGTGTGGTGGTACGTTTTGCAGATTAAAGTCCTACCCCTTTTTGTAAATATGGTTTTCATTTTTATTTCAGTTCACGAAATTATTTTCTTTGATTTCGCGTCCATTTTCATTTCACTGGTCCCAACAAGTCCAACGAACATGAACGCACACACCGGTGCCATCAATCAACATAGAATAAGCCCAGATTTTAGCCTAAACATTTTCATAAACTGTTATTCAATGGAGATTCCAAGGTAGCAGGGAGACAACTTTAGGGCTTAAAGAATGAGTATATTTATCAGCTACAACGACAAAAGGTATTAAACAGCTCTCCATTATAATGCTAATATAATAAACATGAATAGACAACATGATGGTTTTGCCTGTTCTGGCGGTCTATAATAGCACCTGTGTGTTTTCTCTTCTGGTGCTAATGGATGGCGCTAGTATCGCCATAGTACACCATCGCACTTTGCACAGTGTAAAACCACCATTTTGTTTAGTGATAATTTAAAAACTGCTCCCATAATTACGTAGCGATATTAAAGAAAAACATTTGTTATAATGAACTGAAACACTTAAGAAATAAATATTTTATCGAAATGATTTAAAAAGAGGATGTTGATTTAAATTATTGATGATGTTGAAATATTTTCAGCGTCGACGTCATCGACAATAGACTAAGCGCGACAGCCCAATTTTTATTAAATTGAGATGTATATTGTGGGGACGTGAGAAATGACCCCACAAGCTAAAAAGTAAGTTTTACCACACTGGGGGGGGGGGGCACTTGCTCCACATAATATGGTAAATACGACCACCCCCCTTCTAAACACCACACACGCAAAAACAACATATTTTCAACATCTCTGGCAGGTCTCACGTTTACCCGAAAGCCAGAGGACTGTCAACGTGTTGCGCCGAATGGGATGGTCTCGCTTACCCTGAGGTCCAGCTTATTCCAGGGCTGCTTCTGGATGTTGATGCTGTAAGAGCGGCCCTTACGCACTGCGCGGACATAGGCTTGGTGGCCCTGCCGGAAGTAGATCAGCTGAAAACAGGATACCGAAAGATTATTTCATATCAGCAACAACCAAAACAGTGGCATGAAGGTAACCAGACATTTGTGGGATGCTTTTAATATTAATTAAAATTTATTGAAATATCATTTAAAACTGCCAAACGGCGGCACGTTAATAAGTGAAGAAAACTTCATTTCTTTTCTGAAACAATAAGTTGAACAAAAATCAATAAGACATTAACTGAATTAGTTTTTTTGGGAAATATTAAAACACAAATTATGCAAACATGCAGAAACTAAGACAAGATACAGGTGACATAAGATAAACACACATAAATAAATAGATGGATGGATGGATGATTAATCCAATGAAGCAGACATTGTCACATGAAAGTAAGTTTATTATGTAATTTAAAGTACATTTTCACATCTAGCCACTGGACAAATTGCCTAAGCCATACAAATCTCTTCATGGCTAGTAAAGTTCAACATAGACATAACTGTGGAGTTTTGAAAAGAAAAACGTTTAGCTATTATCCTCATACGTTATGTCACGCTAAAGCATGACTACAAACCCGATGCGATCAGGACGACGACGATGACGACGACGTGTTCCCCGACTGCCCATTATCCCCTCCCTGCAGCTAACCCCTATTCCTCACAACCCCACAACCTCTACAAACTCTCAGGGAAAAAAAAAGCCTAACTTTGTGTGACTTGTGTCCATGTAATCAGGTTCACTGAATCTGTCTGTGGCTGCTGTCCCTTCACGTGGCACCACTAAATGACACAGATTCAATTTTGGTACAATCTGTCTCAAAATTATATAGATCCCAGATCACCATCTATTGGGGGGGGGGGGGGGGGGGGGGAGGACACGAGGAACGAGAGAGTGAGAATAGGAGAAAGTGGTAGGAGCATAAACACAGAAAATTGTTGGATTTTTCAA
>JAODKE010000040.1:2343871-2357535 GCA_026779605.1 Mormyrus hasselquistii | reverse complement strand
TCGGCAGCGACAGAGTAGCTAAGACTGAGAATATCTGTCAGTTCTATTACACCAAACGCAGATATTTTTCTGAACACACATCTAACATGCTCACTCACTTGATGGCATCATCTGAGCATTTGCCTTTGGCAAGAAATTCAGACTGGCCTTAAAAAAAAAAAAAAAAAAAAAAAAAAAAAAAAAAAAAACTAGGTTCACACTATGTGATTTTGGCCCCAATTTTCCATTTGCTGAAACTTTTTGGCGAACGCCAACAAAGGCCCCAGATTGGAGGCAAACTGGTAGAGTCGCCGATGCGTTGCAAACATCTGGCAGATATCTAGCAGGCTAAATATCTGGACCTGCTGGCAACTGAAAATCCTGCAGTGTGAAATGAGTGCGGCAAGAAGTACAAAAAACAGGGTGAAGTGAAACCCAAGGGAGGAGTTTACACTTACATAAAACACGTAAATAGTTCAGTTTGTTTAGAAACTGTTCTTAGTGTTCAACAAAAAGGTATAGAGATATTGAATAAAGTTTACATTTCACAAACTTGCAGTTAGTTATGGCTTTAAAATGAGATGGTGCAGGAAAAGTTTCTGCACATACTTACTCATTCATGATAGCACCGTGCCAAACTTGCACGTCAGTTGCTTAAAATCACACTGTGCGCAACTGGGCAAATATGTTAGCCGTACCAAACATGAACAACATTTTCCGTGCCAATGTTTCAACTGATGCTTAGAATCATTTGTTTTTTTTTTTTAGCGGCAAAATTAAAAAAAATAAAATAAAAATCGCCACCTTGGAGAATAGCGATTGTACCATTACCACCATCACCTATAGGGTTCCTGATAAGTTTTAAAAAGATCTTCAAATACCTTTAGTGTTGCTCCATTCACAAGATTAAGTGTCCTTTGCAGCTGCCCTTCCAATGGTGATATACGGCACCGCTACTTCAATTTTGGTGTGATTTGTCTCAAAATTAAATCAGGTGTCAATCTTCATCCATATATTATTTTGATATGCTATTATAGTGCTAATAAAATCCAAATGCTTTCAGTTATTGTACTACTGAAATTAAGTATCTTCTGTATGTACCCTTTCTCACACCCAGACCCGCACAAAGTTCCTGCGGTGTTTGAAAAAGATCCAATATGAATTATCATGCTTATGAGATTGAATCTCAGAGGTTGCGCTTCTCTGTCATTTCTAATTTGGCACTGCTTTAATTGCTGGTTGTGACTAGTCTGAAAATTTCACAAGTTTCATCAGTTTGTGTCTGCAAAGTTCACATTGTTTTTGTTACCTTGACAAAAATCTCGGAACTCTAAACTACTAAAACTTGTATGGGTAAAGACTCAAATGGGTCGGTCGAGAAACATCGACCAAAAACTCGGAGCGTGACAATGCAAAGCAGATCTAATAAAACTGACTGGACCGAGATGCAGATCTGATGGGCCAAAACAAAAGCAAATGGACCTACTGCGATGCCGATGCCTATGAATCGCTCTCAGTATCGCGGTACCACTCAACCGAGTCTGACGTGCGAAAGCTGTGTTCGTGTGAATTTTTTTGCTTTATCTGCAGTACATTTAGTGATACGGTAATCACGGCCCCTAAACGTGAGCAGCGACAGCAGCAAAACAAAGAGGAAAGTAGTGACATTAACTATAGAACTTTAAGAGAAAAATTATAGCGAGATTCGAAGGTGGTGCACGTGTGCCTGCTCTCGCTTCGGAGTATAGGAATGTCACATTTAAATCAGTCCCTCCAGGACGTTGCGACATTGCAAAACAGTCGCAACTATTTTTGCAAATTCATTTGTTCTTGCAATGACAGACAAAAAAATAAAGCCTCAAAACATCGCGACTTTCACCGCAACTTTTTGAAAAAGCTGCCGCAACATCAAGAATTTTAAGCCGCAAAAAAAAAAAAAAAAAAGATGCCTGCGAAATCCTGGAGGGACTGTTTAATGTTTACTGCTTCTGTTTGTGTAATTTTTCACGTGTGCATTAGTTTTATACCGATTGGCAATGCTTTCTATCACAAGAAGCAAGTTTAAATAGGCAATCATTTGGGAGGCCAAGAATATGGATTCGACTTGGACGTCGACCAAATCGCAACTCGACCAGCCTTCAGGAATGAATTAACTTTGTGTTCTGAGATACCACTGTACTTCTGAGCAGCTGGGTACCTCACCTCGTCTCCCATTTGAGGGACAAGAGGGGAGCGTCTGGGGATGGTCTCCATGATCCAGGTCGTTGGAAGCCACTCCTCCGCGTCGTGCCCAGCCAACGACAGCGATGAGTTTGACTTCTGCTTGCGGGAAACGGAAGCCAGTCAGACCAAAGTGTTGCGCTGCTAAGCCCATAAAGCAACATGCCGACACAAGAACATGGGAAAGGGATGAGAGGCTGCCAGAGAACAATACTGGAAGTACTGGAATACTGCTGTAAAATACTGAGCTGCAATCTTACCCCTATATACATTGCTCACAGAATGACTTAATTCTGTAAAAGTCTTGCCAATTTGTTTCATATCAAAAGTCCATTGGCAGGCAAAGTTTAACAAACGTATCTGCACATATCTTCCACATTGATATTTTCTTTTTATTAGACGTCTACATGCTTGTCAATGTACTTTTTAACTCAGAAAAGCTAAATTTATTACCAGTGGAAATGAATGTACTGGTTAATAGTATGTGATATATCACAAACAAATGAATAAAGTAATGGATTTTTGTTATGAAATGTATAAATTTGCAATGCGTTTACCGAATTAGGCGAGCATCCCAAGACTTTCTACGAGCACTGTGTCTATATCTGGTTGCACCATATAATTTGGAAATTAAAATCTAATTAGGCAGTGCATTTGGGCTTTTTTTCATTTTGAAAATGATTTTGACCCATAACTGGAATTTGTGCTTTTTGTATAGTGTACACCAGTGTTTCCCCACCCAGTCCTCTGCTCCCTTCAAAATCCCTACCAGGCAGCGCGAGCAAGATGCTGCGGGATGCAGCTCCATACCTTCTGCTTGCTCTGTTTGGATTTCTTCCTTTTTTCGGTCTGCCTCCTCCTGTCCTCCCCATCTCCTTCTCGCTCATCTTCTGAGCTGCTGCTGCCCGGGTGGCGGGCTGGCCTTCTGATTGGCCGCTTGGGTGGCTGCAGGTTAATCCCAGCGTCTGCGGTCCAATCAGAGTACTCGCTGGAGTCGTCGCTGTAAAACAGTTACATGTCGGAAACTTACATTTCCAGTCAGTTGAGGTGACTAATTCCTACAGTGTACACCGGGCAATGAGGGGGCTGACCTGGAACTGCTGTCACTTTGCCACTGTGCCTCACCCTCTGAGGAAGCCTCACTGACCTCTACCTGCTCTTCCAGCTGTTCACAGGAAAGACATCACATAGTGGAGGACAACACAATGTCAACAGAGCTTAAATCTACTCCGCAAAGCAAGGTCGATAAAAGAAACGTACTGCAAGTACTTCAATTAGGTAAAATCCTTCCTTGCAGATCACTGATCAGGGACCAGTGTTTCTGAGGGACACAGAGAGTGAATTCACAATCTGGAACACAACCAGAAGCAGGAGGCACCCTTTGCAGCCCATCTGAAGCCTGAATGCGCAAGTCTGGACCGATACCTCATCCTCACTGTCCAGCTCCCCCTGGCTGTCAGCGCTCTGCTGGCTGTCTGCCCTCTGGGTCCTCTGAACCGGCCGGCGCTCCCGAGCAGAACGGGTCTGGTAGGTGTGTCGCTGCTGCTGCCTGCGAGTCCGACGCAGGGAGCGAAGGCCCGGACCCTGCTGCTCATTCTGGGAGAGAGGGAGAGGACACCCAGAGGGACAGGACTTATTACTGAGCAAAACCAGAGAGAACAAGCGCCGTTTCCAGTGAGTCAGAAAACACAGAAAGAGGTGCAGCTCTTCATAATTCCGGGAAATTTTACAATTTCTTAACACATTATAATTAGAAAATCATTAATCAGGGATTAAATAAACCATCTCAGTAAATAATGCGGTCTGCACAATGGCTTTCATTCAGACAGCTCAAGCGAAGGGAGCTGAAAGGTGAGGTTGGAACAAAACCCATGTACTGCAGTTATCTAGGGCTGGAACTGCCAAGAGATTGATGAAAAGCATGAGGGGAGGTGAAAAGAGAATTTCTGTTCTACTATAACGTAAAACTTCGGATTGCGAGTAACTTGGTTTGCGAGCGTTTTGCAAGACCAGCAATTTTAAATATATTTTAACTTGATAAACGAGCGAGATCTTGCAATACGAGTATAATGTATACGCTTTGTCTGCCGAGCGTCACCTAATCACAACCGAGCCGATGGTTCTTCTCTCTCACTGTGGGATTGTGGGTAATCGTCTCCCATGCTCGGCCTCAGTCGGCGTGCCTCACTCAGTCAAAATTTATCAGAAAAGCACCACCCGAGTAAGTGTGTAGCAGTGCGAGCGATGAATCGGTTTAATGACAATGCAAATGTCACCATTTCCGCGAAATCAAAAAGGATGCAAAAGCGGCCATCATTAGATAGGTTCCTTGTTAAAGTTGCACAAAAAACAAAAAGATTATCTGCAGTGATCCCATTATAGTGAGTCGTCCTACAAAATAACCCTCCTCCTTTTCTCTCTTTCGTCTCTCTCACATCTGTGATTTTTTTTCAAAGGTAAATTGCATGTTAATTTGTCTTATGTAATTTTACTTTATATTTTGTATTAATCATTTTTAAACATGAATACTTTTGGGTTGTGGAATTAATCATCTGAGTTTCCATTATTTCTTATGGGAAAATCCACTTTGACATACAAGTGCTTTGGATTACAAGCATGTTTCCGTAATATATTATGCTCGCAATTCAAGGTTTTACTGTATTAGTTAGAAATATGTCTAACGTGATTTGAGTCTTACATCACGAAAACCTGTAATTCCAAGATGGGTGTGTAGACTATTGTAACAGGAAAACATAATTGTTGTTACACATTGATTTCTACTGATAAATATCCATCGTGGAATGTTACGTGTTCTTTATGTCTTACTGATTTAAATGCAATAAATGGTTCCATAAAATTAGTGACAACAGTCATGCCCATCAAAACACACAGACCACCCTGCACACCAGGCAGAGTGACAACAGTCATGCCCATCAAAACACACAGACCACCCTGCACACCAGGCAGAGTGACAACAGTCATGCCCATCAAAACACACAAACCACCCTGCACACCAGGCAGAGTGACAACAGTCATGCCCATCAAAACACACAGACCACCCTTGCACACCAGGCAGAGTGACAACAGTCATGCCCATCAAAACACACAGACCACCCTGCACACCAGGCAGGTCGTGCTATTTTCTTACTCTTGGGCTGCGATGAACAAGCATGGGTGTTTTTCTCCTTTCAGTGCTGTAGAGAGTGTACTCTGCCTCACTCCTGGCCTGCCGGTGCTCTTCCATCACCCTGGAACAAAGGGAATAGAAATCCAGCAAGGTCAGAGAGCAGTAACGTGCTAAGCTTGTCTTACTGTCACACAAAAATCAGGGGCCCCACCTCAAGGAAAATGACGATTGATTCAACCTCCGCCCAGCAAATTTTATCAAATTAAACTGGCACAATGGAACAATAACGGGCCTGTGGCTTTGTGTTGTCGACCGAGTTTGGCCCTTGGAAGAAAAAAAAACTGGGTAATACTACTGACGGTGAGCCAGCATTCAGTAGGCATTGGTGATGTGGTAAATGCAGAAAAAATGGGCAGGGGTAAAGTCAAAAGGGTCAAATCATTACGGCCAAACAAGGTCAGAGCATCATCAAAATATTATGACCATTCCCATAATGCTTTGGCTCATAGAAATGGCTATTCCATAGGTGTTTCCGAAATCGCTTGCTTACACAGTTTCATTAGAAACCTACTAGTCACACGATAATGCAGTATGTACTGTACCACTGCAAAAGCTAAATAAACTTATCAATGGGGGGGGAAAAAAATCACGAGTCAACCTATGTAACTGGCCATTGTTTCTACTTAAATTTGTAAAGAAGGTATAAAGAAGGTATGTCCTCGGCCATCTTGACAAAAACATCCACGCAAGTGACGCTCTTCGCCGTAGCTTCCATGTGTTGCAAACTTAGGAATTCCACTGGATGTACTGCGTCATCTGGGTACCGTTTGCCGGCTGTCTCATTCATACCGATTCAGACACGCTGCTCATGTCGCATACTAGATTTCTCATACTACTCAGCCAATGGGCATTTGATCTCGGATGCACATCCTGACTTTGTGTGACACAGCGAACTTCTCACCTGTAGACAGCTGGCTGCACCTCGCTGACCACTACCCTTCGACTCCATGCCAATAAGTCTCGCTCGGTGGCAATCTGGCTGCGGGGGGCGTTGTGGTGCATCTGGCGGACGCCCTCTACCTGTCCACTTCGCCGCAATCCCACGTTTGGCGGGGATTCCACCTCTGCTGCTGGCTGAGCTGCAGCACAGAGGTAAAAAAAAAAAATTAATTTAAATTAAAAAAAAAAAAATCATACACGGCGACTGGCTCTGAGATGGTCATTTTTTTAAAAAAAGATTTAAATGATTAAACTTTTTTTAAATGCAGCATTCTCAAATACTGTACGCCGTAGTAATACTGGCTCCTACAATCTTGGAGAACCCGTGATTAACCTAATAAGGCAATTTGAATGGATAAATATGACCATGCCACTGGCAAAGTGAAATTAGCAAAAAAATGCAGTGGAGGGGCAGCACACATTTAAAAAAAACTGAAATACACAAACTGGGTTCAGCAGTGAGCTCATCCCTCCGAGCTCACTTTTGTATGATAGCAGTGTTAACCCCCCCCCCCCCATCTACACACTAGACAGGCAGGAAAGAGAGGGGGATAAATACTCATATACCCCTGAATATCCTGAGTGAAATAAGCTGTATGAATGCAGAATAACACGTGACAATTACACATCCTAAGTCTTTAACACTCTTTCCTCATCCAATAAAATGATAAATCAGCCGACCTCTTTTCTTAGAATCTAAACTACAATGTGGGAAAGGAGCTTAAGAAAGGTTACATATTATGCAGATTTTGTTCTCAGGTATCCCTTGTTCCCACCTCCATTTTCTAGTCCTGCATTTAGATTCACATCTTGCTGGTTCTGCATTTGCCTGATGAGTCCATCCAGAGGGCTCTCTTCTTGCTCCTCCCCCACAGTCTGCTGGCCAATCACCTGCTCCACCACCTCACCGTCACCTAAAACAACAGGAGGCATTGTCACTGGGCAGATGCAAAAGTACCTCCAGAATTACAGGCAGTTTACAGGACAGTAACGTGCATTGATTTAAATTCTTAAAAACTTCTATTGAATCAATCAATCAAAGCACACCACATAAACGCCTTGACACACATACTACAGTGTAGACAGGAACACAAAAATATACCCAGTATATTTTATTAAGATAGCCATGTCACAAGTATTCAACCCATATTATATTGTTGCTTTGTAAAGCTTTCTGAAAGTTTTTTGGCTCAAAATGGAGCTGAAACATAATTAAGCCTTTGGGAACTCTATAACGCTCCTTCATTCACTTCAGCTGTGGTGCATATATAAACCCCACCCGTGAAGGTATTCAAGGTGAGCTGCAATCGTGGGAAAGACAATGGAGCTTCCACAAAAGCTGAGAGGTGTGATTATTTCATCACACCCGAAGGGCCTTGGGTATAAGATGATTTCCAAAACATTCAACATTCCAAGAGACACCATTGGGAGCATTATGAGGAAGTTTAAAACTAACGGGACAGCTGAAAACCTACCTGGATGTGGAAGAAAGCTCAAAATATCAGAGGGCCCTTAGCAACTTAGCCAGGACAACTAAGAGAAACTCCCATGTGATTGCAAGACATCTACGGGATGACCTGATGAAGGCTGGTACAAGTGCTTCAATGGCAACTATAAGATGTGAATTGAATAAACAAGGACTTCATGGCTGGACTCCAAGACGCTCTCCACTCTTGATAACAAAGAATTTGGAAAACACTCCAGAGTTTAGGGAGACAGTTCTATGGACTGATGCAACTAAACTGGAACCGTTTGGACATACGGACCAGCGGAATGTCAGGCGTGCGAAAGGCGGGCTTTTGACCAGAAGAATCATCCCCACGGTCGGGCATGGAGGTGGGTCAACCAAAGCTTGGTTGAGAAAAAGATCCTGGAACAGCCTGGAGTGGCTTTCTCAATCACCAGATTCAAATCTGATCGAAAATCTGTGGTGGGATTTTAAGGCAGCAGCTACAGCATGGAGGCCATCAAACATCACTGAGCTAGAGGCTTTTGCACATGAAGAATGGGCAAAGATTCCAACACAGGTGTAAGAAGCTTGTCAGCACTTACTGTTAGAAATTATAAATCTAAAGGATGCCCCACAAAGTACTGAAGCTGGGGGTTGAATAGTACGTGCACGTGTCGAGTTACATTTTTTATTTGATCTTCAAAGTTAAGCCAGCTTCTGTTCTCAAACTCATATTTATCAGTAAACGTTTTATGTTGTTGGACTTTGTCATCTATTGTCATTATCTTTCATCTGCATTAACTGCATAATGTCTTTTGAGGTGGATTTCTGATTGCAACTGTATATAAAAATAAAACTCTGCTACTTTGTCTTACCGCTGTTTCCATACATGATCGGTCGTAAACGGGGCTTAGCTCCTTCGGCTTACATTTTTGTCTGTATACTGAAACACTTTCCTTCAGAATGTAAGTGACACTAGATGAGATTCCAGTACCATTAGCCATGTAGCCCAGCTGCGGCACTAGCTGCTCCTCCCTGCAGTTCTCACGCCCGGGCACCAGACGCTGATAGTGTGGCGGATGGGGGTTCCCGTCCACATCCACCAGGAACGGGGGTGGCATAAGGTGAGGAGCTTGCTGGGTTTGCTCGTCCAGGACAAAGTTGTTAGCGTCGCGGATCAGTGGCCGGAAATCCGTATGGAAGAACATCTGATCTGGGATCTGGAAGGGGAAGGGAGATTTTTAAATAGACCGACTGCCCAGAAGAAGAAGCCTTTTGGTGGAAGGTCTGAAAAGTCTGAGCGGATACAAAATGAGCAGCGGTAGAGGACGGCTCACCTTTTCATAGGGTCTGCTGCAGCCAAACCCGAAGACGAGCAGGTGCCCGTGGGAGTCGGTACAGGCAAAGTGCTGCCCATCCACAGAGAACTTGCAGTCAAAGACAGCGCCATGACCCTGGCCTTCAATCTGTAACAAACATGCGACGGTGAGGAAATTCAAGCTGCTAATCGAGGGTTTCTACGCAGTAGCGGGTCCGTGGAAAGACGAATCACCATGTTGAAGAAGTTGCGAATCTTGGTGCCCTTTGTCAGGTCCCACGCGTAGATGTTGCCGTCATGGCCAGCAGACAGCATGATCCGTGAATCAAAGGGGTGCGTTTCAAGAACAAACACTTCATCATCATGTCCCTGAGGATACGAAAAAATCATTCAAATTCTGAGCATGCCTGGTTTTATACAGCATGTAATCAAAGTGACATTTACATACAAGTTGCAAAGGGACAACAAACAAGTTCAGAAATACTGGAACATACTGGAAAAAGCAAACTGTGAAAGTGACTTGTGGCCATAAGAAAATGACAGTATTCTAATCTAGAATTTTAGCTAAGCAAAACAAAATGGTAGTTTAACTGTGAGGAAATTGTCATACAGGTCTTAGAAATTTAGGCAGCAGAGCCATCACAGGAAAGATCCAGAATGGTCACAAGCCTTCTGTACCTGGAAGTGATACATCTAAGTGTTTTATGGGGCTGGATGGATGCAGGGGTGGTGGACTGAGCTTCACATTTTTTAAATATGGTATGAGGTGCTTTACAAACTCGTATTACAACAAGCGTTACTGTGATGATGGAGGCCAACTGCATTTAGATTATGTAAGACTCCCACAAAACAGGCCTTATTGTTTATCCAAGTAATTAAATGGCTGACCCTATTAATCTCTGGATTATTGCACAGTTAGAGTCAAACCAATAATTTTCCATGCCTAAAGACAGCATATTAAATCTGGCACATCTGACAGATACTTGCTTTTTCCCCCCCAGATTCCCAACAATTACGACATCCTACAAAAAAAGGAAACTTTTTTCCATGCAAGTATAGTAAATAAAAAAAACTCTAGCATAGAGGACACTAGCACGTAAATGCAGAGTTCAGCCTCATTCTCAGCTACACCCACCGACAGAACATGCAGCAGCTGGCCAGTGGTAGAGTTCCACACTTTAAGCAGGTAGTTGGAAACGGCGGTGATGACGGTGTTGTCCGCACAGTCCCAGGCAACCATCGTCACAACAAGCTTTGTGGTCTTATCCTCCCCAGAACCTATACTGCTCCTGTGGTGAAGACAAGGCTAATGCTTTCCATGCCGTAACATCCATCCACTGAAATACTTAATACGACGGAGATCACGCAAACACTGTAGACAACTCACTTGTAGACAATACAGACAATTGCAGAACATACAAGAAAAAGTGGTACCCATACATACGGTTCCGTATAAACACAGTCCAGGGATCAGCAAGTGCTTTTGACTGACATGCCTTTTCACTAAGGTTTTGCAGAAACTGCACTGATTGTTAGTTGCCTTGACATCCCACATTCAGATCAAGTGGGAATAGAAAATGGATGGATTGAGCAGAGCAAAATCTGGCAACACTGCCAAAAGCAGTATAAGTGTAAGACAACCATTTGCACAGTAAAAGGCACAAGAAAAAAAACTAAATTTCTTTCCCATAAAGAGCTAATAATTTTCTAATTAACATCACCTCAAATGAAGATACAAGTTCTAAACGTGAATTGAAACCACAATCAACCCAAAGGCTATTCAAACCATAACTAGCACTGCTATTGCCTGCAATCATGGCATCATTTTTATATATATTTACTGCACAACGTCATTGATGACGCTGCCAATGGCTGCATGCAATCAAGGGACAAATTCCTACATAAAATAGCCGACAGTTTAAAATATTTATCCATTTATTATACGACAAGTGCCTAAAGAATCATAAAACTGAAGAAAAACAATGAAACATTCAATGCATGACTGAAAGCACCAACACATGCAGCAAAGGATCAGAGATACTGCAGCATCTTTAAAAAGCTGCCCTCCAAAGGAGCGGTGTCTTACCCAGGCAGCCTTGTGCCCATATCCAAGGTGATACTTTTCCACTCCTGCTGCTGGTAGTGCCACACGCGGGCAGTGCCATCCCGACTGCCACTCACGAGCCTGAGACTGCGGATTGAAGAATCTGTTAGCAAGGAACACGCTCAGAAACAGGCTAGTGCAGAGAAGGTAATTAAGCAGTTAATTTTAATTATACTTGAAAAAGTAGTATAATTTTTAAAAAGGGGAAAAGACTCGTTACTCCAACCACTAGTTACACTATGAAGATTCTGCTCAGCACACATACAAGAACAGTTAAAATGTAAAATGATGTAACCGCATTCAATGGCGACTTTACGTATATCTGCTTGGTAAAGACAGCTTACTCCTCCAAAAAACTTCTACGACTGCAATTATATGCAGCAAGCAAATAGGGACAAAACGTTTGGTTACTGTTTGACTAAGCATTATAACAACTAAGACGTGTGATCTTACTTATTTGAAATGTTGTATGATTGCCGGTGCCAGACAAAATGATTTTAGCACCTCAGGAAAAAAAAAAAAAAAAAACATTCTCCAGAGAATTCAAACATCTAGTCAGCTGCAGTTCTTTTGGGCAAAAACAGACTATTAACAATAGAGGTATAAGGCAAAGGCTGATGAAGGCCATACACACAAAAGTAACAGCGTAGTACAAAAAAAAGTCGTGCGCAGAACAGTTTCACCGAGGGCAAATATAAAGATGATACACGCGTTAAATCTCAATGAGAAAGTGTGCAAATCAAAAATAAGCATCAGCGTGTGCTGACCTGTCACTCTTGTTGCAGAACTGGACTGCTACAACCTTATCCTGAAAGAAAACAGACGAAAACAGACGAAAAAGTGAATTAGGGGCGGCTCCGTGACAGAAAGAACTAGCTGCTGGCAGAATGACGACAAAGTGTTTCCCTCCTAATCCATCCAACCTCTACGATCTCTGGCCCCAGTTCACCAGTCCCAAAACCATCATGCACGCCCTACCTGGGGAATACCACGCACACATGCGAGGCGGTTACAAAACATAGCTTCTTCACATCTCACCATATGCGCATCCAACTCAGAAAAGTTCATAGGCTCCGCAGCGCCCAGGTAATACACCCTGATGCCATGATCCGTGCTACCCGTAGCTAAAAACATACCACCTGGGACAGAACGAAAGAGATCAGTGCAAAAGAGACTGGCAGACAACATCTAACGTTAGATTCCTTCTCATTCGTTGTCAACTTCCACAACTCTTCAGTATTTTATTATTGGCAGTTTTTTAATGATGGTATAATGGTTAGTAAGGTTTGTTACTGACTAAGAAAAATGAATGCAAAAGCTCTACGATGTGTGTATTTTTTGAGGTGAGCATACCACAGCTAAAGGAGGAGCACGAGATCTGCACTCCTGGACGAGATCGCTCTGTGAACTTGAACGGACGCTCACTGTTGGAAGAGAGAAGAGACCTCCAATGCGAATGCAATTCCGTCTATGAGAAACCTATTTGAAGTAATGAACAATTCATTCTCTTTCATAAGAAAAATAACTTGATGCCTTGAACGCTGCAACAAAAGAATGTTTCAGTCTAAAAACCGGGTATAAACATCCATTCTTAAAGAATGGCAGGCCTATGAAAAAAGGCCTTATTTTAAGGACCAAAGCAAATTCCTGTCATGGTGAAAACAATGACAATTTTAAACTACCCTGTGATACATGAGAGTTCATACATGAGACTGTATTATGTACTGCCCAGAGATAAAAAGTTACATTTGTATGTGCTGATAAATGTTATGTACAAAAGAAGTGTCAATCAAAAGCTGCAGAAGACTGACTTGAACTTCATGGTGAAAGAGTTCCACTGCCAGAAGCACACCATCCCATCTGCTCCAGTGGAAGCCAGGTAGCGCGTTGTCCCTTTAGCCGATGGTGAAAACTGACACCCCAGAAACAGACAAGTATGCCTTTAATATCATAAATCTAATACACCTCAAAAATCCATCATCTTTCCATTATAAAGTATTAAGACTAAATATGACTAAGACGCCATAACCAGCCCCCATTGGTCCCCACCACCGAATCCTTGGCCCTGAAAGTCCACGAGACGTGAAAACTGGAGGATCAGAATGTTCCACCCCGTGTCACTGTGAAGACTGTGGGCAGTGGTAGTCAGTCAGGATGCTCTTGCCTGTATGGATGTGATGGCAGCAGCGTGGCCCTGCAGCACGGTGATGGGCGCACACGTGCGCAGACACCACACCCGGATAACAGTGTCGCAGCTGGCTGACGCGATGAGAGTGTTCTCATAGTTAACCGCCATGTCAGAGATTTCGGCTGCATGGCCACGCAGTGTGGAGAGAAGACGGCCGTCATCTGTGGCCCAGATCTTCACCAAGCAATCATCGGAACCCTGGAGAATAAATCATACAGATTTTGTCTTGTTATATGTGCGGCAATTAGCAATTGGCTGCTTGTCTTTTGTGTCAAATGT
>JAODKE010000040.1:2317625-2343771 GCA_026779605.1 Mormyrus hasselquistii | reverse complement strand
GGGGGCAGTAGCTGAGGGGCCAGGCCACACGGGCGTGGTATCGCCGCGAAACCGAAGACAGGAGGAGAGGGGGGCCGGCGGGGGGGGGGGGGGGGGGGCGGGGGGGGGGGTTCTGTTTCAATGGCCACTTTACACATCTAGAGTCTACTGATTTTTGACAACGCACACACTAAAACCAACATAATAGAAAGGGGTACAAGTACAATGATTTAGTTCAGTTTTTCTGCCCATAAATGAAGTATACCAAATTGAGGAGCTAGAAATAATGAATGAGGCGACTAACGCCAGACGGAGTAAGTATGAACATTTTTTTCCAAAGTTGTACAAGGCTGAATAGCAAACTAGTTTATTACTAAGCATAATCAACACAGCTGGTCACTTCTGTCACATCATTATACACATTAAGTCTATATTATCTGTCATTATAAAGTTACCAAGAGTCTAAATATATCAATAAAGGTCATTTTGCAAAACTGTTTGGCAAAAACACATTCTAAAACTTTTACATTATTACTGTCAAAATTGAACAGAATGCCAGTAAAAGAATTCCCATTTTGGAAGAGATTTCCCTTGGAACCTAGAGCTGCCAGTGTAATTTGAAACCTGTTTAGGATCTAGACTCCACAGCACTTAATATACAAGGTTTCTCCCATCTTGGTGCACCACACTAATTGTAAATCAAACGCTTTTGGTAATTTGCAGGAATGACCAAGAAAGACAGATTTTGACTGCATTTTAATTAAACCTAGCGAATGTCTGTGTATTTTCTGCTACAATTATTAACATTTGTCAATTACATAACATTCCTACAAACAGCAAAGCAGCTGCTCCAGGGTATAACAAAGATCAAACCCCGCCTGGTTTGCAACGATGCTTTGCACAATCGAAGAAAACGAGAACTATGTGTTAATAAATCCAGAAAAACACATGTATTCCATGTTGTAGAATTAACATTTTTTGTGCCTCAACTGAATCATTTTTTTCCCATTTCATTTTTATGTCAAGTGCAGACAGCTACTGCAAAAGCTATCTGAAAATGTTTTGCTGCATGGGGAAAAAAAAGACTGTCAAGACAACTGAAAACAACAGTTCAGTAAGGAAAGAGGAAGGTGAAAAGCTTTACATGACTCTCACCGTAAAGACGCGGCGGCCGGTACGGTCAAAGGCCACGCAATACACAGACGACAGGTGGCCCAGAATACGCCGGTGCATCTTCATGTGCTGGTAGGTGGAGGAAGGGAAGGCGTGGCCAAAGCGCGACGTGCCCGTCAGTTGGCGGGCACCCACGATGGCGGCTGCATAGGAAAAGGTGCAATTATCATAGCTTTGTAAATGGTCGCCATTTTGGAAAAATAAATACTACATTTACTACAAGACACGAGACACACCTCCAGTTAAAATACTAACAATTTAACATTTCCAAGACAGAAATGTAGCCAGGTCACAGGAAACAAAATAATGTAAACTTACCAACCTACAGATTTAGAGGAATCATGTTAATTAACTTTATAACTTCAAAATCAGCCACTTAAAACTACTATTACATGCATTAATTTCTTTGAACAAAACTGAACGCTGCGATCATAAATATGATTAAAGAGAAATACCTACAGACTGCAAATGCAGTGGTAACTAAAAACAAAGAATACCATTTTAAAAGATTCCAGAAACGGATGCCTGGAACACAGAGCACAAAAGCAGCATTTTCATCCAGGGGGTAAAAGGCTGACCGACACTGACCGATGTTGGGTGGTTTGCCACAGGTGACCGGCGGTTCGGGAGGCCTCCCTCGATGCAAGGCAGCAAAAGTAGAGCCGCTCCATACTGTGTGAGCACAGCCTGCATGAAAGGAATACTGCATCACCACATCGCAGGATATCTGGCAACCTTCATGCACCGATTCATTGACAGCTTCTACTATAAAAACCCATTTTCACAAGGGGCCATTTTAATACACCTATAATATTTTAAAGAAAAAAAATGAAAAAGAGTGCTGTAACAGTCAGAGCTGTGATAGAAGAATGAGCCATTCTAGCATAATCAGAAGCTCATCGGCTCAGTAAAACAAAGAATTTGGTAAATGCCTCGACAATGGGCCTTACCCTTGGCACTGCGCAGAAGAGACTGCCTTCCAAGCCCAAGGAGGGTGCGGACCCCCGGGACACTGGGGGAGACCTCCTTGTCAAGGAGCGGGCCTATCCGCTGACACAGACGCAGAAGATAATCTTCCGGGATGTGTTTATTGAGGGTCACCTGCACGGTGATAAAGGTGAGGTTTGCGTGTGAAAGCGTCACAAAATATTACAATGAATAAAACGGAATCCGACAATGCCTGATTATGTATTAAACCTTAATTAATGAGACGCACTGTAATAATGTAAACTGCTGAATAAGAGTTGGACAGCCAATAGTTCACGGCCCCTTAAGTGTCGCGTGTTTTGTGTATAAACAATGGCGAAACCTCACGGAGCTGACGGGGGATAGATAACCTGTTTAGAGTTCACGTGGTAGCTTTCATGGATTCAAAAAGTAATACGACTTTGGAACAATACGTTTTGGAGACATTATAACTCATCGTTCGGCGATTTAATCGTCGGCATTTGTATTTCTAGCTGGTATTTTAGCACAAGAGTCACTTAGCTAGCCAGCTAAGCCAGCCCGTAATATAATGTAAGGGGGAAACTGGCCCGTGTAGGCTATGTAAATGCACCGGGTTGTATTCACCTGTTTTAGGTTTCATATGTTATAGCGTATATCACCAGTTACCTTTCATGCTTATATACTTCCTTGGTACAACCACCATTAACCAGCTTGTTGCGTCTAATGAATATTCAAGCATACACTGCGGTCAGGCGTCTCGACACGGACAGCCAATCAGATTCACTATTTGTTTTTTCTTCCACACGTATCAAATAGCAACCTAATTTTGATAGGCTACGAGCCTTGACAGACGTTTCTTGCCCCCAATCCAGCCTCGTTCTGTGCACTCTCGGCTAGCCCCTCCTCCTTCTGCTGTACACAATAAGACGTTCATTTCCACGCAAAATATTAATTTCAATCGACCATATTACAATAATAACCTTTTGCTAAAAATACACGCTAACGTAAGTTTCCAAGTCATTAAAACAACATTCTACAAGCGCTTTTATAGCACAATCTAGTACTGTAAATTTTTAATAAAACAATAGTTAATATTTAAAAGTTTTCTATTTGCTATATAGACTTCACATAAAAAGAAACAGGTACACTTACCCAATCTTCGAACTTTCGTTTATTTTGTTTGCCGTCCCAACTCCAGCGTTTAGGAATCAGCTAAAGAGGAAACACGCGGTTACATTAAAAACGGCCAGTCTGGATGTACACAACACACGTTTTTCCTGCCCCCTAACCATCCAAAACGAAATTATGTAATAACTGGAGCAGAAAAGCGATATCGCGGAAACGAGACGTGAGAATTAGCTAGCTAGTAATAGACGGCTGAGCGCTGCCTACCTCGTACTCCTCCAGTTCCTCCACTAGGATCTGAAATGAAACAGTACTTTCTTTACCTCTCTTCTAAAAAAAAAAGTAATTGGAATCATGATACGTCCGACTGCTTTCCGCTTACCTTGGCAGATCTTTTACACGGTCCCGACTGGAGAAATCTAGCAATAAGGTAATACAGTTCTGAAAACAGAGGAGCGCATTATATAGCCATTCAGACATAGCATGCTAGCAGCTAAGAGCTAGCCACACAAACCCCAAACTGCTTGCATCTCCATTTTAACAAAAAAAGAACAGAAATCATAAATGCAACGACACCAACCAGCTTCGATTTCTGAACACTGATGCTCGGCCATCACTCGATCCAAACGCCACTTTTAGGTTATTTCCTCAGTGTGTATTTCTAAAACAGCCACTTGATTAATTCCCCGGCGTTCGGCCTTTTTCCTTTCTCAGGCTTTCACGACATCGCCTTTTGCTTTGTTAGCGCCCTCCCTCGACAGGCTGCAAACTTGCTGTTAACTCGTCAGCCGCTGGGTGTCGGTGAGGTCAAGGAATGGACGATTCATCCGAAGAAACATCATCAGTAAGAGTAATATTTAAAAAATGATTTTCAGCACTGTTTACAATGTTAAGCTATTGAAAAAGCGTGACAGTTACAACTTTACAAATTCAGAAGCCCTGGTTTTTCTGTTTAAAACGAATCTAATGATGATGATTATATTATTATTATTATTTTCAAAATATTATAGTGGAATCAATATAATCTAGCAAATGCACAGGCAATACACGTTTATGCATAAAATTATTTTACTCATAAATATGTTAATAAAAAACAGAATATTCTAAATAAATGCACCAAGATACAATTTTTTTTTTCAACCTCTTGGTTGCTGTATCACATGGAACTAGAAAACTTTTACAAATTAGTATCTGTTTAAAAAGAAGTCACCGTAGGACTGCAGCAGACAAGAGTTTATGTAAACGTGGGTGACTGAATGGATGGAAGGAAGGTACAAAGTAATTCTTTGGGGCATTGGGAGCAGGGGGAGGCACAATGGGTCATTTCGAGTGGCAGGGTCTGCAAATACCCATCATGATGCTGACCCTGCTACCTCTGTGCATGGTTTGGTAACAGTTTCAAAAACGATTACAGTGTAGATCATCTCTTGTTTCTCCTACCTTTGTTATGCTTGTTTGGGTTATAATGTCAATTTAAGATGTATACCAGAGAATATGCATTTATATAAAACATTTTCTCTTCCCACCTCTTCAAACAAATACTGATTAAAAGCCCAGCCCCGTGTGGCTTGTCTCTATTTAATCAGGCTCACTAGATCTGTAAGTGATACAGCTTCAATTTAGATGCAGTTTGTCTCAAGATGAAAGAAGTCCTACATAATCACCTATACAATGTTCCTGGGAGGTTTAAAAAAGATTCATCAAGTACTTTTACAGTTACTGTGTTCACGAAACCAAGTGCATTCTGCAGGTGTATGTCTTCATCCATATGTTTCTGTGAAGTGGTAATAGGATCCTTCAGTTACTTTTTGTGTTATCATGTACAAAAGCTTAAGTGTCTTCCTCAGTCACCCTACCCTTTGTCCTCACTAAGCTTCAGTTTTGGTGTGATTTCCCTCGGAGTTTGACCAGTTCCAGATCATCGCCCATAGAGTGTGTCTGCAGAGTTTAAAAAGATCCATCAAACGTTTTTGAGTTTTATCATGCTTTTTGGGTTTTTGTGACATAAGGGTTTGTGGCAGACAACCAGTCCCAAAAAACAAATGCATTTGTCATCCAGGGAACGCAGCAAGGCTTTACACAGAATGAGGTATGGAGTATGGAGTTAGTTGTTATGGTGATACATCAACATACTGAGAAGTCTGTGCACATTTTGTTTATCATCTCTTTCATCTTTCCAGTAAGCCAGAAGTTATATTGGAGTAGGCTAGTCAGTCTTTTACTGAGAATGGGATGACTTTAGTGTGGGATCATTAACTTTAATGGGTTTTGTGTAGACAGTTCAAAATAGTGCATTACCAGGGAAAATACGATTGAAGCCACAGGACTCCAGGACTACCCCTTTACTGTGTCCACTGGACTGTTAGCACATTATGGAGAAAAAAGTATAAGGAGCTTATGTAAACATTTCCCACCTCTTTATCGTAAATGATGGCTGTAGGAATAATAATAATAGTAGTAAATAAATCTTGTCATTATTTAATGAGAAAAGTGTTAGGTTGTGTACACAATCATTACAGACCTATTGAAGTATTTACCATTATTAATAATTTTTCCTTAGGGCGTTAAATCGAAAGCAGACTAGATGCTGTTGGCACGACAACGACGTACTTTCCCCCGAGTACCCCATTTCCCCCTCCCTCCATTTTATTCTTTTCCTCCCTCACCTCCATCTCCATCACTAGCCTCCATACACTACCTAGGCTTTGATGGTATTTAATCCTTCAGACTGTTTCATTGTACATACGTTATACTGTGATGTGCGGTATTTAGCTGGTATTTTCAAAAACCAATGCTATTGCGCAGCAGGGAGGTCCTTCAATAAATTTGACGGAATAAAATGCAGTACACAAAAATGTTACCGTAATACCACACAAGTCTATGCTTCGCACAATCGCCGCCTCTCCAGAAAAATCTTTTTTCAAAGCCCAACTTTGCGTGATTTGTCACAGCATAATCAGGTTCACCAGATCTGCCTCTTCTTTCATGTGCCAAAAATGACTAAGGATCAAGTGACATAATTAAATAGCGGCATGATCATTTTTGTCGATTGGCTACTGGACTTTCTACCAGTAAAATTTGCCAAGTAGGAGGCTGGCAGCGAAAAATATATATCTAATCTTTATTTCATTATATTCAGAAAATCATCTCTCGCCTTACAGTTTGAACATCACTGACCCATACAATGTTCCTTGGAAGTCTGAAAAAGATCCTGTGTTCAGAAGGCTCCTGCAGTCTCTATTGCCTCTAATACCACCTAACACTGAAGTGTAGGTTTCAGCCATATTCTGTTTTTGTTAAGTGCTAATAAGTTATATCAAAGATCAAGTAGAGGAAATAGAGTCTTATCAAATAGAGTTGTTTTGTTCACAAGGTCGAATGTCATTTGCAGTCATTCTTGTATTGCTGCCACTCAATACCACTGCTTCGGTTTTCAGTTCCACTTGTTCACACTTGCAATGAGTTCTTAAGCTAACAAGATCAAGTCTCAAAACGTCAATTTTCCTTTCTATTACTTTGCAGTGCTGCTTCAGTTTTAGTGAAGTTTGTTTAGAATCTTGATCATTTATGGTTTGTCACCCATAGAATGTGCGCAAAATTTGAAGAAAAAAAAAATCTATCAAATAATTTCAGTTATTGCACTAACAGGGTAAACCGTCTGAAACGTCCCTTTTCCTTTCTTTGACTATGTGGTTCTGCTTTGATTTTAATGCAGTCTGTGTCAAATTTTGATACCTTCCAGTTAGTCACCCAGACTATGTCCAGTGAATGCAAGTAAGCTGCATAGTTAGATGTAGTACCTTGCAAAAATATGCTCACCCTGCATCTGTTTTAAAGTGTTATTGGAGTTATTGAAAATGATTCATATGCAGAAAACAAAGGCTGAACTGAAATGTGCTTATTTGACAGATGCGACGGTCCTGGCGAACTTGTTTCTGTTACTAGGATGATTCTTGTGGACTTGCAATTTTCTGAGCAGTGGAACTTAAGGTGAAACACTGAGTGGCTCTCTTGTAGATATTCACCATTTGTTGCTAATCCACCTCAGTGTTATTAGGCTGCGTGCTGATGATCATTGAATTTCATAGCTTCCGAGCTCCAAGCAAGTTCTGCAGACTATTATTTTCTTTTGCAGTATATCCATGTACTTTGTACCATCCATTATTTTTTTAGATTCTGTTGAGATTATCAGTGTCTGATGATGACTGGAGTTTTCTTTAAAAAGTGCGTTGTGTTCTGGCTGTAAAAGTCTTGGTTTCATTAGAAGAAAATGCGCTTTCAGACACTGGGAATGGGAATGGATCAGTACATCGGGATGTATGATACTACTGATAGTGATACTACAATTAATAGTGAATAACATATAGAATGTCCCCTTTTTTTCATTTAGGCCATGCATATCAATGCAGATCACCGTTATCACCATGTATTTTGACCAGTCAGGTGTTGGTGATGCAACCAGCTCAGGTTGGTCATGCTTTCAGCCCTGTTAGTAAGCAGGGCCTTGTCAGTGCGGGTACAGCTCAGGTACGCTTCGCATAATTTACAATGGAAAACCGTCTATAGTTGTTATTAGGGTTTTGCCTGTAGAAATATATGGAAAGATGTAGATACCAAATCTGTGTGTGTGTGTGTGTGTGTGTGTGTGTGTGTGTGTGTGTGTGTGTGCACTGTGTAGTGTGTTCCCTACCCCTGTGCCTCAGGCACCCCATGTCCTGTACCAGGATAAGCAATCAGAAGATAGATGTGTGTTTTTGTTTTTTTCCTATGGCCTCCAAAATGTTCTGCAAAAAGACTCGGGTCTGATTTATATAGATCTGTACAATACATTCAGAAACAAATGTAGCAAGTTTGTATCAGAATATTGTAACAATATTCCTTCAGTCATTTAACTTTGCCCTTTCAATTTAAAAGTCGTGATTTCACAGGAAAAAAATATGGCCTGGATGGCATTAAAAGCACCTTTACCTAATATTTGGTTGCACACCCCTTGGTAACAATGACAGCCTTCGAAGGTTTTTTTGAAGCTGCCTATTAGCTTCCCTTCACCTGTCTGCTGCCATATTCTCCCACTCATCAGCTGCAGTTTGTTCCAGCTCTTGGATGCTTCTAGGATCCTGTTTCCCAATGGCGGATTTCAGTTCTTTCCAAAGATTTTCAATCAGATTGAGTTCATTTTTTTCTTTTTCAGCCATTCTTTTGTGCTTCTGGATGTCTTCTTTGAACCTCTGTCCTGGTGGAGGACCCACAATCTGCGATCCAAACCTAGTTCTTTGACAATATATGAGCTGCACATTTTGCTGTAAAATGTCTCAGCAATCCTCTACTTTCATAATTATTTTAATAGGGTTAATGTCCTCAGTACCAGAGTTGACTTTACCATATTACAGATCCTCCATCATATTTATCTGTAGGTAGGTTGTTCATTTCTTATATCTTAATTTGGTCACATATAACCAAACTGCTGGTATTGCCAAAGGACTCAACTTTGATTTAATCTGTCCATAGAACATTTTCCCAGATTGTGGTTTCTCTGGGTAGGTTTTGGAAAAGATCAGTTGTGCTTTCTATGTGCCTTTTCGTTTCATAAAGCCCTTCTCGGGTTAAAAGTGTGGCGTACTGTACAGGATGAAGCCATGACTTCAGGTCATTGTTAAGCTCTGTCAGTGTTTCATGTGCTATGGAAAGGTTGTGTGGCCCAGACTGGCAGCTGGCTCTGGGTGGGGCTGCATAGGTACGAATATGGGACAGCAATCACATGCTTTTCAGACCGCCTCTGAGGGAGGCTTCAGAAAAGTGAGCCAGCTCAAGTTACTGGGAGTCAGAGGTGCTGAAAATGTGACAGGTGGCTGCTGTCTGTGGTGCTTATTGAGGTTGGCAGCCAGCGGCTTTTTGGCTGGAGCGCAGTAGCTTCCCGGATGGATATATACAGCATATATCCATCTGACTGATTCGCGTTTCAGAATCCAGCTACCAAACTCCTCTTTAACCTCTTACAGCCACATTCTATGCCTTCGGTCAGCGATATGAGGTATATAAAGTCAACTGACTGTACAACCACTTCTAGAGAATTTTAACCTTAAAAATAATTGTTGATAGAACTAAAATGACATAATGGTCTTCTCTTCGGCCCTTGGTAAAGGCAGCTGTTGATATCGGCAGGTTGGTTGGCCACCTTGAGGTGCCGATGCAACTGTGCCCCGCATGACTTGCAGCTTATACTCATTAATGTTCAGCCCGGGTACAGACACCGACCAGCCATGACGAAAGAATTAATGGACTGATATTGTTACTTACGTAAGACACATATAAAAAGCATGTGCTGAAGCAGCAGTAGTATATTTCAAGGCACGTTAGATGAAGATTAAGGCTATAGTAAGCTAGACTAAAAGCTATGTTACCTGGCACATCATTTATTAAGCCTGGATGCCTACAGCTGTTGGCTTTACTGCCAACAGTTTGCTCATTTATTGGAATTACAAGGAGGCATAAATCCTACAAAAAAATGAGAGTGTGAACTCAACCGTAACGATACGCCCTGTTAAAAGATCATACCCCTGCTAATCTAACTCCTAATAAATTAGGGAAGTAGTTCAAATTGGACGCTAGTTCAAAGCCATCCAAAGTGTTGTGATGAAATTAAATAGGCTTGATTCTTGCTGTACGATTTAGAATTTGCCGTCCGTGATGTTTACGTCCTTAGAGCCGAGCTCGGAATAATAGTGCAAGCACAAAGCTTTTCTGTATTGTATGATAGTCACTCCATGCGTCCTGAAAGATTTGCAGTTTCGTAATGAAGAATTCAGCAAGTTGGTGTGGCAGTTTTAGTGAGTGTGTATGATTAATACATGAATAAGTGATATTTGTATATTTTTTAAGTGTTCATTCGGGGCATTTCTGACCGACGTACTTACGTAATTTCAACTACTATTCCACCTAATCCAAATGCATGGGTGGTGTTGTGACTCCGTGGGCAGCACTGTAGCCAAAGTATTGGGGTTCCTGTCTGCTCACTGCCCTGTGTGTGAGGTTTGCCTGTTTTATTTGGAGCCACAGTCCAAAGACATGCAGATGTCTCAAAATCGCCCGTAGGTATGAAGATGGAGTAAGAAGATGGATGGATGTAAAATCATGGGAATATTTTAAGCCAATCATGTTGGCAGAACAGAATTAGGTAAGGATGGGAAATGTTTTCCAAGTGGGTCTGTCATCAGAGTGTATGATAAAATATCATCTAAATTAAGTCCAAGTCGGAAAGGAGGGTCCCAGAGATGAGCATGTTAAATATGGAATAAATTATTTGTATAATTTTATATGTTTAAAGGAACAGTTCACCCCAAAACTGAAAAAAATGCTTTACAGGGGGTTTCTATCCATCAAGGTTGTTCTACTGAGAGTTGCCGAGTTTTGAAGATATTGGCCGTAGAAGTGCCACTTTTCTCTCGAATATAATGGAACTGAATGGCATTCCTTCTGTTATATCACTGTGCAGATGGAGAGACAGCACTAAAGACCCTCTAAAAGATGCCATTTTTCAGGTTCGAGGTGAACTGCCTCTTTAAGGAACATGTTTAGTACAGTATATTACTAAATGGAGCAGCTTTGTTTCCTAATGAATATGCATTTAATGCTGTAATGGTACTGTCAATTTTTATTTATTTATTTAGCTTACTAGATAATACCATTAAATGATGCCTCGATCTGGTTGCTCAGTTTATCACTTTGTCAATATACACATTTTTGTTGAAAATAAATCTAGTTTTGAATGTAACTAGTAATAACAAATGTGGAAATAAATCCCTTTCATATCCCCAATCCATCACTCTTCTTCATGTTTTGAATTTATAGAAGAGATTATTTGCTATTGTCCGCGCTGTCGCATATCCAACTGTGAATTCACTGCGTGCAATATCTACTTTTCTAGATGAGTGTGGAACTTAGGAGGATTCCAGTCATCCATCATAAAATCACTTTTATAAAAACCCAGGATACCCGAGCCAGGACATCTTTCAGAATGAGGTGAAGGACTATAGGAGCAAGGATGCAGACCGTTGTGGTTGTCTTACGTGGCAGATGATATATACAGTACAATGAAAATTAAGATTTCATGAAGGAATATGTGATGAGTAAATGGTGGCAAACTGCGACTGTATCATGTGTATTGTTATTATAGTTAGTATGTATTATTTTTAGCGTAGTGCTACTACATATGTACTGTAAATGTCTTGTATCAGAAATTGTGTCACTATTAGCACTGCCTTGTGTTTTAAGTGCTAACTCTAATGTTTGGAAATTGGATTATTTGGTTCTAAATAATTGCATCTCTCCAGTTATGTAAATAATTGTAAGTAATGTGTAAATAATTTAGTATTTGCTTTGTAACTCCTCAAAATGTTAAAGGAAAATTCAAATATGTGCTGAATATTCTTGCGGTCAATCAAGTTATTAAAAAGCTATAACGATTTAGAGGATCATGATTTTTTTTTTCCCACAGAGCATGTGAATCTTTAGACCAGGCCATCTTTTTCCATTGCTTGATGGTACAATTCTGACACTCACATGCCCATTGTAGGTGCCTTTGGTGGTGGACAGGGGTCAGCACGGGCACTCTGATCAGTCTGCAGCTATACAGCCACATACACAGCAAGCTGTGATGCACTGTGCGTTGACACCTTTCTATCATAGCCAGCATTAACTTTTTTCAGCCATCTGTCGTATAGTAGCTCTCCTGTCGGATCCAAGCAGACAGGCTACCCGTCGCTCCCCACACACGTCAGAGAACCCCGGGCACCTATGACCCTGTCACTGGTTCACCGGTTGGCTTTCCTTGGTCCACTTTTGGTGTGTATTGACTACTGCATACTGGTAACACCCCACAAGACTTGCCTTTTTGGAGATGATCTGACCCAGTCGTCTAACCATCGCAATTTGGGCCCTTGCAAAAATCACTTGGGTCCTTCCACTTGCCCATTTTTCCTGCTTCCTGCTTTCCCTGACGGTGCCCAGTTGACAGTAATGATAAAGACATATTAAGAACCTAGCAATCTAACCTATAAAGTCAGCTTGCATTCCCGCTGTTTGCTACAGCCACTGTATCAACCTGTTTCGACAGGAAGAAATATGAATAGGAACTCTGAGAAATAACATCTAAAAATCTTTAAACATTTATGAATCCACTGGACATTCAGAGTCAACAATCCACCTAAACCACATCTATAACTTGTAGGAGGAGGCTCAACATGTGAACTTCACAGAGGAGGAGGACAGGAACTGTTCTGAAACAAACGTTTACAAATTGTGAAAGAAAACAGTATACGTAAAGTAAAACTGTAATTTAAAAAACAGGGCTTAAACATTAAAGTCCCCCCCCCCAGACAGCCTATCATCACCGTCACATTTATGTACTCCTGTAAGTTATATCATATATTTTAATGTAAAAGCAAAAATTAAACAGCGTCAATGAGAAATTTCAAGGGTTACGTTTATTAAGAGACATCCAGAACAAAACAGTGGATACATGGGCAACTGGATAATTCATTAGATCTGTTTGAAATTTCATTATTCAAAAAGAAAAAAAAAGCAGCAGCTAAAAAAGTGACCACATACAGTACAAGTCCCCCAAATTAAAAGAATTTTGCTTTCACAAATCATTAAAAGTTATTTTTTTTAAAGAGGATCAAACAAAACACAGCCCATGTTACTACTTGGAATGTTTTCAGTTGACTTATTCCTCTTGCTTTTACACACAATTTCAAGGGGGGGGGTCAGGAGCAGAACAATCCACTCACACTCACACACAGTCTGCAAAAGTAAAATACTCTGTAGAGGGAGACACGGGCTATGACACACTTACTAGAATACCAACTGGGGATCTTTTCCTACGCTGAACAAGCTAGTCACAGGGTGACACACAAAGTCACAAAATGTTACTTAAAAATAAGAGTTTGTTTTGCAGACACTTGACATAACTGCAAGTCCTCCATGTTTAGCTTTGAATTGTGCTAGAAACCAGTACTGATACTTAGAAAACTGATAAAAATATTCCTCTGTTAACAATAAGTTATGGAGGTTTGGGGGCACCGCATGAAAGCCAGTGAGGGAAAAGGCGTCACTACTCCGACTTTGACCCCTCCTTCTCTGCATCGTCTGGGGTGTCGTCCACCTGCTGGAAGATCAAGATTCATTTTATTTAAGAATTAAAGAGCAAGAATCCTACCCGGACAAAGCATGATTCCTCTTTTTGTAAATATATTACTTACCAAACAAACAATTCCACAAGCATGACAAACTCAACCTACTTAATCCATCTTAAGTCTGATCACTCCGGTTAAACCAGAAAGGTTATTGTACAAATACGGATGAATGACTTAATCATGAAGAATCATCATAGCACAAAAATGCATTAAGAGAATGAATATGCTAATTATCTCATTATAAACCTGAAATATTCCGATTTAAAATAGTTGAGTTTAATGTGACAAACATCTCAAAATACAGGCATAAGAAACAATAACACTCTGCTGCTGAAATTATAAAAATAAATTATACAAATAAAATCACATCCTAAACTTAACGATTGATATATCAAGACAATATCCTGCTGTAAAGCACTGCATCTAAAAGATAAGCTAGAGAACTTCCCTACAACCTAGCAGTCACCATTGTAGCCAAGCAGTACAATCCTACTTGACAGCTATGAAGTTAGTTTGTTTATGTAGGCTATGGTGCAGCCTTTGGCTGTCAGGCAGAATGTATCGCCATAGTTTGAGTTTCGCTAAATCGGGTCTCCATCAGCTGTTTTATAAACCCTCTAAGGCCATTTCACAGATGCAGCCCCGCAGGGGGTGACTCTCTCTGAAGCATCCCCAGCAGCATGTACAAATTAGTGTGGCTCTTTTTTTGCACCCAAAGTTTCAAATACCTTCAGAACTTCCTAGAATTTTCTGTTCCCATCCCAATTCATGTTCTTTTTGGGTTCCACCAAAATGGTAGATTTCCGGCAAGTTCTTCCCCCTACAGAGTCCCCACTGCCCCAGAAAATCTCCCAATTTAATATACCGTTTGCTTCCTGGCTTCACATTACTTTTATTTCACTGCCCCCACCAGACAGTCACAGACGGGCAGTGGATGGTTTTTGCACCTGGGTTGTGAAGAGGTGTGTTATGAATGAGGCGGAATTCTAATGAACCACTAGATGCATTTATTTGGTCTGGAAAATGGCATCTTTCTAACGGCAATGCTGAAGATGTATAGCCAGTGGCAGAATTATTGGTGCCCTTTTGGGGAATATTAAGTCTGGAATACACATTTAGGGGTGACTTCCATGATGCCTGATTTACTTCACAGCTCGCTTGAGTCTTGACTACCGACTTCTTATCTGTAAATCTAGAGATTTAAGGATAGGGGCATTCTGATTTGAGCTAAAATGTCCTGCTGCCAAGTGGATTTCATGGATCTTAATAATTCTTGGTCTACTGAGTCAGAAGTATGAAAAATCCACCACCATATTTGACAGCAGGCGCAAGCATCTTTTTTTTTCCCAAATGCATACATGACCAGTTCTCTATTTTGATCAGACATCAGCAAAAGCACAAGGGTCTAGTCAAGCACACTTAATTTTGTTGAACGTTTTCAGTAAAGGTTCTCCTGTCTGTTGGTTACAAGGTAGTGTCTTGTGTTAGAGATTCGACGACCTTAAAACATCTGAAGTGTGCAATTCAACTGATATTTTTCTCTTCACTTACCATTTTCCTTACTGTATATAGTATATAAGTAACACATACATCTTCCTACCCATGACCTGCCATATGCAGGTCTATCGCCGTCTGACTCTTAGTTGAAAGTACTCCAGCATTAATCATGCTGACAGAAAAACATATTTTACGTATTCTGTAAATGTTTAAGACAGAGTAACTTAGCAATTCAGATATGCGAGAACAATATACATTAAACATAAAATAGCAGTTTTCCCATGATCAGGCATAATATATTTGCTCTACGTTTTATGTGCCTATTTATTTTCCTGTTTTATATTGAGCACAGGTTTTAATTATTCTGGACCTGAAATGAAGGCATGTGGAGCAAATAAGTCATCTAAGCCTCCAAACTTATCTTGGTAAAGTTAAAAACACTTTCTGAACAAGCAATGTGTAATCTTTAGGTTGAGGGTGTGAAACTCCAATCCTGGGGGGCCGGAGCCCTGCACACTTTTGGGTTTCCCCTCATTTAAAACACCCGATTCAACTCCTTGTGCTAATTACCACACAGCTCTCCAGCTGAATCATTTGTGGTGGAACAGGGACAACTAGCCTACACAGGGCTCCGCTCCTCTAGGACTGGAGTGCGACACCCCTGCTTTAGGTAATGATGTTCAAAGTTAGACGTGCTGTGTCGCACGAACCTTATTAGCTTTTGCGTCTCCATTTTCAGAGTGGTTCTCCTCATTCGCCTCCTTTTCTGCCTTCCCTCTCTTTCCCTTGGTCTTTTTGTCTTCCTTCTTGTCATTGACAGCCTTCTCCTTCTATGGGAGACAACGGGGGCAAAATGTCAGCATCCTAACTAGTGAAAGTTAGGCATGAGAACAAAAAAAATAAATAAGGTGTCTTAATATTCATCCAAGGATTTTTGTTAGATTTTTATTAAAACACCGACTTGAATGTGTAAGCAAAAATACTGTGTCGTGTCATATCAATATTTTGCATTTTGACCAAATTGTAATACATTTCAATACTGACGTGAATTTAAACCATGAAGGTTATTTTAAAGAAAAAACCTGCCCTGTCACTGCAAGCTGAAAATTAATCATACATCCTGGTCCTACCCTTCTGTATATAGGCAATACAAATTTTACAGTAATAAATTTTCTAGCAAAAGTACATTTTATTTTTGTGCAATTCACTTTCTCCTTAAACAGCTGACAAAACATCTACTTGAAGCAACAAAGCTAAACGGTTCTCAATTAAAACCACTGTTTGTGTAATACTTCATCTCTTAGCTAAATGTACTACAAGCCAATGTGAAATCAATACCATCACTTAACATTCGACAACATTAGCACTGCATATAGGAGTGTTGTGTATTTTCTGGAAGTTCACCTTTGCTGGGTTTTTTGGTTTTGGTTCTGGCTTTGGGGGTGCTGGTTTCTGAGAGAAGAGAAAGAAAAACCATCAAGTCCCGAAAGAACCCGAAAAACCACATAAGAAAATCTGACAACGCAAAAATTCTGGTAAAATCTCCCTAAAGGGCGATTTTTAATTTATTTTTTTAATCTGTGCACTACTACTGTGAACTACCCGAAAACTGTATTGTAAGCAGACAGTGGTGGACACACTTACCGCTGATAACCTCGCAGATCTCCTCTGAGGCTTAAGAAAGAGGGAGAAGAAAATTCATATGTATGACCCACGCAAAAGCAAACAGTGAATACTGCTGCTGCATTCAAGCAGACACACTTAACACCGTGACAACACATTTACCGTATGATCAGACTGTAACAGCCCTATGGTTACGCCCAGGGGAAAGCAACGTCGGGCACGATGCAGGTGTCTTTACTAGCGTGAGACCAGCAGTTATTCTCCTGTCCAGCACCCACGTGGTTTAAACAGCAAATGTATTCGTGCTCATCTGATCATTACTATCTCGAGGTAGCGGAAAGCGACTGCACTACTGGCCAATTTAAAACCCGGTCTAAGGTCAATGACACGGTATTTCCTTGTTATTTCAAGGGCACGTTATCAAAATGGTAAACTGCACCTACATAGGCATGCTTCAAATACAGGGACGCACAGCAGCACACAAACATGCAAAATATTAAAAATAAAAAGAATACAATTTGAAAGATCTTTTATATGAACATCAAGATAATTAAAAGGAACATATGTCATAATAGATAGCCATAATATTCAGTTAGCCAACTGCAGTAATGACAAATGAAACGGGCTAATTATCTTACCAATTGTGGCAATACACATAGGTATTTAAACACACCAGGTGGGTTGAGGGTGTCAGTCACGACCCAGCAGATAAATAGTGAACACGGATCAAACACGGACCAACTTTCCTGCCACGTCAAGACTAATACAAGACCATGTATGTTGAACAAAATATGACTTGTCAAACTCCTCGGTTAAACATTGGAACATTGACCCATATATTCTCCATTCTCAACCAGATGGGACAAAGGGCTGGGAGACTGTGGAGCAAGACTGTCCAAGGACCGTACATATGTCCCTCAACAAAGAAGAATGCCGCTGTAAACTATGTCTATCCAGCCATGAGTCCCAGGGCCAGCTGTCATGCCTGTACTCTTCCAGGGTGATTCCTTCCTAGACTGGTGCCTATTGGCTGATTAAACCGTAGGTAGCAGCCAATAATATATTAACTGCTAATAACATTATGTTTCCCAATTCTTAATGTAATAAAGGTCAGTAATGTATTAAACGGCCAATAACATAATACATTTTCTGAACCAATAACACAATAACTTATTACGTCATCAGCTTAGTAAGAAAAGGGAAATTAATTATGTTATTGGCAAGTTACATTATTGGCTGTTGCACAGTATATCATAGCTATAAGAATGTGTGAATTATTATTCAATCAAAAACAAACACGCATGCCGCAATGGAAAGAATTGCTGAAAATGCTACGATAAGTCAGGTAGGACATTATCAAGCAGCTCCCAGAAAGTCGGAGCAGTCTTTGCGGCATGTTGTGTTTTGCATAACGTAGCCATGCATTATGGATGTGACTTGGACGAAAATGAGGACACACAAGATTCTGGAAGGCGTGATGCGGAACTGCTTGTGCCAATACCAAAGAACCGAAATATATCGGCATCAGCACAGGCACGGAGAGATCGGCCGGAAGAAGCATTACATCATCTGAAGCCAGGTAGGCAAACGGAGTATTCTGATTGAAAAAGAGAATCCAAATATAGCATTTATTTGGACATTTTAAAATCACGCTGCATTTTACAAATGATTTTCAAATGCAGGGATTCACTGTGTATAATGATTTCTTTTACATCTTGATATGATTAAAACAATTCTGAACAATATTTTTTGTAAATTCTTTTAAAAAAAGAAATTCAGATTATATTAGTCAGGTTTCATACTTTCATAAAGTAAAACCCCACCAATTTTACCGGTTACTGCATGATTGAGGAAAATGATTTTAAAGACAACCAGAGCAAAAAAAAAAAAAAACACGCATTTTCATTGCACCAAACTCCTGAACAGGGTGTTATACTGGTGGTATTCTTCCTCCTTGGGTTCGCAGGCGTGGAGCACCACGGCGGGGCTGTCCACGAGAGGGTCCGGGAACATCTGGGGGCAATGTGCTCATGCTGGATCGGGTGGATGGAGGTGAGCAGGTAGTCAGAGGAGGTGGCGTCGCAGCGACAAAGCGCTCAACTGCTTCAGCGAGCCTTCCTAGATTGTCCGCGATGCGTCCGAGGGGCCGCAGCAACATCTCAATGCGGCTCAGCCGGGTGTTCACGCGCCGGACACCCCGCATGATTCCACCCAGTTCCCTCTCCAGCATGTTGAATCCGGCCTGCTGGAGTTCCAGAAATGGGTGGTCCTCCTGCCGGACGATATTCCCGCGTCGCGATCTGGGTTGGCTCTTTTCTCCACTGGACCTTGTTGACCGTTGCTCCACCATCAATTCTTCCTCCACAACTGCTTCCGGCTCCTGCTTAATGGGTCCAGCCTCAGGATCTTCAGCCAGAGGAGCTGCATGACATTTATGATTCATTTATTGTATGGCTCTGCTGCAGACGCTTAATGTAAAATAAACTATTTTTTTTGCAAGAAGCCTGTATGGTTTGTGTACATTGATTCATTGTTATCATGGCATTACCTTGGAAGCCCACCTCAATCCCCCCATAACCCTCAATGTTTTCATCGCTGAGGGTAAAGGCAGTGATGTCCTCCGCTGATGTCACTTCCTCCGTTTTTGTAGATGGTCCTCCTCCCGTTTCCAGTAGTTGTTTACGCTGAGCGGCCAGCTTTTTCCCCCGTCTCCTAACATCATTGTAGCGTTTTCGGCACTGCGCGGCCGTTCTGGTGATGCCAGAAGACGAGGACACACTTGCCGCTACCTCCTCCCATGCCTGCTTCACCTCAGGGAGCTTTGGTGGAATACTGCCGTTGCCGTAGATTTTCTGCTTGCGCGCTTTCACTTCACAAACAAGCAGATCCGTTTCCTCCGCAGAGAAGCGTTCTTTTCTACTACCTGGTAAGTCCGGCGTTATAATAGGAATCTGCCAAGGTGCAAGCACACCTGGCTTTTAAAGGGAATGGGAGACGACACTCTGATTGGTTTATAGCATGTTACGCCCCAAACACACCCATGAGTAATTACGAGACTAAGTACAACCCTTCTGACCTGGCGCTGCAACCATTTTTCCATGGTTAAACTGGCGGTAGTGGATTTGGCCAGGACCTAAATGCACTTCGATCATGTGTCTCGGACCGTTGTAACATGGCACTAAGTATCATAACTGATTTGTAAAGAATCAAAAACAGCGATCATCAGCCTCATGTTTTCTGGCTGCAGGTTCGCCGTGCACAGTTTGACCTCCGTATTCATTTTGCTTTACTCGGTATTCAAAGATACCATGTAAAATATAGTTGCTTGGCTTAAGCTGGTGACAAGTAATTCATAAAAACTAATACTGAAATGTGCCATTCGAGTTAAGTCACTGAATTATATTCTGCGTATCAGGTAGTATGTAAACTTTAAAAAAATTTTAATAAACGACATACTGAATTGACTGATCTGCAATTGTATTCCTTTGGTGAAAAACTAAACTGAACAGGACTGTAAACATTTAACAAGGAATAAAGTAAAGCACATACCTCTTCCTTTACATCCCCATCAGTTCCCTGTTGCTAGAGAAATAAATATAAATCAGAATACACATTTTCTTCATTTGAAGTAATTTAAAAAACTTTGGTTGGCCTACAGTACTAATGCTTTCATGCCCTTATTTGTTCCAAAGTAGTTAAATATTTCCTTTCAAAAAATTAAACCAACGGTGGCATCATATTACATGCAATTACTTTGATAAAACACACATCAGAGAAAATGCTTCCATAATACTGCGCTACAATAGAAACTTTAAGCCATTTTAAGCTAAATATCTGCTTCAGTGATTTTATAGTTATTTGATTTCCAAAATTCGAACTTTCCTGGTCTTCCGGGAAAGATTCTGAGGAATGAAAAGGGGAAGGGGGACACAAAGACCGCCAATACACTTAACATATGTGCACTACATCACAAGAAAATGCACGCACCGAACAAGCAAAGCCCCCTCGCCTCTAGCATTCTAAACAATTATTTTCATACATATTGACTGGGGGAGGGGCCGAAATAAAGTTAGCCGCATTCCGCCACCTGGCGACAAGTAGGTGCTACAGCACCCATTTATTTAGCATTGCGAACAAAGAAAAACACATAAAATTATATCCCTACTGGACTAGTAAAATCCCCAATATTAACCTGACACGCTTGCTTTGATTCTGGTTAAATATTTTCAAATGTGCGCAACGCTTATATAAGTACTATCATCTGACCATTTACTGATGGACTGGAGTGTTAAGTGCGAAGCATGGCTGCTTGTGGCTCTAACAGTATGGAGACGAAGCTTGACAGACTAGTCACAAGGGTAGGTAGACCATATCAAATACACCAACTTTTCATTAAATCCCAATAAAAAATACGCGATAATTTCAAAACATCGTTTCTTAACATCTTATCTCGGCTGCTGAATATACTTATGCTGCCCTTACAGAGACGTTTCTAATCAAATCCTCATTATCTCGCAGGCTTCACTACACTTCATAGCTAGGCTACATCGCTATGGCTTACTGTTTTGAGAATGTGGGGGGAAAGTGTTGCTACGTACCTTTCTCTTGGGCATACTGAAATCCAGAACAACTTGCTTCTTTAAAATAAAACCTAAAAATCTTTATTTTGCTGAGCAGCTCACCGCATGTAAAAAACTAACGACCCCTTTACACCAATACTGTAGTAAACACGGGGCAACATTAAAGCTAGCGGCTGAATGGGGGAGGGGCGCGGCTAAAACTTGATTGATGTCGAATTTGACGAATCAGTGAGTGGCGACAGGAAACTCGGACGGCACCAGTTTCAGTCCTGGGAAATTTTACGCGCGAAATACTGAATACGGAGGGTGGGCTTTTGCTTATTTTTTCTACATATGTGGCACCCGCGATAGATAGTCAGTATTGGGATGTTTGAAAATACAAAAACGTCATATTTCATTCAGATTTACACAGAGAGCTCTGCGAAACCGCCTGCAGTGATAGTTTAATGGTGATCATTCTTTCAATATCAGTCGAACTCAAAGATATAGTAAGATACATTATAGGTTTATCCCTTATTGCCAAAACTGAGAAGCATTCCCCGAGAGATCTAGTTAAAAAAACACACAATGTCTTACTCGCAGGAGCTTAGAATGCCTTAACCTTGTCAGCCACACATAACCTACGCAACAGCTAAACAATAGAATGGCGCCCCTCATGGATGTGTTGTGACATTACATCACCTAGAATATCATAATGAATTATGTTTTTTCAACAGAAATTTACAGACAGTGCCCCCCGTATTCATAATTCTTAGCCGAGTTTGTTACTCATCAGAATTACATTGTTAGTTATTAGCATTTAAATGACTGTTTTGAAGCATACATAAACACAGTGAAACAGACTGGTCGTACACAATTGACTACATACGCCTGGGGCTATTTCCCTTCACTTGCATAAACACGCCAAACAACTGATTATTATACGTGACGTGGTTACTGGTAGGATAAATCTTTTTCTTCATAACAATTTTCTTCTTAAGTTGTCCTTCATTTTACACATTTCTTGTGGTCCATCAAAACATCCAACTTATAGATCATACATGAACAGATGAAAGCATTTTATTAGGAAACCTCCTCTCTCCATAAAGCCTGCATTTATTTATTTATTTATTATTATTATTATTATTATTATTATTATTATTATTATTATTATTATAAGGGGTTAAAATGGGATTTGGTTGGTAGAGAATCATAAGATCCAACATAGCGGTGTAGCGGGGAAAAATGACAGATATTAACATTCATTCTGTACTTTATAACTAGCTAATTGAAATATTCATCCCAATTTGGTGGAACCTTAAGCTCCTCATACTAGCAGTGGGACCAGTGGTGGAGCTAAATTCAGCCCCCCGCCCGCACTGACACCGAGTGAAGACAGACCAGGGGAGGAGGACCCTTGTGGGATTCATGACAGTCATCCGCAGCAGTTGCAAATGGGGCGCCGTTTGTAAAGGTACTAAACATTTTTCTACTTGCCACTTTTTCAACATTTAGTGCAATTTTCTGGCTAGAAGTCAATAGTGTTTTGGATCATCAGATTTTTTTTTTGCTGTTTAGATTATTTTCAGTATTGTTTATCGTATGTAAATATAAATGTGTAAATATAAATGGTATGTCTATATATAAATATTAAATGCAAATGCTAAATATAAATGCTAAAAGTTTAATGTAAATATAAAAGTTAAATGTAAATATAAATGTTAAATATAAATCTTAAATGTTAACTTATAGCTAAATGCTAAACGTAAAAGTTAAACATAAATATAAATGTTAAATATAAATGTTAAATGTTAAATATAAATGTTGAAAACGTATGCAAATTAGCCACGCCCATCTGCATGGAAATGGGCAGTAACGACTTTAATTTTCCCCACCATGCTTTAGTTGGTGGCTGCTGCTAAACGGATGTTTGGTGATGTTTGTTGAGCTGTGCTGAAACGTTGCATTTTCATTTAAAAATGCAGGTATTAGTCTCGTTTTTCACCTTTCAGCCAAACTACCCCAGAGTTTTCAGCCCCCTAAAATGGAGTCTTTTGTAAATGCCCTCACAGCCATATACTTCTGAAAACTCCATTTTAGAGTTGCAGTGTGGATGACTGAAAATGGAGACCTTTGGAAACACAGGGTCTAAAAATGCCCAGCTGTGTTCCTACTTATCACATGAGTCCTGATTTGATCTCGCTAGTTACACCCACTATTCAAGATAGCCACTTACCCACTGTATAGTGAATTGGCCATTTTGTAGTGCTGTTTGAATTCTCAACTATAAATATCATTCACTATATAGTGCACCACAAAGTTGTGGCAAGACACACCAAAATGTAATGTACAGAAGTTGTATCCTACATCAGTTGACTTAGATCACCATGCATTCTGGCTTGTCATGTGAGCGTCGGAACCATATTTGAGAAACCTTGCTCAGTCTGAACTGTAATCTTTAAACCACTGTGAAGTAGCTCATCTATGAAATACTTGCATGTGAGCCATAACAAAAGTGACAGAGATACTGCTTCTTTATAAACAAAAGGTTATTATAATATATTTGACTACTTTGCATGGGTAACGTTAATTCATAATGAATACAGTATAATGAAGATTAGTATAAAATACCATAGTAACAACTGCAGTGCCCATCACGCTTGCATAGGTGGATACAGTACAATCAAGTATGTTGTGAATAAAATTACTTGTGCACAGATTTACGGTATGTTGTAAAGTTCTATTTTATTTTTATTTTGATGTCGTGAGGACATATGTCAATTGCGACATGTACTTATCCCGAAATAGCAATGTTCCTGTCCATTTTCTGGCGTTTGCTTATGCACTGCACAAAGAACAATTATGAATATGCAGCGTAACATCGGCGTAATGCCTAATATAATTCAGCTGCTGTCTGCTCATTCCCCCTAGTGAGTGTTCTATCTAGTGAACCCTATACTGTATAATAATGTGAGTGAGTAAGTAAATGAATGGACGGATGGACAGACATTCCAAACACAGCCATTGTCTGATTGCTCAAGCTGCATGGAAGTGAACAGTGTTCCAACATGGCAGATGTGGAAGGGCTTCTTTCAGCAGTGCTTTCCCTGTTGCTGACCTGTATGCAGTTAAATAGCGTATTGCAGAAATTTACTCAAAAAGGCGGTAATTTACTGGGCACTGTGTCAATGTGCGCATTCCCAATGTAGGTTGAACAGCTATGTCATATACTTTTCCCCCCTCGTTTCAATTTGAATGGTAATACTTTCATAAATGACATTAAGATGCCTGTATGCATGGAGATCATTTTCATTTTGATGCAGCATTTTTAAACAAAAACATAGCGGTGTGAAGGTAGAATCTCAAAGGCGTTATCTGGAAGGAAGACCTGGCTGCACATGAAAAATGAACCCCCGTGACATTATTATGTATGAAACTGCCAATAAGATTTGTTTATTAATCAAAGGTGCCAGAACACCGTCCCGGATCGTTCTGGCTCACTTCAACCCCTGATTATTATCTTTTTTGATGAAAATATATACATTTCAGCTTTCCTCAAATTAATAACCTTGTCTAGAATCGTTCTGCCGAATCAAGTTCTGCATTCTGTTCAGAGCTCTTCTAGTATTGAGTTATTCAGCTGGCTACACCATGGGTTCTCAACTGCCGGTTTGTTGCCAGTATTCCACTGGGCCATCAAACACTGGGGATTCGGGGAATTTCTAAAAATAAACAATATATTTTCAAGCCACACTTTTTGTTATGGCCCCTGGCATTCACATATTCTATTTTTTATGACTTAACCGTGGACCAAAAGGAGTCAGTGAATCCAACAACCATAACAACATCAGTGATGTAATAGAGAAAACATGTTTCAGTCGAAAATGTGATTAGCGTTGCATAAAATAAGGTTTCATTGTAACCTGTAACATTAGCTCTCTTAATCCTGTTGCTACTGTCTCTATTATGGAAACTTAAATATTGAAGCATCTTTCACTGAAATGTTTAACAGCTGTGGTAATATTTTGACAATATTTGCTTCTCAAACTGGTCCTCAGGGACCTACAATTCTTATAGGCACCTTTAACACGAATGAGCAACCACATGCTTCATGTACTTATCCTGTCTCACTGTGCCATTGAGAAACTTTGGCCAGTTCATCCACTTCACCTCCCTGACATTAGCAAATTCACAGATGTGAATTGCCTACTCCTCACCTTCACAACATTTGATAATCAGCAAATGTCCTCAGACATCTTAGCCTTAGATTTTTAAATCACTCTTATAATTCAGACAGTCAGGGGCACAGTAGGGGCCTGGATGTTCCAGCAGATTCAGGGAGCCCAGCATTTTACAGAGACCCTTGAATATGTAAAAAAAAAAAATAAAAAAAAATAGGGGGTGGGCAGAACTTCTAGTAATGTCCCTGCAGATAGCAAAGGTCGCTTAGATTTGTATTGGGCCGAGTTGGTGCAAATCAGGTGTGACAGATTACGAAAGATCTCAAACAGCGTATCCATTCAAGCATCCATACTGTAAACTCACTGCTGCTTGTGCATTTCACTGGATGGTAGTAAGTACAGGGTGATTATAAATTGCCCACACTGCATTATTGTGTTTGTGGGTGTTTGCTGTGTTTCGATCTTATTAATGTTCTTGATGGGCATCTCACTGTCTTTCCAAATGTCTGGAAAGTACGGAGCCCTGGAGGAGTGACATGATACAGTAACTTGTGCACACTTAGCTTGACCTGCCTAAGAAATACTAAATTGAGCTTACAAATTCCACAAAATCTGCACACAATTGACTTTTTTTGTCCACTTTTGAGTTCTCGAATTAGAAAATTAATCACAATCATAATAAAAATTATTACAGAAATAATAATAATAATTCAAAACATTATGCTCCTGTTTTGGTTATTTGTGCCAGAAAGTGGAGTCTTGGGGATGTCGTCAAATCACCTTGAAAGCTGTGATATTACAGTAGCAAGTGTAATCATTCATATGTTTGTAATAAGGCATAATAAGTCTTCCCTTCCAAATTGAGAAT
>JAODKE010000040.1:2286852-2314866 GCA_026779605.1 Mormyrus hasselquistii | reverse complement strand
CAAGCATTCCATTACGTTCCATTATCGGTCACTTCATGTAAGCGGTTTGAAACTTTGCAGGCTAATGTTAGCAGTGATGCTAATAAAACAGCTCAGTTGTACTGAGCATTCTGAATCTGTTATTTTAGTCAAACACATGAATATTATTCTGGTTTACTTACCTATGACAGCTAATTTTATAACAATACCTTACGAAATGCGGCTTTAGATGGCACATAGCAACTGGAAAAGGAGTTCAAACCCAGTTGTAAATGATCGTGACATGGCCCAGTTGCTATGTGCCATCTAAGGCCTCATTATTTTTTAAATCTCTAATATGCCTTCAATAGTTCCGAACAATCCTGCTCTGTCCAGTTCTCTATGAATGGAGAGGAGTGAATGCTGTATTAATCGACAAATATTAAAATATTAAACAAAGCATGTATTTTCAACTGCCTTTACATTTTCATGGGTTATTAAACGCATAATCATTATGCTGTCTGAACATGGGCATTTTTACCTTGTCTAGCGGGTAAAAATGCCACGTGGAATTCAGAACTTCTTTTTGTAAATGACGCGAAATTTAACTTAAGGTTTAGTAGGGGAGAGCGGGGTTGGTTGTCACACGGGTAGGTTGTCACAGTCATCATATCTCAACCACTAGATGGTGCTGATCAAAACCATCGACACAGAAATGTTTGGAATTAGTGTCAGAGGTCATCTACGTTGATAGTGTAGGTGAAAGCAGCACAACCTTGGGGTGAGACAACTTTATTTGTTTTTCATATGCAAAAGTAAATTTTGAGGCATTCCATATTTTTCTTCTAACGTACTACACTATGGCTTGACAGTAAAATAATTAACATTTTAAAGTATAAAGACTGAGCTACAATTTAGTTAGGTTTTTCTTAGCTAGGCATATTAAATCAATTGATTTTTGTGTTGAAATCAATTGATGTTTTCATCTAAATGAATTGTGCCTGGCCTTTAAAATTGTCATGTGGTGTAACTGTGATTTAGTGTAAAATTAACAAAAATATGAGATCATTATTTTCAAAAAGTCAACAGAAATGCAAATACTTTGTTTGTAAACACTTATATTAATTATACTGTTATATACAAATATTAGGGAAATGAAATGATTTTATAAGTCATGGTTACACCACATGACATTTTAAGGCCGTGCCCAGTTCATTTTGATTTAAAAAACCACTTTTGTCATTTTAATGATTTTATGAATGTATGAGTACACAGCAATGAATTGTAATGAATATTCTTATTTTTGTATTTGAATTTGGTCTATTGAAAATCCTTATATGTCATTGACCCATATACATGCATGCTATTATAAAGCTAGTTTTCTTATTCTTGTTAGATAGGATAATGGGTAGAAATTATGTCAGGAAGACAATTCATGGCCACACACTGCCCAGCGTGATGCATAAGGCAATCAGGGAGGTCAGGCTGGAGAGCAAATCCATAAGAGGGACAGCTTAGAGGTATAACATAAATGATCGTACACTGGCAAGATGTTGCAAGAAAATGAGCCCAGAGGAGATTGAGGGAGATTGTGTCTAGACATCCCTGCCAGTAGGATATGTAAAGAACGGAATAATTCTCACAGAGGAACAGGAATGTCAGTTGGAAAACTATATCCTGACTGATTCCCACATATATCTTAGCCTGACGCCTAATGAAGTTTGTAAATTGGCTTACACTTTTGCAGTGGCCAACAATGTACCCATGCGATCTTATTGGGCTGAAAAGGAGATGACCGGCCCAGACTGGTTTGGCGCATTCCTAAAAATGGCACCCCTCACTATCAATTAGAACCCCAGAGGCCACCAGCTTAGGCCGTACCAGCGCCTTTAACAGGCACAATGTAGGCATGTTCTTTGACAACTTGGGGGAGGTAATGAGATGCCAGCAGTTCGAGCCCCAGTCTATCTGGAATATGGACAAAATGGGCATTACAACAGTCCACAAGCCAAATAAAGTGGTAGCAAGGAAAGGATACATGCAGGTTTGGTCGCTGACCTCTGGAGAATGAGGAACCCTGGTCACCCTCACCTGTGCAATCTCTGCAGTAGAGACTTGCATTCCCTCTTCTTTATTTTCCCCAGGGTCCATTTCCATGACCATTTTTTGAGTGGTGCCCCCACAGGGAGCATCGGTGCTGTAAATCCATCCAGATGGATGAAGGAAGGTCATTTCGTAGAATTCCTAAAGCATTTTGTCTCCCACACGCGATGCAACAAGGAGAGGCCATGCCTCCTACTACTGGACAATCAAAGTTCTCATCTGTCGGTTGAAGGACTGAATTTTGCCAAGGCCAGTAGCATCGTGATGCTATCAATCCACCCCCACTGCTCCCATCGCACGCAGCACCTTGATTTGTCTGTTTACGGCCCTCTCAAGAATTATGTCAACAAAGCCTCAGATGCCTGGATGTTACATAATCCCGGGAAAATCATGACTATCTACGATATCCCGAACATTGTGGCTATCACCTTCCCACGAGCAGCAGACAGTAAAAATATACAGTCTGGCTTTAAAGCTAGCAGGATCTATCCCTACGACAGGGAAAAGTTTCCACAAAGAGCATCTGCTCCATCCTCCATCACTGACCGACCTCTTGACCCCAGCCTAAATCCTAGTCTGGCTGCAGAGGAGCTAAATCAAACAGACGACACTTCCAATCCCCTATTACTCCCAGTACAGCCAAGTACAAGCACAGCACACACTGGTTTCAGCCTGAAGAGCTGAGACCATTTCCAAATGCCCCTCACTGCAAGCAGTGCAGGAAGAGGAAGACACGGAAAAGTTTCTCCCTTACCGACACTCCAGTTAAGGAAGGTATTGAAGCGGAAAAGATGGCCACTAAGAAGAGACTGAAGAAGTCCGTTTTTCCAAAAGAGGAGGAAACAGGAAGAAAATTAGGCTTCCTCAGATGAACAGCATTGTTGCTGTTTGGTGTGCGTTGAGCCTTTTTCAAATAGTTGGTCCAAAGAGATGTGGCTGCAGTGCATCATGTGCAAGGGGAGGACCCACAAAGACTGCTCATCAGGTCTGCCAGTTTTGTTTGTCAGAACTGTGATTCTGAGGTACATAGTGATAGGTAAATGTTGATTAACAGTCATCCTTACTTTAGGTCCGTGTTATGAATCATATCGTGTAGTTGCTCCTGTGCTCTATTTTTGTTATACCGCTTGTTTGAACTTCAGTTTCAGGAGTAATCGAGTTTCTTTAGATTTCATAGTGGTAGTAGTAGTTTTCATAGCCTGTGGTGTTTTACATTTCTGCATTTTACATTTACATTTTTAAATCAATCGATTACTTTTATTGACAATCTAAAGAATCTAAAAAGGAACCAATGAAACTTATTTGATGTTTTTATACACATGAGATGTGTTTGGCTTGATAATTCATTAAAAATAAATTTTTTGTATTTTAAAAATTTTTTCCCATTAGAATAACATAGGGACAACGAACCCCATAGGGTGTGACAACCTACCCCGCTATGGGGTTGGCGGTCACATCTGCGCAAGGTGCCTTTGACAGACCATATCTTTTGAAGAGAATTGATTCTACCAGAGACTATCCATTTGTACCTGACACTTTAAGCATTAATTGTGTACAGAAAGGGAATTCTTACCATACAGTGTTTTGGAAGCAGTAAAAAGTGTGACAACCATCCCCGGTCTCCCCTATTAATCCACAGGTCCTGTTATGTGTGAAAGCTTTGCCAGTCATACTGAAATTTCGTAAAGTATTGTTATAATATTAGCTGTCAAGGTAAGTAAACCAATGTAGCAGGTTCTTAGTTCCAAGAATCTCAGAATTCCAATGGAAGAGGTGCTTTTATTTTGAAGGTACGTTTTTCTTCCAGCCAGAGTTTTTACGCTTTAGTGGCAACCGGATATGCTCCTTTTTCCTTTTTTATTATGAATAAAGTTTTCATCCTCTGTCACGGGAAAAAGCTCTCTCCTGTCTTTTCTCCTCTCGCCACATCGGTGACCCCGACGTCTCTTCATACGTTTTCGCGGAGATTTCTCTCAGCATGACAGCTGTGGTTTTAAAGCTCCCGGAGTTCTGGTGTGAAAATGCCACTGTGTGGTTCGTGTAGGCTGAAGCTCAGTTTGCCGTCTGGGGCATCACGCAAGACGACACCAAATACTATTATATTGTTGCTACACTGGACAACGTCACAGCATCGCGGGTGGTGAGTTTCCTCCAAGACCCCCCTGGCAGACAGCAAGTATGAGGCTTTAAGTTGCTGCTGCTTACTACGTTTGAACTGTCGGAGCCAGAGCGGGCATCGCCTCACCCTCCTTGGGAGACCAGAAACCATCAGAGCTCATGGACCACATGCTGTCCTTACTGGGCAGACATCAGCCCAGCTTTAATTTTCATGAGTTGTTTATGCAGCGGATGCCGGCTCCTGTTTACTCGGCATTAGCGGACACCCACAGATTTCTGTGAGTTGGCGAGAGAAGCAGACAGGCTTTACGTTGCCAGCTGGCAGTCCTGCGCCGTGTTGCACAGTGGACGCCCCGCCGATTTTACCTTTTCTGCCCCTGGTGTTGCTGCTTCGGTGCAGTGCGGCTCTGGCGGTTTTGGTGTGCACGCCAGGAGATGCATCCCACCCTGCTCATTCAAGCCATCGGGAAACGTCAGGACGGGCGCCCTGTAGCTGTGCTGTGTTTCCTGGCGGCGTTTTCTCTGTGACACTGGCGCTTTGGTGAGCGTTCTCCAAGCACCACAGCTAGATAAAAGGTCGGGAGAGCGTGGTTTTCCCCTAGCGGGTGACAATGGCAGTTCAATTGACACTTTTGCAGAACGGGCAGTGGAACTCTGTTTTCACGGGCAGTGTTTCCGGTGGGTTGGTTTTTGTGTTGCCATTTGTTTCCACTCCATTGTTGGGGCTGACTTTTTGCGTGCCAAAAATTTGCTGCTGGATGTTAAAAACAGGCATCTGATCAACACAGAAACTTTTTGCTCTTTTCCAGGCACCCTCGGTGAGGCTGGCGCTTCCAACCTGTCTGGTATTTCAAAATGCCAACATTTTCCAGCGCCTCCTGGCAGAGTTTCCCAATCTCACCATGCCCACCTTGGCTAAACATGGTGTGGAGCTCCACATAACCACAGCAGGCCCACTAGTACATGCTAAGGCTAGGTGCCTGGGCTCTGAAAAGCTGGCTGTTGCCAGAGAAGAGTTTGCCACATTGGAGCATTTGGGGATAGTTTGGCATTTTGACAGGCCCAGGTCTTCTCCTCTCCATATGGTGTCCAAGCTTGGGGGTGAATGGCACCCCTGTGGGGACTATAGGCGCCTTAATGATGCCACCACCGTCAACTGGTACCCTATCCCACACATTCAAGATTTCTCTGCCCGTTTGGTGGGAATTGTCATTTTATACAAGGTGGACCTCATTAGGGGCTACCATCAGGTCCCAGTACACACTCAGGACATCCCTAAGACTGCTTTCGTCACACTTTTTGGTTTGTTTGAGTTTCTTAGGATGCCTTTTGGGCTAAAGAACGTGGCTCAAACTTTGCAGCGTTTGATGAACAGCGTTGTGCTGGACATGCCTTTTCTGTTTGTTTATTTGGACGACATCTTAGTTGCTAGCAACACTTTGGATGAGCAATTGAGGCATCTCCAGGCATTGTTTGCATGTCTCAGTGCTCAAGGGTTGATTGTAAATGCTAGCAAGTGTCAGTTTGATGTCCCTTCTGTTGATTTCCTTAACCACCGCATAACTTCGGAGGGGGCGGTACCTCTCCCTGAGAAAGTTGCCGCTGTCCGAGATTTCCCGCGAACAGTCACAGTAAAATCTTTGCAGGAGTTTCTCAGAATGGTTAACTTTTACCACCGTTTCATCCCTAGGGCTGCCCGCATTATGTTTCCCCTGTACTTTGCACTCAAGGGTGTTTCATCTAAGGCGGTGGTTGACTGGACTGCAGAGCAGTGTCAGGCATCCCGTAATGCTAAACAGGCTTTGATGGACCCTACATCGCTAGCCCACCCCTTGCCGGATGCTCTCATTGCCGTCACTACAGATGCTTCATATGTTGCTTTAGGCACAGTACACGAGTAGCTCGTTAATGGCAAATGGCAGCCGCTAGCCTTTTTCAGTCACCAGTTATGCCCCAATGAGCGCAAGTACAGCACTTTCAACCATGAGCTCCTTAGTCTGTACTTAGCTGTGCATCATTTTCACTTCCTGTTAGAAGGGCGTCCGTTCACTGCTTTTGTGGATCACAAGCCATCAGCGAACATAAGAACATGGCTGTAATTAGCAAGATTTCAGACCCTTAGTCTGCCTGTCAGCTGGCATTTATTTCTGAGTTAACCACCGACATCCATCATGATGCTGGCAAACACAGCATAGTGGCTGATTGTCTCTCGCGTTTGGTGGTTGGTGTTGTCCAACTTGGTATGGATTAAGCCCTAATTGCAGCTGACCAGGCCTCCGACAGCGGGATTCAAGGGTTGCGGTCTGCTGACACTGGTCTGCAGCTGCAGGATGTGTTCTTTGGTGACGCCACAAGGACTGCTTCGTGATGTCTCCACAGGGACTGCGCGGCCTATAGTGCCATGTGGCTAGTGGCGTTGTGTGTTTGAGGCTGTCCATAGCCTTTCCCATCCTGGCCGCAAGGCATCCTTGAAGCTGTTCTCAGCTAAGTTTGTTTGGTGCGAACTGAAAGGATGTACACAAATTCTTGCCTTGCTTGTCAGCAGGCTAAGATTCAGCTGCACACCAGGGCTCCTCTGGCGCCTTTCGACATTCCAGAACATTGCTTTGATCATGTCCACGTGGACTTATTTAGTCTGTTGCTACCATCCCGTGATTACACACACCTTTTGACCATCATTAAATGAACGATTCACTGGCCGGAGGTGGTGCCATTAGCCTCCACAGCCATGGCAGATGTGGCTCAGGCCTCAACTCCTGGGTCTCTCATTTTGGTGGTGCCTACTGACCTGTCATCTGATCATGGGGCACAGTTCACCTCCAACTTGTGGAGTGCGGTTGCCAGTAAGTTGGGGATCACTCTCCACCGCACCACAGGATATCACCCAGAAGCTAATGGGTTGAGTGAGCACTTTCACCGGTCTCTGAAGGTTGCCCTTCGTGCATCTCTCATGGTGATTCTTGGTCTGACAGGTTGCCGTGGGTTTTGCTTGGTTTGCGGACAGCTCCGAAGGCCGACCTGCAGACTGCATCCGCTGAGCTGGTTTATGGGCAAGCCTTTGCGAGTGCCTGGTGATTTTCTCCCGGATACGTCAATTCCATGCTTGGCTGACCAACAGAGCTTAGTTTTTCAGGACACTGTGGCCGCTTTCAGTCTAACACCTGCATCACACCATGGTTTTCCGCAGTTTCACATTCTCCCAAAGCTGGCAGATGCTCCTTTTGTTTGTCTTCTGCATGACGCCCATTGCGAACCTTTGTGCCCCCGTACGACCGGTCTTTTTGCATGCTGCAGCCTGGGGACAAGTTTTTGTTTTGGACAGGGATGGTAAGGCTAACCGCGTTTCTGTGAATCGTTTGAAGCCAACACATTTAGATTTGGATGCACCGGTGCCACTGGGCCAGTTTCCTCATAGGGGTCACCCGCGCTGTTCGGTCCCGGTGCCAGCCCCGGTTGTGCCTGATCCTGCAGGAGATACTGTGAGCAGGGCTGGGCAGGTGATCCGACCCCTTAAGAGGTGGTTTCCTCTGCCCCTGTGAATTCTGGGGGTTCATAGTTGCTCAGAATTCCAAAGGTAGATGTGCTTTTATTTTGAAGCAGTTTTATTAGCTTCACTGCTAACATTAGCCTGCATAGTTTCAAAGAATGTCTTGTTTAAACCTTTCAGTGGTAAAGATTCTCAGTTTTAATATATTTTCCTGTGTTTTGTTATATTATTAGCCTAACTGCATTGCTGCCAAAATAATTCAGATGGAGATTGAGGATGGAGGGGCAGCACAACTTGTTCTGCTTTCAATCACTTTTCAATACATCAAAGAATACATGACAAAACTAAACTCCCAGCTACAATACCAAAACTTGGCTAGGGGTGTCTGTAAGGAACAATCAATAAATACAATTACTTGTTTGCAAGTGTGCTCAAGCTAGAACACAGAGCAACTTTAGCGACCATTAGGATACAGTCACACCTTCAACAACACCATCTGTGTATGGAGTCTTGCTCACAAATCCAGAACATAAGAAATTTACAAACGAGAAGAGGCCATTTAGCCCATCAAGCTCGTTTGGGGAGAACTTAACTAATAGCTCAGAGTTGTTAAAATGTATCTAGCTCTGATTTAAAGGAACCCAGGGTTTTAGCTTCTATATATAAGACTATACTATACTCTAACTGTGTAAAGAACTGCTTCCTCAAATTTGTTTTAAAATGTTCCTCCACTAATTTCCACTTATGGCCACGAGTTCTAGTATTTAAACTAATATTGAAATAGCCATTTTGCGGAACAGCATCCAGACCTGTGAGAATCTTATATACCTGGATCATGTCCCCCCTTAGTCTCCATTGCTTGAGGCTAAAACAGATTGAGCTCAGCTAACCTCTCCTCATAAGACATTCCTCTAAGACCAGGAATCATTCTCGTAGCCCTCCATTGCACCTTTTCTAAGGCAGCAATGTCCTTCTTAAGGTCTGGTGACTAAGCCTGCACACAATATTGTAGGTGGGGTCTTACCAAGGAATTATATAAATGTAGCATCACCTCCCTTGACTTAAATTCCACACACCTAGAGATATAACCTAACATTCTATTAGCCTTTTGTATTGCTTCCCCACACTGGCGAGAGTGACATAGACATGGAAGCAACAACATACACACTGATATCTTTCTCATAATCAGCTACCTTTATTTCAGTGGAGCCCATAGAATATCTGTACTTTATATTTCTGCTCCCAGCATGGATTACCTTACATTTATCTGTGTTAAATTTCATTAGCCAAGTATCAGCCTAGTCGCTAATTAAATCCAGATCCCGCTGTAGCCTCTCTGCTGCTAGATCAGTATCTGCTACACACACCTTGGTGTCGTTTGTAAATTTAACCAGTTTACTGTATGTATTGGTGTCAGTATCATTAATGTAAATTAGGAACAATAATGGTCCTAAAATTGAACCCTGCGGTACCCCACTATGAACACAGGCCCACTGTGACATTATGCCTCTAATAACTAGCTGCTGCTTCCTGTCAGTTAACCAGTTTTCATAACCAGATCCAAGCTGCCGCAGTTCCTAAAATCCCTGCAGCTTTTTATATATAGAAAAATCATAAACATGGTGCAGTAAATAAATACATTTTTTTGGATATTTAAATCAATTTAGTAATTTACAGTAGTAATAGTAATTTACAGCTTTTAGGGTCTGATAGCTGGTTATGACCAGTTTCACACAGAGCATAATCAAAGATGAATGACATAGGATGACTGTTAAGAGAAATGTCACCCTTAAATTGCCCATACAGGAAATCACAGTGACCAAGAACTCCAATATACAATAGACAGAATTCTACCTTTTCTTTTATCAGAAATTTAGTTTAACAGATCATGTAACCAGATGTGCGAGTTGCTCTGTGTTCTAGCTTGAGCACACTTGCAAACAAGTAATTGTATTTACTGATTGTTCCTTACAGACACCCCTAGCCAAGATCTTCCCAATTCAGAGTACTGATCACACCTTTCCAACTGACCAATTTGCAGGGGTATAGAGACTGTGAGGGGCAAGATGGATATGTACCCCCTAAATTAAATTTGGCTTCATTTGTTCCTGCCTTTAAATTATTAATTTGTGTCCCCCCCAGTATCAAACTCCCTCCTACGCCCTTGTTGGTATGTGGACCTAAACTCGCCAGTCAGGTTCCTCTAGCACGAGCGAAATACCGTTTGCTCACGATCATGCGGATTATCTCTGCTGTGATCTACTCGTGTATATACCGACCCTTTAATTGTCTTTACAGATTTAGATTCTCGGACTCCGATTTTGGCTCCGTCTTTGTCCTGTTCTGGTTTTCAGCATTTGGCTCCCTGTCACCCCATTATGGACCAGGGGCGTGGAGGGGCCAGAAATAAGGGGAAGATGCTACGAACTAAACCATAAATAAACCTACACAGGGAAATGGGCAATACAGAGACTAGAAATAGACAAGCAGAGTAACAATGACTGACTGGGGAAAAAGAACAAATGCAATATATTTATTTTATATACAGTATGGCGGCTTTCACAACAGAGTTGTCCCTAAGTGCTTTACAGGGTTGTGTTGTGATACATAAAACATAATTGGAGAGAGATACAGAATGGGAAAAAGGAAGGAAAGAAACTGAATAAAGAAAGCCTGAAGACAACAGAGAGAGGAACCAAAAACTCCCAAGTAGGGAGAAAAAAAATCTCTGGCGGTTCGAGGTCAACTAGCTGCCCACCCCCCCGGGCATACTCACGTTAACAAAACAGAAAAGAGTGGACATGCTTGGTAAAAGGGAGGTATAAGCTGTATTTAAGAATGACGACAAAGACCATCAATGTTGGCCTGTGAAGGTTGGCCAAATTCTTTTCTCGGCAACTGCCGCACTGAGTCCAGAAAGCGATTCATTTATACTGATACTGAGACTGTAAAACATGTGCTGAGCTTATCACTGTCACCTGTAATTGAGACGTGAATTTCTAGTGGCAAAAGGAGTTGGAAGCAATAACCGGACTATACAATATGTTCTCAAGACACACCACAAAACTCTTAAGGCAATACCCAGTGTACCAACTGCATTTAGGCATGCTGTAACATTTGGTGACTCCACTGCAATGTGTGAAAATGCATGAAAAACGTTTTTTTCCAGATTGTAGAAGACTGATGCTCTCCTAACATAACGTTCCATTAGTTCAGTTCGCTTTTGAGAGAGACCGAACCAGAAGATGTCCTATTGAATGGAACGGTGTATTAATGAGGTTCAATAAGAACATACAACATCTACAACTCTTTTGATAGTGAGTTTATTTTGTGTTTATGCCAGTCATGGCTGCTCTGATATGCATTATATAGTAAGATTGTATGGGTATGTATTGCATGCATTTAATTTGCTTACTTATAATTTTTCCTTCTGGAGTTGTTGGTGGTGTAACATCACATGTCTACAAAATTGTTTTAATTGTGAATAGTGATCTTTATTTGCATTCATAAACAAAATAAAAATACAACTAGAATGTTTCCATTACATCACATTTAGGGTAAAATTGAAAAGAATTTTTTAAAAAGGTAGCAAATAATGCTACTTACATCGCTGTTAAGTGATGGAGAGAAACGGTTTTCATATCTGAAAAAGACATGAAAATCGCATGAAATAACACATTTCATAACAATAATAAAACACATTTTTTTCAATATGTAGCTGTGTTGTATTATCCCTACTGATAAGAGATGATGCCCCCCCCCACAAGAAGGCAAGTGGGGGCCATTATATTTGCTCTGCATCCGACTCAGATGCTAAGAGAGTCTACATGTGCTTTGGGAAAAAGCCATATGACTATGTGTACATACAGTGGGAGGTTCTATTCAGTCTCTGTACAAATATAGTAAGAAATTAGTGGGTTTTAGCCTCTGGCAAGAGTGCATCTGGTCTCCATTTGTGTTTACGATTTTCATGGACAGGATATTAAGGATCAGTCATGGCTGAATGGGTATATGGTAGGGGGTACTGGAAGTGACAGCGTTGAGTTGTAAATTCTCTGCTTTGGATTCAGCAGAGCAGAACCTGCAGCACAACCCGAGCCTTTCAATGAGAATCAGTACCTCTAATTCCAAAGCCAAGGTCTCCGGAAAGACTGGATTGCTCTTTCAGGTGTGTGTGTGTGTGTGTGTGTGTGCGCGCAGGGTTGGTGGGGTGTTTGGCCTTCGTTAAGCAGTTTAAGTACTTCAGAACCTGATGTTATGAGGGAACACTGAGAGATGGACTGGCAGATTTGTGGAAGAATAATTTTTTTGCTGTTTGCTTTTCACCCTCACCTATGGGCGCAAGCTGTTGGTCATGCCCAAAAGAATAAGATAGCAAGTGAAATCAGGTTTCACCGCATAGCTGCTGGACTCACTCTCAGTGAGAAGGTAAGTTCAAAGATCTGGGGAATGCCCAAAATAAAACGCTTGCTCCTGTAGCTTTCACTGAGATGGACTGATTATTTAATGAGGGTAACTATGTAACATCCCTCATTGAAAAATAATCACAAATAACTAAAATGAACCTGTTGCATGATTATCTACTGGTCTAACAACATCCACCCCTATCTTATCAAAAGGCGTATCAACCACTGGCACAGGAACAAGAGGAGCATGCGCCCTAGGCATCCCTCCTGTTAGCTGGCATTGGGCACAGGAGCTACAGTAGACTTTGACTTCCTCATATAATTTTGGCCAATAAAATCTCTTTCCTATCCTCTGCAGAGTTTTCATAAAGCCTAAATGTCCTGCCCAGGGAATTGTGCGTCCCAGCTCAAGGATTTTCTGCATAAATTTCTCGGGCACCATCAACTGAAGACTGTCTTCACTTTTCCTATACAAAATGCCATTCTCAGTTAGATAAACCTGACATCCTGCCTCCTTTTCTCACATCTTTGCTCCTGGGTTTTACCTGCTTCCGGCACAATCACTTCACTATAAAAGGGCATTAGTTCCAATGCATTACGATCTACATCTGAATCTACAGTTATAGGGCTCAGTCCTTCTCCCTGGGCACAAGTGACAATACCACACCCGGCTGTCTGGCAACGATGGCAGGTCCTGACCCAGTAACACAGGGTGTGTCAGCTCAGATACCAACCCTAATCTCAAGAGAACTCAACTGGTACAAGATCTGCCTGCACCAACGTCTGAGACCATCCAGTATCAACGAGAGCTAAGAGTGACTTATCATTTAGTTCCACTGTTATAACAGGCTCCCTTATTTCAATTACATCTTCTACTAGGGTAGGACGAGGCACAAAACACATATGTGTAGATTTAATTTATTTTAAAGGACAAACAGGACTTTTAATGCCCTGAGCACCACAATTAAAACAGAAGAAGGGGACTTCATGCTCAAACTTCCTCACTGTATCAAGTTTGCTTGTATTATACTGGTGTAGGAATTATTAGCTCAGGTAACTTTTAATATCTCCACCGATATGTTTTGAAATTAATTGAAGTTTAATTAATTAGTATTTAATGGCGATTATTGCCTGATCGTTATGCCGAATGTTGTCAATTTCGACATCCCCGTGAGTATAATGTGAGACCTAAATGGGATCCACTAATTACCAGTATCGCTTAGTAACCTGGGTTAGAAGGCTCGTCCAGCGAGCTGCAACACCAGCTAATGGCGAAGCTCCCCTCACGGCCGATGAGAGAAAGTCTCGCGACATTTCAGGCGAGTTTCAGAGCTTGTAGCTAGATCGCAAAAAAAAAAGGGAGGACACAGAAACAACTATCATAATAATAACAGACATTAATCACTATGGGCGAAGAAAAAAATAAAAATAATAAAGGTGGGATGGAGAAGGAATGCAGATACAAGCAGCCATAACGCAGATAACGCTCATCAAGATGACGTCAAACAACAAAACATTAATAGCAGGCTGATGATGACAACAATAAAACAATTTGCAGATTAGGTTAAATGGCTACTCTAAATTGTCCTTTGGTGTGAATGTGAGTGTGCTTGTCTGTGTCTGTCTGTGTTGGCCCTGTGGTGGACTGGCGACCGGCCCAGGGTGAACCCTGCCTCTCGCCCAAAGATGCTGGGATTGGCTCCAGCTTCCCCGCGACCCAAATGGATAAAGCGGTATAGATAATGGATGGATGGACATATATAATATAGCATACACACATGTGATCATGCACATATACACTTATATTTCAATTCCTATATCTATAAGTTACTCTAAAACGTAATGATAATAATGACACTGATCGCTCAACCTCATATGCGCCCATTCATGTATGTGCAAGTGTAGGTGTGAACTGATTTGTCACTGGATGTGCGGGTAGTTGATGCCGTCGGGGGGGCGTGACAGTACCCTCCTCCCCCCACCCCATCACGTCATCTTAATGACTGCTGAATGGCTGCTCTAGTGCTGCAATGTCGGATCGCAATGGAGAAATTTTGAGAATGTCGCTGAAGAGAACACATTCTAAAAATGAATCTATAATAATTATTCAGTAATGCATCAATGGCTGTTACTTGCCTCCACTGTACTCCATTATAATCCCATTCACCAATATCTCTAAATAATATTACATTAAAAATGTCCTTTTTCATTTATACGCACGATTATTGCTCATTTCGTGTTCTAGGTTGTTTTCATTAGAAAAATCCAGGGTGGATTTAGCAGGTAAAGGGCTGATAAGTTAAAGAGCAGAAATCTTGCTCATTATCTATTTTACATTGTTTACCCATGAGATTGGAAACAATGGGGCAGTCGATTTTACAGTGAGACATCAAACAACATCAGCAATTCAATGTTTGCCCTATAAGACCTCAGACCCAGGTTCAAGTCTCTGCCTGGGTTACTTGTATATGGAGTTTGCATGTTCTCCCTCTGTCATTATAGGCTCTTCTCCAGACACTCTGCTTTCTCCCCATCATCCAAAGACATGCTGAGGATTATTGGAGTTTTTCCCAGAGTTTCTTTTATTTGGATGATATAGTCGACCCCCCCACATCGTGGGGGTTACGGGCGCAGGCTGCAGGCTCGCTGTGAGGTCACTGTGAGGTATCATGCGAGAGGCTGCCGTAAACACGTTTGGCATCCTCCAGACCAGCACTTTACATGTACTAAATGTTTTAGTCATCATTTGGGTGTCATCTGTTGGCTTTGTCATCTGTCGCTTTCCACAAACCTCCCAAAAACTCCTCAGAAATTTTCGATTTCATTTCTTATGCGAACCCTGTGATATATCGAAACGACAAAGGGAAAAGTCGTCATGCAGAAAGGTGGACTACATTTTTTTGTACTTAACTCTAATACCAAACAATCTTAACCTTTTTAAGTTTTATCCTAATTATTGTTTGAATAATAGGACGTGTACCAGAAGATCCAAAGATGCAGAGTCCTGCACATGTGTGGGACAAAGGTACAATTTTTTTCTTGATTTCCCCCTCTGCTCCTTTCAGTTACATCGGGTTGAAGTTACAACACTTTTTATACATAGTTGCCCCCCATTACAGGGCACCATAACTGCTGCCACAGGTACTGGCTCACTTGTCTTCATTGATGGTGTAACTGCTGACGGCAGTCGCACATTGAATTCTGAGGTGTGTAGAAACATCTTATCTGCTTAAGTTCCACTAAATACCTCCAAACTCACTGGACGGCGCTTCATCCTATAACAAGATGATAATAATCCCAAACATACTAAAGCAGTGGGAGTTTTTAACGCTAAAAAATTTAACATTCTTAAATGGCCAAGCTAGTCACCCAATTTAAATCCAATTGAGCTTGTCTTCCATATGCTGAAGAGGAAACTTAAAGGGGCAAGTCCCCGAAACAAGCAGGTGGCTGCAGTAGAGGCCTGACACAGTGTCACTAGAGGACACATGATGAAGTCTTTGAATCTCAGACTTCAGGTAGTCCTTGAATGCAAGGGGTACGCAACAAAGTACTAAACATGACGGCTTAAATATACTTAACATTACTATGTCCCAAACATTATGATGCCCTGAAATGGAGAAGGGGGCTGTGTATAAAAAGTGTTGTAATTATGCATTTTAAAGTCTGGAACGTACACTTTAATCATGTCTGAATTGTTTTTAAATTTTAAATTTTTGATTGTGGAGCAGAGGGCTAAATCAAGGAAACTGCATATGATTCTGCAGATGGATTTAGCAGTATGGCATAGGCTGGTATCTTCAGTGAATTCTGTGTGTAAATGCACAGTCACAATGCCGTGAACCGGACTGACGCATCCATTACACAGATGCGTCCATTGCACCACAAGCAGGTACCTGTAAATGGCCAGCACCTAATACCACAGTTAATCACGTGATGTCGTCTTATAAGGCTGCTTGTTGATTTCCTGACTGAACTACCCTTATAAAAGGAATTTTGACTATGCAAAAGCTGAGAAAAGCAGTTAAATGAAAAGATGAATAAATTTACAACAACTTAAATAAAAGCTGCGGCGCGGGGAGAACTACCTGCAGTTGTCAATCAGCAAGACAAAAGAGCTGAGTGTGCATTGCTGGCATGATAGGGAGACGCTGAGAGCAGGGACGGATTATGGGTTGTGTGGGCCCCTGGGCAGAACTTTCGCGACGTCTTACCTGGGGAGTCGCTCGGAAAGCAGACTGAGCAGCACAGCGACGCGGCGCCGGATGGGCCAGAGCAGTGGGAGACTCAACGCCTTTGATCTGTGCGTCGTGCTGCTGGAGGTTTTTTGCCGATCCGTGGTGGAATGTCAGCTCTGCGGGCAGCTGTGGATAAGTGGATGGTGACAGGTTTGCAGGAGGTCATGGAGAATTCTGTCCATTTCCCTCCACCAGTTTATCCCACCACAGTGTGCTGTGGAGCAATGTAACACCTTCTCACGACATTCCACAACAGCATTTAAAATAATTGCTGAAAATAAAAAGTGAAATTAAAGTATAATTACATGTAACGGATGAGCAAGTATATCTAAGGTATCAAAAAACAGGCATCACTTTTTGTGAAGTTATTAAGTCTTTCATTTAATGAATGTGCCTAAATACACAATATAAATAATAAATGAATTTTATTAGTAATGTAACTATATCAAGCAACTGTCCCTTTTATTTTAATTGGAGATGTTGAAAAGTAAAGCTTGATTTGCTTTGCATGATCACACACGCACACGCACACAGAGTATGTATATTTTTTCATCTGAATCTGTTCTTAGAAATGGCATGAAAATTATGCTAGTTAAATACACTTACATAAATGAGATACACGTGCCCTACTCTGCAACGGTGAATTTCTTCCTCTTGATAGCAGATGGGAAATTATGCACATTGTTTGGCTAAAGTTACAGGTAAACCTTTCAGTTTATTCACACAGTTAAGCATAATCCTCTTCATGCAAAATATGGATTTTCATATATATGTATAAAAGTTTAAACACTGATTAAAACTAGAGCGAAAAGTCTAAAACTTGTGTATTGTGTGTGTGTGTGTGTGTGTGTGTGTGTGCGCGCGCGCGTGTACATATGTTTATATATTTTTCGGGGGCTGTGTGGGGGGGTGATGTTACATAGGGAACTTGATCAGTGTGTCACCAGACCTGTGGGAGGATCACTTACAAATACGACAGCTCAGATCTGGGACACCTCCACGCCTGCAGAGGCTTTCTGATGGAGAACTCACTGAGTTTTCCACTGCCCGATCTCTGACAGTCAGCCAGCACAGGTTTGAAGACTGCTGTCAGATCAATGACAGGCACTCTAATCCCAGCTGTCAAAAGGGAAGCTACGGTTGACTAAGCAGCAACCCATACAAGAATGCAAGCCCGCTCTTTACATAAAGTAGAGCTTGACAAAGCCTGACACAGTTTGGCTGTGCCCAAAATCTCAGAGCCAGCCTGTCAAAAACTCCTTACCAAGACCACACTGCCCCAAAATACTCTATTTACTTATCTCCCAATGTCAGCCTTATGCACTAGTAATGCATCTCCCATCTCTGTTTGTGGAATTTAATGTCCACAAAAGGAATGATAATGTTCATTTCTCCTTCTTAATTGAGTATAGAAGCTGCCATGGGTGTGAATTTAAAGAAACTAATTTTTGTTAATGAGTATCATTTCCGACAGTTTTAATCAAACACAAACTTTTTTAGTGGTATCATTGCTTACAAGTTCAGTCATATTCCTGAATAAGCAATCATGCAGGTTAGGTGCTACAAAGCTACTTTGCTTTTTGGGGCAATAATACAATTTTATTATGCAATATTCTGCATAAACATATATCCTTTCCATTAGAAAATTCAGTGGAGTCTGAAGAAATATTTTGGGGATTAATATGAAATGTGAAATCATCATAACACTTGCCAGCATCTGAAATGTAACAATAATATATCCTTTATATGTTCAAGTCCTTTTGAAAATTGTTTTACCATTAACTGTGTACTGTATTTGTTGCCAGGTAGACAAGCATTTTTACTCCTAGGCAGTTATCAAAGAAGGATAAGGAAAAGGAAAAGAATTGCCACTATTGAACAAGACTTGTATGAAAATCAATTTCAAAGTCACTTGCATGCATTGAAACCTCTGGGACCTGCTGAGGACAGTATTGTAGCTCTTGGCCGATAGGCATCCCCACAGTGCTGAAAAACAAGGACACTCTTATAGAATGGAAAACCATGGCCTTTTATTAAGTCCTGAAAAGGACTAGTGCAGGGACCAAACAAGTACCAGAACCTATCATAACGGAAAAGAGTGGGGAGGTCAGATGCCAGGCAGTAAGGTACGCTCACGGTGGGTAATTAACACAATCACGAGAGTCATTCGAGGATCAGGGTTCACACGAGACACTGGCAAACAGACACTCTACAACCGGGGAATACAAGTGTTAAGAATAACAACAACACACTATAAGGGGCTATTTACAAAGGCTCACAAGGCATGCTGGGCCATCCTAACCCCACCCGTGTTACACTGCCCCACTTCAACGGTCAGTCATCTTGGCGACAAGGAAAGAAAAGAATGGAAAATAATGCAGATGACAACAGAGGAGAGGAACCATAAATTTCCAACCCTGGGGGTCAAAGGTCAACTGTCTACCCAAACCCCCCTGGGCATACTAACATTATTGAAAACAGAAAAGAGCGGATTTGCTTGCTAAAACCGCAATATAAATTGCGATTAAGGATCCCACGATGAACACAGTTTGCAGGTCCCATTCAGGATGTCACCCCTCCATGGGACCAAACCAGTACTCCAGTTCAGATGGTGCCAACCCCAGGCTGCACCTGGACATGTGGGAAGGCAGAAAGCATGGATGGTCAGAACATTAATGGACAAGCGTAGTAGATAAGCAAAGGCATGTACAGCAGCACCAGCAGCCATAGTTATGGTGTGTTGTGGGTAATAAGCTAAACTGAAGTAATAGGTCTTGAGTTGAGCTACTCCAACTCCCGGGCTTGCCGGGCCTCCCAGCTGTGACACGCCTCCTCCCAGCCGAGCAGTGTTGTCTCGAGGCCACGTGATGCCGCCTCCGCTGCCTCAGACAGACACCTCTGGTGGTTGCGCTCCCACTCCCAAGCGGCCATCTCATTGCGCAGCTGCTCCATCTCCTGCCGCACTGCAGATTCACATAGCTGCTCCTGGTCCCGCGGGTCCCGCTGGTCCCGCTGGTCCCGCTTCCGCTGCTCCTCCAGCTTGCAGGGCTCCCAAGCTAGAAAGCAGTGTCCCGCTGTCCTGAGCTAGCCAGCAGAGCAATCTGGCTCTGCCAATGGTTCCCAGCTGCTCAGTGCATCCAATCTCCCTGGAGAGGGAAGCACTGGGGGCTGCCACCAGTCCTTGCCAACTTCTTAGAGGACATTGAGAAGACTGACTGTGGTGGTCACTGGGACGGTTGCAGTGTAGCACCAGTGAGATGACTCGAGGTAGAGGAGCCCAGTAAGTGCGCTGAGCATGCTGGGACATTGTAATTAGCCGCTCGTTTGTGTTATTGGCAATACTTGTTGTGTGTGCCCTCACCCATGTCTGGTGTGAACCTTGTCTGATCCTAGCGTGTCTCTGTGTGCCTTACTGTGAAGCATCCGGCCTCCCTGCTTTTCCCAATCGTGTGTGGTTTGGTAATTATTTGCTGCCTGTGTTAGTCCTCTCAAGGGCTTAAAAAGAGGGACCTGTTTCCCTGACAAGCGAGCCTCCTCATCTTTCACCACCGTTGCGATGCCCCGGTCCACCAGACGCTGCAATATTTATACCATTTATAACAGAGAAGGACTTTTCATCAAGTGTGTTCAACTCCATAATTTTTCGAATAATATCTTTTGACTTCGCACTGCTTGCACCGAATATTCTTTTGCTATCAAAAACTTGCGTTACTGACAGACAAGCTGAAGCGGCAGTACTGCAGCCTTCTTCACGGGAACAAATCTATTTTTCAGGAACTCTTCATAATCAATTTGTTGTGTTGAAATGTTTATTAGATCATCTTCGTGAAATTTTAGCAGGGCACTGTTTGCAAAATGCATTTCTAACGACATTAAAATAACTTCACGCAGCCGACATATTTCTAATTGTTAAGTTTGCGTGTGTTCAAGACAATATGGGTCACCATTTCAAAGGGAATTGTCGGCAGTAAATATCAGCTACATTTTTAACTATTAACCAATTGCCGATTGTTGCTGTATCAGCAGATACAGATAGTTTGTAGCATGTGTGCAGTTTGCATGTTCTCCCAGTCCAAAAACATGCTAAAGTGAACTGGAGTAGCCAAATTCCCTGCAATTCCTGTCTTTCTGGGATAGACCTTGGGCCCCCATGACCCTACATAGGACTAGTGGTCATGGAAATTGACTAAATAATTATTCATTAAAGCGATTTCAGCATCCTGTGGTGTGCTGCGAAGGGTCAGGGGACTAGCCAGTGCGCCTTGGGGTACCGTGGCAAACAATTTGTAAATAATTCTGTAAATACCATGTACTGTGTGGCGTTTGTATTGTTGAATGTGTAGATTTGTCGTGTCAAGTGATTATCCTGATCAATGTACATGTTTGCATGCCTACCATGTATATGGGAACTACTGGGACTAACCAGTGGGCTGTCAGTGTGGGAGTGTTGGTGTAATAAACTGTGGGACACCCTGACTAAGAATGACATGGCTGCTCCAATACGAAGCTTTGAATACTGCAGATGCACTATGTGATTGTTTTGATGTGTTGCATGATGATGTGAAAAGTTACAATTGTTTCATTGTTGTTTGCTTAACCAGCATTTTAATTTTTGTTGCAGATGCAGCATGTAAGCTGAAATGACAATCCACATAGTTGCAAAACCTACAATTATGTAATTTAAAAGCATTTTGAGTTGAATTCATGACAAAACCAGATATATGTCAAAAAATAAACTTGCTGACACATTGTTATCGCAGCTTTTGACATATTATTAAATGATTGGGGGTAGGAAATATCCATGCAAACTTTCAGACGGCCTTAGCTGTTGAGTAGTATCACTGCCCCCTTACATTTTTCCTCACCTGAGATACTGTGAAGATGACCGTAACACACAGCTCACCTCAAAAACAAACATGGGGGTGTCGTAAAATTCAATATTTCCCACACATATTTTTTGCTAAAAATGTAAATATTAAAGAAGGGGTAATACCCTTTGCAGAAAAAGAGATTATTAGATAGATTCATACCTTTTGTGTAATGAACAGTCACGATATGGAAAGCCCTCCACATTCATATAGGGCATAATAAAATAATAGCTACATGTGAACAATTCAAGATTGCTTACAAACTGCTAGTACTTTGTTTGTTGACTTATGTGATACAACACATTAAAATAATTTTCAGCAGTAAATTTAATTTCAGCAATGATCTAAAAATATCTGGCAAGCTCCTTTTAATCACTGCTATTGTGTTAAATACTGGATCTTTACTTATAATTGGAAATGTATTTCAGGCATCTATAGTCTTTTTTCCGTTGTTGACATACCATCTTACACGTTATCATTTTTTTCTTTTGCTTGATAAAGAGCCACAAATAACTGAAGCTACATTCTGGTCACATACCAGGAACCAAGAGAGCAAAAGATCACTTTGATATCAGGTGGATCAACAGGCATCCTGAAGTAGGACTAGACGAGGAGTTAGCTATTGGAACAAAAGTACTCAGGAGTACAAGAACACAGAAGAGAAACTGCACAGATTCACTGTAGTGCTGCTTCCCTCCTTGACCATGGCCAGTGAGATCCAGTGAGGCATGTAAGGGCATGCTGTACGCAAGCATGTGATTGGATGGAAACTAAGCCTCGGACTAAACGTATATGCCTACAGTGAACGAATGAGCGACAGTCTCCAGTTCCTGTACTCCATCTACTGGTGTAGTATATAGTCTACATGATCAGTGACTTCCTGAATGCTGTAATTGGATTTTACATTTGCACTGTTTAAAATGAATTTAAACAAGCTTCTTTAGGGTTTATACTTTAACTATGTGATGAGTTGTTAGGTTTGCGTTTTTACCAAACGCAAATACAATGTTGCCAAGACAGAGTTTCCCAATTCCAGTCCTGGAGGGTCAGTCTGCAGCACAGTTTGCAGTTTTCCCGGCTCAAACGTACATACTAATCCACGCAACTGGCTGCTGAGCTAAATAAGGTGTGTTTGAGTAGGGAAATCTGCAAACTGTTTTTCACATTGGCCTTACAGAACTGGAACTAGGGAACCATGTTTTACACTTTAATTCAATAACAAATATTATTTTCTCACATGACATATTTGTGGCATTTAGCTCACTCCTTAGCACTATTCTACTTTTTTTTTTTTTTGATATATCAGAAAAGGGCTTAAGATCAATTTTATGCAAACAGGAATTGCTTCTGATCAAGTTGGTGAATGAATCAGAATTAATTTTTAGGTGAACTGAATCAAACAGTGTCTGGAAAAAAAGCAATTTCACCCATCATTAATAAAAAATGATATTATAGCTGATAAAAACTTAGAAAAAATGGTTCATGTTGAAGGAGGTGGATCTCGTCATGACACAAAGTGGATGGACTTGAAGGCAGGCGTAAGGAGGACAAAAAGGACTTTTTAAAATGAAAAACAACCAGGAGCTGGAAAAGAGACCAGACCATTAGGGGTCAAAACGGGAAGACTAATACAGGAAAAGGCACGGATAACGGGAAGGCAGACATTAATGACCGGACTGGGGTTGATGAGACAGACAGGTACTTAAATTCAAAGACTAACGAGAGACAACAAGCACCAGAGATGCTTCATCCAGGCTACGTCAGGGAGGAGACAGAAGGGTGAAGCGTGCAGGACGGGCAGGACATTACACCCACAATACATTTGACCACTACTGCTAACATTCGTTGCGCAGGGAGACCAGTGGTGACAATAAACATTATGAATTTTATTATAGAATATTCAGAAAATCATCTCGTGAATAATGTGACACAATTAAATTCCCTTGGTGCAATTTCTCTCAAAATTTGAGGTCCAGACTGAATTATACTACTGAACAGATCAAGCATATGAGCTGCTTTTTTCGCTGTACGGCACTGCTTCAGTTTTAGTGTGATTGTTGTTGTTCTAGTTCGGGTATTATTGTGTTGTGTTTATGTAATCCATCATTATGGTGATGGTATTGTACACTGACGACCTGAATGGTGACTGTATTGTAAGTGAGCGCTTGGAACAAGAAAAAAGAATTGTTTGCCCACCAATCTTCCCAGCTTATGGTTCTCTAACTTGTCACGATATTCTCCGCTGTTGTCTCCCAAGGAACACGACCTGCTGGGGCATCGTGATGGAGCACATTGAGCCTGATCGCAGGATGGGGGAGTCAGCGATACAGGAAAATGTGCCCGCTTGAGTGAGGGAGACAAACCAAAACTGAACTGGGGTCTCAAGGTTAAACTCGACAAAGCCAGAGGATGCAGCAGTTACTCCAAAAAGCTTCTCCTTATTATTATGCCCAAAAAAAGGGTCAGTGTGTTTTTGGCATCAGTTTAGCCTGTGTGTCTGTAACAAGACAGGAGACGAAAGTTCAAATAAAGAACGACAGAAAATAACGAGTGGGTAGGGGCACGCGTAAATCTACAAACTAGATAACAAACTACTTTAGTTATGAAGGGTTTCGGGAAACGCGTGCTAATTAACAATCGGTCTTAAGTACTAGATATTTAGCGTTATGAAGCTTTCGGGAAAGCCCCACCCCATTAGGGGAAAAACAAAAATATGCAAATTGTTTCTGTCACCTGACTCCTGGGAAGGACGGACAACGCCCAGCCCACAGCTGCATATATAATACTCGTGTTTAACCTAGATTGCAATGGGACAGAAATTAATGAAATCTCAAAACCCCACAGTATGTTTAATGTGGACGTTACTGCAAAAAGTACTTCCTGATCACTCATCACGGGAGGAGAAATGTACCCTTGAAAAGTGTTCCCTTGAAAGAAAGAAATTTCCTGACTTTGGCTTTGAGAATAAAATAAACTTATATAAATTATCAGAGGGGGAATAACAGAAGACTGAGCAAACAGAGAAAGCAGATCAATGCCTTTTGTAGGGGCAATATCCTAGTGCAGGCAGAGAGGGAATAGGAAAGTCCTGCCAATGTTCCTCAGGTTCCCTTTGATCTAGAAAAGAAAAATCAGAATGCCAGACGGCTAGGAGCACCCTATGCAGATACAATATCCCTGAGGCAGATAACCCTAACCTGGGCCTGATTTCAGGTCCATAGGTCCTAAGTCTTTGGGAATATTTGCTGGTTTGGAGTGTACAAAATCCTTGTATTGTACTTTAAAGTCCAATGTACAATCCTGCATGAATTTAGGAGAGTTTTCTAAAACACTGTGTGTGTTGTCAACAGGGGCGCTGTAACGGGGGGGTAAACGATGACGATTCTCGGGGCCCACACCCTTTAGGGGCCTCCAGAGATCTGCTTTATTAATAATAACACTGGTAGGGGGGCCCAACCTCATATTTTGTCATAGAGCCCAAAATTGCTAACGGCGCCCCTGGTTGTCAATGTACTTTTCTCAAGATTTATTTCATTATATGATTTACTTTAATTGTAGTGCAGGGCTCAATAGGTAGTGATATCATATACTTCTAGGCGGGTAGAGGTGGGTAGTTCTAGTTCAGTACCATATGACTGTGATTCTTTATGCTCAACTGGTTGGTTGACAAAAAATCTTGGTCTGGATTTTTACTTTCTGGACCTGAACTATTCAACTCTGCCTCTAGGACTGTGAAATTTAATCCTCTCCCTCCTTTGTATCTGTGTGTGGAATGTGCAGATTGTGTTTGTCCATGTTTTATTCTGCAGTCCAAAAGGATCAGAGTTGGGGTCTGCGGAATATGTGGTTAATAAAGCTTATGATATAATTACAGTTTTTACTGCTGATTATGGAATCTGCCATTTCTGCTTTGAATCAATAAAAAAGTTGGAAACTCCTTATATTTTGTGATGGGAAGCTATTCAATAAGCCGTTAATTTAGGAAACACCTCAAGAAAAATTCTTGGAAAAATTCTTGTTTATTGACACTTCATTTCAGAATAATTTATTTCCACTTGTACAAAAGCTCAGATTCATCACAAATATATGACTAAAAATCTAAACACAGAACAAGAGAAATTCACACACTCTAAAAAATAACATGTGTAATGTTTAACACATTTAAATACTGAAAATATCCTATTTTAACTGCCCCCTTTAACCCCCACTAAAACTGTGTAAGACAGTATATAGTTTACATGTTTTTTAAAACTACAGAAACACCAGAGCTTAACATATGTGTTCTACTATGTCTGGTTATAGTGAAAATAACACAATGATCAAGCGGTAACCTTAACAACTAACATAACAATCATTGTTCATAAGCCAAAGTTTCATCTATGCTTCGTATTTGATGCCAGTTAATCTAGAGAAATGTATGAACATTAATACAGACTACAAATCCTGCAGTGTTTTCATTATTTTTATCAATTAACCTACAAACAGAGGTTAATGTTAAAATGATCATTTCCTGCTGTTTTTCTGGTTAGGTGGTGAGGGAATGTGACCATCCCAACGTGACATTGATAAATTACCCTGTTTTTATTTAAATAATGTAATGCTATCTGCCAGTAGCTCTGTAATGATTCACTTAAAGCAGTTGACCCCAGTGACTAACCAAAACAAATTAGCCCCAGAGGCAACGCAAATCCAGACTTGATAATTAGGAAAGGTTGTTTGTCTGTTTACCTGAGGTCTTCTGAGGCATATACCCATTATCCATATGTAGTCAGCACCCTATGTGTGTCTGGCTGTTATTTTTTTTTATCATGTTTTAATATTAATATGACTGATTATTTTTGGTGTCACATAGCAATCCAACAAAATTCCAAAAATTATTTAAACATTTTTGTTGGTATGAAAATGTTTTTCTCTTCAAAAGATTGGGTTGACTTGGGATGAGCATTGTTTGGTGGGGGGGGTCGGCGAGTAAAAGAATCTCTGCACTCTCACAGGGGACCACACCAGTTTAATCCCATCAAGGCATAAGTGTGTTGGTTGGGTTTTAAACCAGGCTTTTCAAATTCCTGTCCCAAATGTCTGCAGACGAGATGCAGTGGATTTTGCCTGGGTTAATTTTAAAGGTATAGGTGTTATAAACAGACAAAGCTTGATTAGAAATTATAGTTGGGAACTCGACCTGCTCACTCAGCGGTGAAGATTACTGCTGTTCATCTCCAGAGCTCAGGACTGAAACCCCAGCCCTGTGCTGTGTATGTGCAGCAAGGTTATAATAGTTTTGTATTTTTCATTATAGTTTAGTTTTATTTCGTTTTGACCTTTTCCCCTCTAATTAGTTAGTTTTAATTAGTTTTTAGAGTAGGTTTGCTAGTTTTAGTTAGTTTTATTTTTTATTTTTTTAAATTGCTTAGTTTTAGTTTAATTTTTATTAGTTTTCGTTTTTTCTTACTTTTATTTTTTATTTGTCAGGTGCAGGATTCAAAAAGATCAGTAAATATCGTGTAATAAAACTCAACAAAGGATACCATACTAAAAATGTATTCAGTTACTTTTGAACAACTAACTATTCACAACACCAGTCTACAAGATAGCAGCTTAAGTGCAAAATGTGTGTAATACTGCTTATATATACAATGCACCTGCTCTTATCTGTCTCGCTGTCATAGTCAAAGAAATTCCAGATAGGACTCTGCCTCTTTCTCCCAACTTTTGTCCTCTCCATTTTTCCAGGTAACGCGGTGAGCACAAGCCGACTGTAAACAAGAAGGGACGGATAGAGAGGTGCCGAACGGTGCCGCCAGCTAGAGCGTAAAACTGCTAGAACGAAATAAATCGATTTCATATCAATCCAAAAGGCTTATAAATAAATTGACAAAGACGAAAATGAAGGACATTTCATCTATAATTTCAGTACGTTTTAGTTAGTTTTGTCAACGCACAATACAGCTTCAGTTAGTTATCGTTTTTCTTTTAATTGTCGTTTTTATTTATTTCAGTTAACAAAAATGTTTTTTCAATTCTAGTTTTCGTTATTTCTTTCGTTTTCTTTGACGATAATAACCTTGATGTGCAGTTTGCATACCCACCCCATTGTCATACAGGTAACTGCTACATTTCAAATACACCCAATTAGGCTAAGTGGCATTTCTAAATCACTCATTGAGTGTGTGTGTGTGTGTGTGTGTGTATCTGTGCCCTGAGATGGATTGGCATCCTGTTCAGGGTGTATCCTAGCCTTGCTACAGTGATCCCTCAGTGTCCACTGGAGATCAGGTCCAGGACCCCCTGTGGACACCATATCAAATGGCATAGTATTTGCCATTTTAACCTACCCACATACTGCCATATACTTCATTTCTTCATATATATCATTTCTGGGTTACATATACAGGCAGTTCCCAGGTTACAAATGAGATCTGTTCCCTAAGTCTGCCTTTAAGTTGAATTTGTATATACGTTGGAACAATAATAATACAGTACATAATTACCTGATACAGTACAATATTACGCCGGAAAAGGGTGGAGTGCTCTCTCCGGGTTGGGGAGGGGGTCATTCCCCAAATGGAGGAGTTTAAGTATGTCAGGTTCTTGTTCACGAGTGAGGGAAGGATGGAGCGGGAGATCGACAGGCAGATCGGTGCGGCGTCAGCAGTGATGCGGGCGCTGCATCGGTCTGTCGTGGTGAAGAAGGAGCTGAGCCAAAAAGCAAAGCTCTCGATTTACCGGTCGATCTACGTTCCTACCCTCACCTATGGTCATGAGCTGTGGGTAGTGACCGAAAGAACGAGATTGCGAGTGCAAGCGGCCGAAATGAGTTTTCTCCGCAGGGTGGCTGG
>JAODKE010000040.1:2259895-2270367 GCA_026779605.1 Mormyrus hasselquistii | reverse complement strand
GCTTCCTTATTCTCATCCCTGCTGAAACAGAAATCGCTTTGTAGTCAGTGTATAACAGTCACTGCATTTGTAGTCAGCGTATAACAGTCACTGCATTTGTAGTCAGTGTATAACAGTCACTGCATTTGTAGTCAGTGTATAACAGTCACTGCATTTGCAGTCAGTGTATAACAGTCACTGCATTTGCAGTCCGAGAAAAAGATCTTCATCGGGATGTTACTTTGTCTGCTATGTATTTCGTATGAAAGAAGGATTTAGTCCAAAATGCAACGGTTTCACTTTCTTCAGTTACATTAATTTAATTTGACTTTCTAACCAATGGATTCTTTTTTGCAGTATTGCAATAATGTACATGATTTAACAACCTATTCATCCATCTACCTTACATGACTGCTCACATGGTATGGATTTCTCACCTATGGACATACACATGCTTGTAAATACTTACAAGCTTTCCACAATGCATCTTTTTCATTGCAGACAAAGCTGAATAGTTGTCTTACCACTTACAGACTAGCGCCAATACAACACAGATGTGTTTAATGCTGTTTCTTTCAGTGGAGGGCTCGTCGGCATTCTAATTTTTTCAGTATTTTTGTTTTGATATATAATAAAAAAGCCTTGTGATTATCTCCAGCTGTAAAACAAAATGGGAAAAACATCTTTGTTGTCCAAGTTATTTTCTCCATTCATCCATTCATTTTCAATAAGTGCATAACTAGTCAGGGTTGGGGTGATCTGGAGGCTGTTATGGAAAAACGGGATTCCCGGAATTGTACATCAGTCCCGTTATTGTGATCTGAAACTTTTACTTATGCTTACACTATATTGCCAAAACTATTGGGACACCTGCCTCTGCACAAATCTGACTTTTAATGACATCCCATTCTTAATATTCAGGCTTTAATATGAAGTTGGCCCACCCTTTGCAGCTAGAACAGCTTCAGCTCTTCTGGGAAGGCTGTCCATAAGGTTTAGGACTGTGTTTATGAGATTTTTTTGACCACTCCTCCAGGAGAGCATTTGTCAGGTCAGGCACCGATGTTGGACAAGAAGGCCTGGCTCACAGTCTCCGCTCAAATTCATCCCAAAGGTGTTCTGTCGAGGTCAGGACTCGTTCCTCCACACCAGACTCGCTCATCTATGTCCTTATAGGCCTTGCTTTGTGCACTGGTGCGCAGTCATGTTGGAACAGGAAGGGCTCATCCCCAAACTTTTCCCACAAAGTTTTTTGATTGCATTCACAGATTTTTATAAAACTGAGTTTTTTTTTTTTAGAGATTTTGGTTCCCAAATATGATCTTTGTAAACCCCCCCCCACACACACACACAAACACACACACACACCTATGGACAATTTGGTAACTCCAGTTAAATTCAGCATATTTCTGGACTATGGGGATAAACTAGAGCACCTGGAAGAAACCTCACAATGACTTGGGGACAACTTGCACAGACATGGAGCCATGCCCCCCCCCCCGATTCATTTTCAAAATGAAATTTAATTACAGATTTTAAATTCTGTCATTTGTTCACTGCATGCACTAGGCATCTATATTTGATTATTTTGAACTTTTATGCATACATTGAATATTTCAAAGTTTGGGGGAAATTTGCGACTGCTAAACTTCAGGCCATACAGTAAAAATAATAATTTCTTGCCTTGAGCCATTAGTACAAAGAAGATCTTGAAGGAAAGAGAAAACTGCTGTCTTCAACTGTAATAAATGTGTCCCTGATTGATAAACCCTGCAAAAAGAGTTTGAGGGTCAAGATCAAAGTGTTTCAAACAATGGGAGCTGCTTGGAGTAACTGCTGCATCCTCTGGCTTTGTTGAGTGTATCCTTGCAACCCAGTTCACTTTTAGTTTTTTCTTCCTCGCTCAAGCAGGCACATTTTCCTGTATTTCTGGTTCCAGCCTGGGAGGACACCGTCACGTTAACTTCCTCCGCATCGTTCGCGACTTCACCCACGGAAGATACAGCCGCCACGCCTGCGGTTCCGCCCACAGAAGATGCAGCCACGCCCTCGCTCGCCTTGGCTGGGGTTCCGGGGCCACCTGCGGTTCCTGTGGCTCGGGGTCAGCGGTCGCCTCCGGGTCCCCCCCCCGATGCCTCGGTGCCGGTCCTCGGTGTCGCCTCCGGTTCCATATCGGTCGGCTCCGGGCACCCCTGCTTCGGCGGGGCGTCAAACGGTGCCTTCGCCAGCTCTGCTGTCGCCTGCCGCGGCTTCCCCCTCCTGCCTGCCTCCGCTGGTGTCCCCTCCTGCTCCCTCTTTGTCCCTTCCGTCTCTCCCTCGTCCCGTTCCCTTGGCCCCTGTGTCATCCCCTCCTGCTCCCTCTCGCCTGCGGCCCTTTAGGCTGTCGCCCGTCACACGCCTGTGCTCCCTCGGGCTCCCCCTTCCCTTCCTGTCGGGTCTCCTCTGTCTGCTCCTCCTCCCTTCGTCCCACCAGTCTCTGCTCCTCGTCCCTCTGTTCCTCCTCCGTTCACTCCTAGCCCTGTTGTTCCTCCGTTCTCTGTTCCCCCTGAGTCTCCCTTCCTGATTTGTCTGTCTGCGTTTCCTGTTCTCTGTCAGGTTTTGTCGTGGCTTTTGCCCCTGTGCCTGTTTTGTGTCTCGGTCTTGTTCCCGGTCCCTCGTTGATGTCTTGCTTTTGTTTTTCAGCTCCTGCCCCTCGTCTCATCTGTCACCTTCCCTCGGGCGTGCCTGGTGTGCGCACCTTTGGGGGGGGGTTATGTCATACCCAGCTCCGTCCAATCCTCGTGTGTGCCACGCCCACCTCGTTATCTTGTGTTCCTACCTGATTGTTCTCACCTGTTGCTCCTTAGACTCTGCTTGTCTTGTGTATTTAGTCCGCGTCTCGGTCAGTCTGCCCGAGATGAGTCATTGTAATGTCATGTAATGTCTAGCGTTCTTCTGCCTGTCCCGATTAAACCCTTGCCACCCATGTTCCTGCCTGCCTGCTCTTTGGACTGCTGCCCGCCTGCTTGACCTGCGCACCGTGACAGGTATCTCAGACAAGTCAATAAAACTTGCAATAAAATTGAACTAAATCCACAATATAAAGGTCCTTTTTTAGCCCCAAAATTGCATATTTCACGTGACCAAGAAATAGTGATATAGTGGGTCTGAGGTCATCATCATCATTCATCTTCACTCTCCCACCATCTTCTCTGGTGTGGATCTCAGCAGCATCAGAGCAGGACAGACTAGATGTCTGTTTTCCAGAGCTGAGTTCTGAGGAATCTCTAGATGTTTCCAAGCCAGCTGGCAGATATAATCCCTCCAGTGTGTCTGGACTCTTCCCTGGGGTGTCCTTCTCGTGGGACATGCCTGGAATAGCTCCTTTGGGAGTCATACATGTGGCATCCTTACATGCTAAAAAATTGCAATGTTAAAAACAACCCGATCTTGAGCCCATGGCTGGGAAACTGTTGGACAGAATACGCTCTGGGTTAATGTACTGCAGCAATATGGGTTGTACATTTAAGTCAGCAAGCTCAGTTAACAATCCTAAACAAACGTTGGCTCATATTAACTAAAATGTTGGATTTACTTTACCTGAGAAATGAGTTACTGTTCTTCTTGCTGTGAAATCTGCACATATGTTAGTTTAATATGTACTTATTTTTAGGTTGACAGTTAACCTTACTTGAAAAAGTAGGCCTAATGCAGGTATTATAACAAAACAACAGTTTGTACAAAATAAGGTGAAAGTTGAAAACGTCAAAACTTAAAATCAGTAACAACCATATAGTCTCTTAGACTGTAACCAGATTAAGTAGAAGATAAAAGTCAATGTAATCTTAACAGGGTGCCATTTGTTCTGAAAGAGCTGTTTTTCCACTTTGTTTTCCTCAATAAACATAATAATAATATCATAATATATGATTTATTGGAATGCCTGCATGTGGATGGAGATACTCACTAAAGTGTGCATTAAAACTATGCAATTTTGTCATACAGGAATTATAAATGACACGACAACATAAAATGTCACGGTACCTGAGATATTTTGTTGGCCCTTCCTCCCACAGCAGCACAGGCTTTCCCAGAGACATGCAAAATGGACTTATTTCACAATTACATGAGCAACTCTAATACCTCAGTGGGTGCCACGGTTACCTCTCACCTATAGGTGACAATGGTGGCTACCTTGGATGCCAATTTAGCCAGCCGATTTCACTGGCATGCGAGGTGCACCATCCGAGACAGAATGAAATTGGTCTGCTTGCACCTCTAGATGCTCTCACGCTCTCTGCAGTGCCGGCACAGAGCGACTTCTTGTTGTGGCGCGCCATTTCCTGAGGGGGCGCCAACTTGCCAGCCAACACTGTTCGGTAAGTATGGTGTGGCCAGAAAGAAATCTTACCTGAAGTAATAACAATTAGACTAACACATCAAAATAAGCATAGATTCAAAATAGAGCAATAAAACATTTATTTTCTGGTGGTTTGAAACCTTCCTCCTAGAGTTACTGGTTACAAAAAAAGATACCTCAAATATATCAGACTCAGAAGTCAAACAATGTGCTTATACTGTTTGTTAAAAGTGGATCTTGTTCTTATTGTTGAAAAAGGTTACTTTGTGATTGTTATTGTTGTTTTTGTTGTTCTTATTGTTTTGTTGTTATTCACGTGGCTAAACAAAGACAATCAAATGACAAATAAGCTAGTAAGTCAATAATACAAGATGAAGATGACTTGATAAATTAGGACAGAACTCAGAGCAGAACTCAGAACTTAATTTCAGTTGCACCAGTGTTATATACATTTCTGGTTACATAGCTACAGCTGCGTTTCAGAGTGTAATTAAATTACTGCACCAAATATGGATAATCGTCAACAGTTCCCACATTTACCCCCAGACCAAAACACTGGGTCACGTGGTGAGGCAGGCCCCCCCACTGTTCTTCCTGCTGTGTTGGTTTAATAGGGAAAATTAGCCATCCGAAAAGGTGGATCCTGTTTGACATGCTTCGCTGTCTCTGCCCAGTAGAAGCCAGCAGGCATATCTTGAGTCCGCTATCACTTTCACTGTTTACTCCCCGGGGCTGCTCTCCAATCCTGTCTCCCCCAAACCCACTACTACCCTAGTGCCCCAGCCCTTTCTCAAAACTCTCCACTGGTACACTTGTACACTTACCCTCCTGTGAGCCCCTTCCAGGTCCAGACAACCCTTTCTCGCTCCCTTGCCCTGCCTGGAGCGGCATGTGTTTACTCTGTATACATTATTCATTGTCTAAAACAAATTTGCAAACATAAATTTTAAGCGGGTCAGAACAAAAAGCCAATTACTCCTTTGTAGTGCATCTGAATATTTTGTATTCTCCATGTTCCTTCCTTCCTATCTGTTTTTGAAAAGTTCTTCTTGAAAGAGCTTATACCACAGAATAATATTTACTTACATTGCTTTTACTTAAAATTTACTTGCATTTTTTACTTAAAAAAATGTCCGAAGAAAACCAGCCTTTGAGAAGAGAAACATCTTTTATCATCTTTTATAGTTTTGGCCAGATTGCCTTTTTGTTCAATACTTATCAAATGTAACTACAGCATAAGTGCCTGGTAATGAGTTAAGTGTTAGAGATTTTATGTTTACTTTTAAATGAACATCATTAACTGACTTTTATAGAAGTGCGCTCATTTGCAAATGTACAGAACGTGATAAATTTATGATTATCATTCTCAGTTTTGTTTAAGTGGACGTCCTCTCTAATGGCACAGTTTTGCTGCATTTGAATATATCTTTAATGTAGAAATTTGTTCAAGCACTTCATACATTTTACAGGCAATACTTGGCCTATATGAGAAACACTAAGACCGCGGGCCGCCGTCTTTTTGACCACATGCCCTCACAGTTGGCAAACGCCATCGAATCTTGAATTTGTTCTTCCATGCCCAGTTAGGCACTGTTCAGTTCTTAGTAAGGTTTTATAGTACACGTGCTTTTTGCAGAAATGCCTTGGTTGTCCCCCGGTTAAGTCGGGGGGGTGGGGAATGATTAACACGTGGCAGAAGTGCCTTTGTTCTTTGCAGCCTTGAGCTTATTTGTCCGCGGTGAGTTTTTTCTCGAGTTTTCATCGAGCTTCAGCGAGCTGACAAATTACTGTTGGCATTTCCGACTCAAAGTGACACCTGCACCGTCACTCTGGTGACGATTTGCAAAACCGGATGCTCATTTAATGTGACGGTCACGGTTTTACAGACTTAGGTTAGAACTGGTATACAAACTGGTAAATAAATAGCAGAGGCAAACAAAGGAACCAGATTGTGATTCCGAATTGACCGTATTCAGAATAATTTCATTATTTGCAATAAATGTGAAGTACATAACATTTAAATGAGATGAATCAAGGCTTGAAGAACAGGGGTATAAATTTTGTCAGTGAGAGGTACAAAAATATGCATTTTTTGTGCATCAGCAAGTAGTAAACGCAGATAGGGCTCACAAGGAATATAGGGAAAAACTGTTATAAGCAAATTATGGAAAAGACTGTTTCAGACCAAACATGTGACATAAATAGTAGTCCAAACTATGGAAGAACCCAAATAAATGTATGTGTGTGTGTATGTGTGTGTGCGCGCGTGTGTGTGCGTGCGTGCGTGTGCGTGTGTGTGTGTGTGTGTGTGTGTGTGCACGCGCATGCATACATGCACACGCATGTGTGTATGCTTAAGAATTGAAGCTCTTCCATCCATCCAGTACAGGGTCATGGTTGAGGGTTAGAGGACAGAGGACAGCCAAGACAGTATGCTAGACCATTACATCACATTGACACACTATATCACAGGGTGGTTTACAGGCACCATTTCATCTAAAAGCATTTCCTTTTAAGGGGCTAATTTCCTTGGCACCTGGATGGAGTCCAATTTCCTAAAATTCACGGTAATAGAGATGCGGGAAATAATACTAAAATGAAACAGATCGTACAGCTGCTCTTCTTTCCCCAGGAGTGTGTTGACAGCGGAGGCCCATCACCAGCTACTGCTCCCATCCTACCTGCCCACCAGCACGACAACTTCTCCATCTTCACATCTTCAGCTGTTCATAGCAGAAGCAGAACAACGGTACCCCAGATACGGCCAGCAGATATTGGGAATTTGCCAACATTTCTGCATTGCTGCCTTCTATATGATATTTCAATAAAAACATACAATTTTTCTCCATATGAAATTCAAAACAAATATCAATTTCAACACCAATACTCCAAAACACTTATTTAGATAAAAATGAAATAGGGTACAGAATGAAAATAATAGAGAATAATTCCATGGACAGCAGTGTTGCCTCACATCTCCAGAGTTTAGGGCTCAAATCACACCTTGATTGTGTGTGTGGAGTTTGCTTGTCCTGTCAGGGTCACATGGGTTTCTTCCAGGTTCTTCTTGCAGTCTGACAGCATGCCGTTAAATAGCATCTCTAAATTGCGAGCGCATATGTGCCTTGTGGTGGGTTAGCAAACCCCAGCCTTATGCTCTCGGTTGCCTGGGATAAACTCCATCCACTGTGTCAATGACCAGGAAGAGCAGTAAGAAGATAGATGGACGGATGGATGGATGGATGGATGGAAAAAGACAAGGAAATAAAACTGAACGATTTTAAGTTCCTTAATTTTTTAAATCCTAAAACAAATATTTTTGCATCAAAAACTTCATATAAAGCTAAAGTCAGCAAACTTCTATTTGGGACAGCGGTACCATGAGTTTGAAGATGAGGAGAGTCAGAGAACCGATGAGGAGAGTCAGAGAACCGACTCCTGCTTCCAGGGTTTTTCTCCCACTCATTGTGCTGCATCCATGACAACAGGGTCAAAGGCAGCTTTTAATGCTATTATCCAAAAAGTCCCACAGTGGAATGCTAATGTTCCAGTCTCACAGAGAAGCAGTGGAATGGAGCAGTTATTGGCTGAACTCTGACCGGCGTAGTAGGAAGAGAGGGCTGGAAATGACTGCAAACACAGCTGCCTCGCTGGCTGTCGGGCCTCACCCAAGCATGAAGCAGCTGAATTACTCAAACATCTGCTGTGTGTTTAATCGTCATGTGTCATACTCAAGGCATACTCAGCACCTGACGGTTCGGATAGAGGGAAATACACTGAATTCGGTTACTCTAGTCACTTTATCTTCAGAGTTCTTGCTTTAATGAAGCAAGGAGTTGGGGTCAAAGATTGCGATTTTAGTAATGTGTAACATAGGACAGTTCTTTGTTTATAATTCACTGTATAAGTACATCTTTTTAAATTTTTATTCAAACATGCTTGCTTCTTACACAGTTTTACTAAAGTCATCATATTAACTAAATCCCTCCCTTCCAGCGGTTGTATGGATGATAGTATAAACTGTTTAACAATCAAATCGAGTTAAATGAGGGAAAAAATTTTTTTTAAAGATTTTATATATGGACAAAAGTGACAAGTAGCAAAAAATCATCCCTGTAAATCACCCTGTAAACCGAAATATCTCTGAAATATCTCTGAAGGTTAAGAATAGCTTGATATTGATATAAGCTGATAACAAAACCAAGCATGGGAAGGAAATACACTGCTTCAGATCCTTGGCTCTTACGTTTTTCCTAATTCATATAAGAAAGAAATTTTAAGAAATATCGGTAACATTATTTCTCTGTTGATCATCACATATTCTAAAATACTCTTTACCAAGCCAGAATTGGATAGTAAAGGATTCAGATGCGAAGGAAAAAAGAATGGAGACAGTGTTTGTAGGTGGGAGGAGAGTGAGATGGCAGCGGGTGAGAGATGTAGGTGTGACAGAGAGCATTTGAAGGAGAACGAGGGTCACGTCCCCCTGGACCGCCGCGCTCCTGACTGACAGCTCTTGTCCGTCCGCCATTCTCATAAATTGGCAGGGCTCCAAAAGTCTGCCTCGTCTGGCACCGAGCCCTCGCCTTGTGCTGGCCGTGCTGTGCACTCAACCAGCTCCCCCAACCAGCTCCAATAGCCCCCCCCTCCTCCGTATCACACCCCCATTCCAGCCTGACAACTCGCCTTTGTCTGTGTTCAGTAAAGGCCAGCCAGGATGATGTCGTCTCCTACACCGGCTCAAAGACCAACATCCCCAGTGCCACCTTTCAGTAGCCGTTAACTACTAAATAAATAACTACTAACAATCCTATTCTATTCAGGAAAAAATATTAGAATACAGGGTAGAGATACTCAGTTCTTGTTCCTGCCATAAATCTAATCGACCACTATAAAAGTGTAACAGCAAATAATTCAATACGACACAAGTTCTAAAACCCACAGCATCGTTTAATCCCAAGTATTTTTAGGATATAAAAATGACAGAAGTGTAAATAAACCTATATGTCGTAAAAATGTATGATACAATTCCAGGAAAAAACTCAACTATGTATGCTGCAAAACCTTATAATACACTTAGAAATCACTGGAAAGTGTTATATGAGATGGCTTGAATACATAAAAATATATTCAGTACAGCAGTCTACTATTTCCAGCATACAATGAACAATACACTAAAATTGCCTGTAATTTATGGCCATAAACTATCAAAATTTGTTTTTAAAGCATTAAAGGAGAGAATTTCACACATGTCGTCTAAATAGTGACTGTTGTTTGTTCTATTGTATATATGCATATCAGTCATCATGGATGCAAAAGAGAGAAGGAAACTCCATTCTGTATGTGTCACGACGACGCAAAGGGAAATATACAGGATGGGAACACAGGACTGGACCAGATGGACAGCACACTGGAGGGACAGGACACTTGGCACAGACCAGACACTGGATGGAACCAGGCACAAGGGATGCCAGACCAGGACTGACTAGGAAAATGAGACATCACACATTAACAAAACTAGGGACCAGAGGGACATCCAGGCAGAAAGTTGGAACAGACTCCAATACAGGGTTGACAGACAGGCAGATGGAACAGACTCCATTACAGGGTGGACAGACAGGCAGGTAGAACAGACTCCATTAAAGGGTATACAGACAGGCAGGTGAAACAGATTCCATTACAGGGTGGACAGGCAGGCAGGTGGAACAGACTCCATTAAAGGGTGGACAGACAGGCAGGTGGAACAGACTCCATTAAAAAGTGCACAGACAGGCAGGTGGAACAGACTCCATTACAGGGTGGACAGACAGGTAGGTGGAACAGACTCCATTAAAGTGTGGACAGACAGGCAGGTGGAACAGACTCCATTACAGGGGGGACAGACAGGCAGGTGGAACAGACTCCATTAAAGTGTAGACAGACAGGCAGGTGGAACGGACTCCAATACAGGGTTGACAGACAGGCAGGTGGAACAGACTCCATTAAAGTGTGGACAGACAGGCAGGTGGAACAGACTCCATTAAAGGGTGGACAGACAGGCAGGTGGAACAGACTCCATTACAGGGTGGACAGACAGGCAGGCGCTGTGGAGAGCATCCTCACACAGAACATCACATCCTGGTATGGGAATAGCTGTGTTCAGGACCGAAAAGCT
>JAODKE010000040.1:2235815-2259795 GCA_026779605.1 Mormyrus hasselquistii | reverse complement strand
TACATTTCACTGTGTGTTGTACTTGTATGACTACACATGTGACAAATAAAGAGAATCTTGAATCTTGAATCTTGAATCTTGAACAAACTCCATTACAGGGTGGACAGACAGGCAGGTGGAACAGTCTCCATTACAAGGTGGACAGACAGGCAGGTGGAACAAACTCCATTACAGGGTGGACAGACAGGCAGGGGACAAACAAAGTCAGCGATGGGCTGGATTAGGCAAATACTTGGAAACCAGGTGGATAGACCCAAGGAATGTTACTTGGGAAATGGAACAGAAACACTGAGGGTGTGAGCAGAGAACATGGGCAAAACAACAGAGGAACATGAGAGGGTTTTGGGACAGAACCTGGGTGCAACTGGAAGGAGTGGAGAACGTTTGGGCTGTTCCTGGAGTTGGAGGAAGCAGATGGGTGTCAGCTGCTGACGAAATGGCTGCTTATGGGACTGCAGGACCATGGGGCGCCGGCAGGATGGAGGTTTCCAGCATGTGGGCTGAGGGACTTGGACTGCAGAGGACCCACGCACCACAGCCAGCACTTGTGACGCCGATGTTTTCCCTGGGACAAACTTGTCTCCTGGCCTGTGAGACCTAAGAAGACCCCAGCAAGATGCTGGCATGTGTCTGTGGAGCAGCACGAGAAATGGGACCATAGTCATCAGAGAGGCTGCAAATGGGACCTATGTGGGGTAAGCAGCCAGGTTATCCTGGTCAGGACGGGCAGCTGATAGGTCAGGGGCTGGCGGCTCTGGAGGCACCGAGGGGACAGCTGAGAGGTCAGTGGCCAACCGGGAGGTCAGGGGTCATGTGGGGTATGGCCCCGGAGGCTAGAGGCGCCTACAAGACAACAGTCGGGGTAGCAGGGGGTGCGTGTAGATCTGCAGGACAGGACGCTGAGAGGACAGCAGGTGAGACAGCATCCTGGGCACAGATAAGGTACTGGCAGGCAACGTGGTCTCACCTGAGTCGGACTCAGATGATGCAGCCTTTTCTAGGTCGGGTGTGGACGGCATGGGTGGTGTGGCCCCTCTCAAGGCGGGACCCTGAGACTCCAGCGAGGTGGCCCTCTCTGTGCCAGGAACCAGGGACTTCAGTGAGATGGCCCTCTCTGCGCAAGGAACCAGGGACTCCAGTGAGGTGGCCCTCTCTATGCCAGGAACCATGGACTCCAGTGAGATGGCCCTCGCTGTGCCAGGAACCATGGACTCCAGTGAGATGGCCCTCTCGGTGCCAGGAACCATAGACTCCAGTGAGATGGCCCTCTTTATGCCAGGAACCGTGGACTCCAGTGAGGTGGCCCTCTCTATGCCAGGAACCATGGACTCCAGTGAGGTGGCCCTCTCTGTGCCAGGAACCATGGACTCCAGTGAGGTGGCCCTCTCGGTGCCAGGAACCATGGACTCCAGTGAGGTGGCCCTCTCTATGCCAGGAACCATGGACTCCAGTGAGGTGGCCCTCTCTGTGCCAGGAACCATGGACTCCAGTGAGGTGGCCCTCTCTGTGCCAGGAACCATGGACTCCAGTGAGGTGGCCCTCGCTGTGCCAGGAACCAGGGACATGGACAGAACAGCATTACATTGCAGCACAGCAGCAAGCGAAGAGGCTTCAAGCTGCGGCACAGAAGCAGGCAAAACCTACAAGCTGCAGGAAGTCAGCGGGCTGTGGCTATGAGAGGGATTCCATAGGGATTCCTCCAAACCAAGAGTTTACATCTTTGTTTTCCTCCACTTCTGAGGCTTGGATAGAGCGGAGGAGGCAATATGGCGACTGCTTCCGCGGGGTGGGGCACCGGGGACATGGGCAGAGCCTCTGATATGCTGCCCTTGGGCTGAACATCCTCTCCAGGCTCCAAGGCTGGCACGAGTCCCTCTAGGCCGGAACTCGGCAGAGGAGATCTCACTTCCTCTCAGAGGTCTCTGAGCTCCTTTTGAGCAGCTCCCATTCCCCAGCCCACTGACTCCCAGGAGAGCAACCTAACCAGATTTCCGACGGCCGTGATCAAAGCAGAGGGAGCTCATGGGGTGAAGCTGACAGGCAGAGGGACGAGGCGGGTAACAGGACTGGCAGAAGCACTGGTGGACGACACAGACTGGACAACAGTGACTGGACTGCAGAACATAACACAAGCTGGTACTTTATACTCTAACTAACACAATCAGTAACAGTAACTGGGGAGGAGATGGGAGGGCCAGACAGACACCTGAAGGGCAAGACATACAGTACCAGTGTGTGACCTACACTTTTCATTATTTAGCAGTTTGCATGCACATTGCACTGGGATACAATAACAGAATCCTCCTCATTAGGATTTTAGAGGACTGTGTGCAACTATGAAAATATATAACTCTGCAAAAAGACAACTTCAGATGGGAGACAGTAGAAGTGCATTAATCGGTCCATGTCAAAACCTTGTTTGTTCCCTGATGAAAGGTGATATTGACAAGATAAAAGTCTGCAAGGGCATGATTAATAAAATCCTGTTTGGATATATAAGTTTAATTTAAATTTATTTTGTTTTCGTTAACATCACTTTTCATTACTCAATAAAATTAAACACTTTATCTGCCTATCATAGCTTTAAAATAAGAATCATTTGTTAATTTTAAGTCCAGTTTGTAGGCATTTAGTTCTGTTTCAGGTAAATATGGTGCTGAGAAATTGAAGTGGAGACAAAAGTTATACAAATAAAACAAACATGTTTTAGAAAAGAGCTCAGGGAAGAAAAGGTATTTTCTCAAGATGCATGTGGCAAGTTAAGCATTCAAATTAAAGATTCGCCAGGAACACTGAATGCCTTTTCTACAGGGAGGTATTTCCTTTTATTAACCCTCATCTGACCTGTGGCCTCTGGGCACAAATTCAATTGTTTAATTATATATTAGGGAATTTATTTCAGCTTCTCGCTCTTTTTCACATCTTCGTCAATAATATATACAGTAGCTGAATAGCAACCCCCTGATTAGCGACCCCCATGAATGTCTTACTCTACCTTAGTAGTGCAGAATGTGCTCCCACACGCCACACAACGTACATGTATTATGTCAATATTCAAAATATAGCCCATAAATGCTGGTTAGACTTTGGCTGATAGATCCATGACATAGCTGTAACACTCATGCTTAGAAAACCACTTCATGATCATAAATTATCATCCTGAGAAACATTGACAACTGAGGACAATTTATTAATGATTAACATTCTGTGATTATCTTCTAAGGAAATGAATGTTCTCAGATCATGCCAAAAATGCACATTATGCAACATTAAAATACCTTGAAATGCGTCACTGAGCTCTGGGCTAAAGAGTGCTTTGCTTTCACTTACAAAATGAGATGCCAATGGCAAACTTTCTCACATTACATGAAAGCAAATTCAAAAATAAAGATGCTCAAAAACCAGTATTGATAATTGTCAAACTGTTTTTTTTAATTAAATGTGTACTTGGTAAATGAACACTAAATACTTTACTGTTTTGTTGTACTTTTGGGCAAATTTAGAAAGCTTTCTTTCTTTCAAAGTGTTTAATAATATTTACTTTAAATATCAGATAAAGGCGCTATTGTGGTTAAACTGTGAGTACATAGTGAGTGGACTAGGACTAGTCGTGTGAAATACTTCACTTACTGTATTAATGGACTGGATTGGGTTAGCAAGATGAAGTCTATTTAAACTGAGATACCTGATATCCAACAAGGATACATAGACTATTTGACTTCTAGAATACAGAACCTTTTAGTGAGCAGTGCTGCTGACTTCTGGAACAATCCCAAATCGTGGTTATCTGTTTTTTTGCCAATGAAATGAAATTATTCTCCATTTCTGCCTCCAAATTTACCAAGCAGTATTATTTTTAACATTTTGTCACAATTGTATTCGGAGAAGACTGCTAGAGACAATTTAAAGCATTTCTCTTAGAGACTTTTTAAAGCATTTTTGTAACAAATAATTGCCCTTAGTATAGGGAAAATTATATTCATATATTTGTGGGGAAAAGCCCTAATCCCAGCAATGACAATCTTTTTAGAACTCATTGGTTTTTTGATTGCATTCACAGAATTGAATTTCCCCTTGTGAAAACCAGAAAAATGGTCTCCATAGCATCAAAATAACAGTTTTTTATGACATATTGGAGACATTTGCCCTCCACAATGTAATAGAAGCATAATATACACACACACACACAAACAGGTGGGATATTTGGTCTGTAAGATATGAAAATGGCTTGATACTTTGTGTGTTTGTGCAAAAGTGTATAACATTTATTTATTTATTTAGCAGATACCTTTGTCCAAAACTACTTAGGCTTTTGGAGGGCCTTCGATAGGAGACTTCACTGCAACCAATGGAAGTTGAGGTTAAGGGCCTCATGCAAGGACCCAACAGTGATATGATTAATCTGCTACTCACGTGATGCGAACCCACACAGACGTGGTAAATATCCCAAACTTGCTGGGGTTACACTACCAACATGTGTATGGCTATGTGAATACTAATGTGTGCATCTGTGAGTGGATTTTAAATCCAGCCCCTTGATCTAATCTGACTGGAAACCTGAAACGGCATTGCCGTTTTCACGACCCCCCCAGCCCCCTCAGCTCCTGAACCCCTGGGTTGAGGAAACTCTCTCTCTTTTCCATTCATCCGACTCCAGTATAAGCTTCAAAGAGGAAAAATCCAGGCAGCCACTTCAAAAACATTCAAACCATTCCAAACTGCCCAGAGAATATTTTATAAAACACTGTTATGGTCTGTTCAGTGTTTCTCCTGTTTACTATTTCTAGTATTTTTTAGTGCAGAGGAAATATTTATGTATTCAGAGTAATAGTTCTTAAAGCAGGTTATTTATACAATAAACGAATGCAACCAATTAAACTTTATCGAAAAATTCTGGTCATTTTCTTAACTTGATTTAAATCATAATTTTAAATTATACTTGTGTTTTTCTATTTTTTTTAAATAAACACAACTGTGTTTTTAGTTACAACATTGTCAGAATGTGATGTGATGCCCCTTATCAAGTGAATTAGGTACCTTGTTACCTTTTAATTCTGATAAGATCCAAGCCTGCCAGTATCTTACAAAGGATCTGAAAATCTCTGCTCCAATTCATACCAAAGGTGTTTGCTAGGGTGGAGGTCAGGGCTCCGTGCAGCCGGTCAAGTTCTTCCACACCCAACTCACCCAACCATGTCTTCATGGACCTTGCTTTGTGCACTGGGGTACAGTCAAGCTGGAACAAAAATGGCATTTCCCAAACTGCTCCCACAAAGTTGGAAGCATAGAATTGTCCAAAATGTCTTAGTATACTGAAGAATTAAGAGTTCCCTTCACTGGAATTAAGGGGCCAAGGCCAACCCCTGAAAAACAGCCCCTTACTATAATCCCTCCTCCGCCAAACTTTACAGTTGGCACAATGCAGCCAAACAGGTAATATACTGCTGACATCCACCAAACCCAGACAGAGAAGCATGATTTGTCACTCCACAGAAGACATTTCCACTGCTACAGAGCCCAGTGGCCCAGTGGCCCAGCTGCTCGGCCATGGACGCTCATTCCATGTAGCTCCCAGTGCACAGTTTTTGTGCTGCACTTAATGCCAGAGGAAGTTTGGAACTCTGCTGTTGTTGAGTCCACTCAGCACTTGCTGACCCGGCTTCGGTGCTTCACATGGTCTGTCACTTCATGGCTGAGTTTCTGTTATTCCTAAATGCTTCCACTTTGCAATAATACCACTTACAGTTAACCATGGATTATCTAGCAGGGACGAAATTTCACGAACTGACTTATTGCAAAGGTGGCGTCCTATGACAGAACCACGCTTGAATTCACTGAGCTGGATTATAATGATGACCAGGGGATTTTTAGGGTCCCATCCAATTGGGTATCATTGGATTCTCTAGAGTCTCCAGAATCTGTTGAAATGTTCTTTCTATGATGTTACTTTTATGAGATATAAAAGGAAAAAGCCCTATTTTTAATTTTCCCATGCTGACATTTTTCCCTCAGTGAGGCTACTTAGGGACTACAAACAACAAGGTGCCATTTACCCAGAACCAGGAAGGAGGGTCTCAACTCTTTATTGATTTGTAGCTCTGTCGATCAGGCCTGCCTGTATCACGAAGCAGGATTTCTCACTTAGCCAGATAACTTGTCGGATTTAAGATAGTCTAAGCTAAATGTAAGTGAATGACGAAAACGTTTGTTTAAACTAGGGTACCTTAAATCCAACAAGTAATCTGGCTAAACAAGAAATCCATCTTCATGATACAGGCCCCGGTTCTCCAAGTTCAGGGTACCCTAGTTTAAATGGAATTTATCATCATTCACTTACATGGAGTCCAGGCCGCATCTGGTGTTTGCACGTAATCAGCCAGCAGTGTGCCAGACAGACTGTTGTAGACACATTCACAACAGATAGGAACAAATGTGTACAATTTTGGGGTTTACGAACATTTTTGACTGTTAAACTTTATTCATTTTTATCTGTAAAAATGTTACCGGATGTACAGGTAGGGGAATTAAATTCAGTAGAAGCTAATTGGTCTGCTGTGAGTTTTCATTACTGGAAAGTTACCAGAGACTCTAACCCACTAAGTTAGCTTTGCTAATTAGCGGTTAGCAGATTAGCGGAACCCTTTCCACTACTGCCTGGAACCTACATCACCGGATGAAGATGTCCCACAGGGTGGGCAGTTTTGTTCTGGTGATTTGCTCAGTGCACCGTATCACCCTCTGTGGAGTTCTGGGGTTTTCTGGGTCCTCTGCTGCTGCAATACCAGGCAGTGATGCTCCTGGAATGCACAGATCCCACAGTAGTGCTGTAGAATGTTTTTTTTCTGTGCATGGAGATGAATTTCTTCAACTGCCTCAGCTGATGCAGTCACTGCCTAGCTTTCGGCATTCAATTCAATTCAATTCAATTCAGTTCAATTCAATTCAATTCAATTATTTTCATATAGCACCTTTCACAACAGTCACCTCAAGGTGCATTACAGGTGTGTTCTAATACATTACAACATCATTAAAACAGAATAATACAAAAACAGAGAAAAGGAAAGATAAAGAAATGAAAGAAAGCCAGATGACAACGGATGAGTGGAGCCAAAATCTCCCAGGCAGGGAGAATAAGAGCATCTGGGGGTCCGAGGCCCACTGGCTGTCCAACCCCCCCGGGCATACTAACATTATAGGAAAAGAAAGAGTGGGCTTGCTTGCAAAAATCAAGCTGTAGACTGTGATCGAGGTCAAAGCCATCAATGAGTCAGATCTCCACGCCGGCCATAGGCTGGCAAACCGTTCTACAATATAGGGGCTCTGTCGCCGAATGCTTTACCACCAACTATTACTTTATAAGTGGGACAACAAAGAAACCTGCGTTCTGTGATCTGAGTAAACAATACGGCTTGTAAATGAAGTAATTCTGTTAGGTAGGCAGGCGTTAGACCTTTAAGCGTCTCATACAATGCGGGAAATAATTATTTGACCCCCCATTAAATTCCTAGGTTCACACGTTTATAAAGAAATGAGAAGTCTATCATTTCAATTCAAATGGTTTATTTCAACATCAGAAGATAGATTTTCAACAAAACAAACAAGAAAAATCATTATGTAACAGTTACAAATCAATTTGTCATTTATCTTGGGAAATACATATTTGATCCCCTACAAGTCAGCAAAAAATGAATTCAAGAACATTTGCATGAACACGATGCAAATAGTACTTAATTAAGTATTAACAGATACCAAGCCAGCGTTCACATTTAATGGCATTACTTTGTGAGTATTCTTTGGTCACTAACCTTTCTAGATCTTCAATTATCACCATGGGAGACACCAGAGAGCTGTCTAAGGATGTCAGAGACAAGGTTGTTGACCCTGACAAAGGTGGAACGGGCTACATGACCATCAGCAAGCAGCTTGGTGAGAAAGTGACAGCTGTTGGTGGAATTATCTGCAAATGGAAGAAAGACAGAATAACTGTCAATCACCCTGGATCTCAGGCCCCAAGGAAGATTTTGTTTTGTGCAGCATCAATGATCTTAAGAACAGTGAGGGTTAACCCCAGAACTACACGGAAGGGCTTGTTAATGATCTCAAAGCAGCAGGGACCTCGGTCGCCAAGAAAACCAACCAGAAAAGAAAACCAAGTACCCCTGTTCATGAGGGCCCATGTTCAGACCCATCTGAAGTATGCCAGTGAACACTGGAATAATTCCAATAAGGCTTGGAAGAATGTGATGTGGCCAGGTGAGAACAAAATTGAGCTGTTTGGCATCAACTCTACTCGTTGTGTTTGGAGGGAAAAGAATGCTCACTGTATCCCCAGCAACACCATCCCTACTGTCAAACAACACAGAGTTGGAAGCATTATGCTTTGTGGGTGTTTTCCTGCCAAGGGTACAGGACGGCTGCACTGCATTGAGGGAAAGATGGACGGGACCATGTAGCGTAAAATCTGGGAAGAGAACCTCCTTCCTTCAGCCAGGGCACGGAAAATGCATTGTGAGTGGGTCTTCCAGCAAGACAACAACCCTAAGCTGCTTCAAGAAGAAGCAGATTAAGGTCTTGAAGTGCCCTAGCCAGTCTCCAGATCTTAATCCCATAGAAAACCTATGGAGGGAACTCAAGCTTTGTGTATCTAAGTGACAGCCTAAAAACCTTAAAGATTTGGAGGAGATCTGCAAAGAAGAGTGGATGAAAATTCCTGCTGAGCTGTGCGCAAAGCTGTGGCCTGTACTACGAAGTGGGGTTACTGGCTTATTGGGATAACTTGTCGGATTTAAGGTAGTCTGGGCAAAATGTAAGTGAATGATTATGAAGTCCATTTAAACTGTGGTACCTTAAATCCGACAAGTTACCCCAATAAACCAGTAACCCCGCTTCGTAGTACAGGCCACTGGGGACCAACTACAAGAAACATCTGACAGTTGTGCTTGCCAACAATTGTTACTTCACCAAGTACTAAAGCATGTGAAACAAGGTATCAAATACTTATTTCCCAAAATAAATGTCAAATTGGTTTGTAACTGTTGCATAATCATTTTCCTGCTATCTTTTGCTGTTAAAATACACCTACCAGTGAATTTGACTTCTCTTTTTTTAAAGTGATTAATTGTCATTGTGGACACACTCCAGCGAAACATGCCCGTATGTGCCAATGTGACATAGCAGGGGGCAGCTAATTCAGCACCTGAGGAACAGCACCTTGCTGCTTCGAGAATTGAACCTGCAATCTTTCAATTACAAGTGCACTTCTACGACCATTAAGACACCACTGTCCACAAACAATTTGAACCCGGGACCTCAGGCACCCAAAGCAAGAATCATACCCCTAGACCAACGAGCCAACATGTCATGGAGGGTAGATAAAATATTCTGGTGGAATCCACACAGCAGTGATGATGACTGTGGTGAACTCCTGGGGCAGATCAAAAAGACGACAGAGAATCATCAGAAGTCCCAGATCAGGCCAGCGGGCAAAAGAGAGAATACTAATGGTCTGTACCACTTGCTGTTGGCCATAAAGCAGACTCCTGCACCTTTAGATGTACTGGACTCGTATCAATGTAGACAATGGAGAAGGACTCAGCTAACTGTACGGTGTGGTCGAGCACCAGGGGGGTGATGTTATGGTCCTTTATTTCCCGCTGAAAACACACCCACACCCTGTTGTCGTCCAGTTTCTTTTCCAGACATCGGACATTTGCAGCTGGATACTGGGCAGTGCTGGACGGCGTGCTTTCTCCCATAACTTACTCTGAGTACCAGCTCAATTCCCTTGATATTTTTTCCTGCATCTCCATGGAGTTTCGATGACATTGTTTTAGCCTGCATCTTGGAGAATCTGCTTTGGCCAAGTGGAAAAGATCAGCGACGTGTTGCGAAAGAGGTATGACCTAATGCTTATAAGTGTGCTGTGGCCGTATGTGATTAGGATGAGGAAGCAAAAGAAACAATAAAACTAAACAACAAAGAAAATGTACCGTTTGAGCAGAGCAGCCGCGGCAGTGTCTGGTCTCAGCCACACCATTCTCTGATGACTTCCCTGAATGTGTGGCTTTCATTTGGCTGAAGGGAGCGTCTGAAGAGTCACGGCTTTTGCGTTCCACTCGATACTTATGATGCTGGCAGTTTCTTCGCACAGCTTCATCTTCACTGTTGGTGCCAGTTAGGCTGAGTGGTACGACAAGATTTTCGGTAATTGACAACATAAGAAAAGTAACCCAGTGTTGATATCTGATAGTGACTAGATGGCAGTTATTGCTACTGTTGGGGAAGCAGGATTAGACTATACAAAAAGTAAGATGAAGATTAACGACTTGGCTTTCAGTTCAGCTTTCTAGCCGATGTTGACAAAAATCTCCCAGTTGTAGTCATCATACACAGCGGACGCTTTGTCTAACTCGAAAGGATATGAACAGCCTTTAGGATTTGTTTCCCTGACATATTTTTAAAACTAAACTTTAATTTTATGTCATTACCTTACTTCTCATAAATTATGTGACACGAAAAGCCATTAAATTACTTGTATTCACATTTGGTTACATTGTTGCCACAACCATAAACAGAATGGGTGACATGAGATCCAGTAGCATTAGCATGCTAACAGAAAGCCCATGCCTTCCAGCTAACGAAGATCAGTCCTGTTATCGACGGCAACAAACACATGGAAACTCCAGGTATTTTGGCATTATTCCTACCATTGCCAGTGATCTCCACAGGCTGGTGCCGTTAAGATTCTTCTCACTAAGCTCCACTCTTGAGATGCTATACAACTATTCAACTACACAACTATGCCTGCTTACTAGATAAAAATAATAATCTCCAGATTGCTGTTTCTTACAGTTTAACAGACCCCAAAGGATCCTTTGCTTTTGTTACAAACATATGCTGCTGATGCAGTGAACAACAGCCACCCGACCATGAAAAACATGGCAAAAGAGCACAGTCCACACGGAGTATCAGGCACCAGACGTGAAGCTGTGCACCAGCAGGGTGGATGGCAGCCTCTTCTTGGGGTGGATGGTACACCGTGACATCATGTGGTGCAGTGATTAGCACTGCTGTCTCATACCGTTGGGACTAGGCTTCCAGTCCCTATGGGTGCAGAATTTGCATGTTCTTACTGTGCCATTGCAGGGTTTTTCCCCCCATGACCCTGAACCAGACAAGCAGCTACAGAAATTGGAAGGATGGGTTCTAAAAAATCAATCAATTGATTGGTGGATGTATTGCTGGATGTCAAAGTATATCCATCTGTTTATCTTTATGATTATCATACTTTTAAAAATGATTGTGTCAGGGTCAGCTCCTGTTGTTCCACTCTGTGTCCCTTCCCCATTTGGCCAGCAGGTGTTGCTGGTCATCCCGTCCCTCCTGTTGTCAGACTTTGTATTTTCCACAGCTCCCTGTCAGCTGCATGGCTTAACTTGTTGAGGGTGTAGCTGTGTATGAACCCCTCTGTTTTGTGTTCAAATTCTACCTTCTCTGTTTTTCTATTTTGTAAGTTTTCTTCTTTCTGTGTCTTGTGATTTTGTATTTGGTTTTGGTTTCATGCTTTGTGCCCGTGCTTGTGTCTTATTCCCCTAGTATAGATTCTGTTTTCTTAGTTTCTTTCTTTGTTTGAGTTCCCTGAGTTTAATTATTAGTTTCAGCTGTTGCCTGTTTTTGTGCATGCCCTTGCGCATTTACCTGATTGCCCGTTGCCCTGCACCCTCCCGGATTGGTTAATTGTCTGTCTCACTCCTGCTGTGTTGTTAGCCAGTATAGTTTTTGTGTTTAAGTTCCTGATCCTGTTCTGTTCTTCCTGGAGTCATTGTGATTGTTGGATGTATGGTAGTTGAATGTTCTGTTGTTTGTAATCTGCCTGCCTGCCTCTTGTTGCCCTAATCTGTTGGCATTTAATCTTTGTTTATCCCCTTTTCAGTTTTGACCCCTTGTAGTCCTTTTTCCTTCTGTGGTTTTCCTAGTGTTTTCAGTTTAATAAACCCGTCTCCCTGTAAACCACAAGTGGGTCGTCCACATTTCTGCCTGCACCATGCCTCGGCCTCGCACCAAATCCATCCGAGTCCGTGCCCGACTGATTATATGAAGCATGTGCTTCACTAGTTCTACTTTCCCGATGTGTGCACCAGGGATCTGATGGTGAAAAAATATCACTGGTGAGGTTTTATGTTTTCTTCAGAGCTTCATAGATCCCAATCCAAATAAGGAAGAAAGAAAATGCTTACAAATGCGAGCAGGCGCTGAGTCTCTGCTTCCCACTGGAAAACATATCATATTACTACAAGAAGGCAAAAGATGCTGACACTTCCTCTTTCATAAGTGTACTCTGTATTTCTTCCAGTTGGCAGGGATCCTAAGAAACCAACAATAATCTTTCCCTTTGAATGATTCTTCTTTTGAATGTTTCTTAGTGGAAACTAAAGAAGACTTGGCATGTGAAGCAGTCCTGCACAGCAGGCTTGCTGTTGTGTTTTACATCGTATTAGCATTGGTTTTATCTTTGCCCTGACCCTAGTGTTGCACTTCAGCCATCACTGAGCACTGGTGATGTTTAATGACGGCGCATGACTGCACCTTTGACTCGTCAGACGGCCAGTAAAACTACAAAAATTAAAAACAAAAAGAAACCCGCAAAAAGCTTCATATACTATAGGCAACCCACAGAAAATCAACTCTTCTGGTATATTTAATTGTAAGATTATAAGCCACCAATGGAGTAAGATGGTCATTGCTTGGGAGGCTTCTCCTATTACCTGCACCGTGCAGGTCCCTGATCGGCCACTTTGTAGCAGTGAGCCAAGATATCCTTTTTGGTAATTCCTCCCTTAGCAGAACGGTGCCAATTTGTTTCACTGCCAGGGGCTCCTGGTCACAATTGGCAAACGACATGAAACAACTGAGATCAGAACCATGATCTCAGCTGTTGAGCCCAAGGCCAAACTGCACAGGAAGACTCTTTCAGGGAAACTGACAAATGGTGTTATGAAATAAACCAGGCAATTTACATAATCAGGACACCTGGATGCTTTCCCCCCTATTTACTTGACTTTCTTCAAAGGTTTGCATCTTGAATTTGACACAGTCTGATGAAGGACCCCGCCTTCATTCCCTTTCCTTTACAAGGTCTCACCTCCATTTTGAATTAAAAAAAAATGCACATATGTATCTCCCCTGCAGTGATTTACAGTTTCATACAATTGGGGCCCAGGGAGACAGTACAGCAGCTGAGCACTGATCTAATGAGGCTTCACCACAGAGCCCAGCATGAAGGCCAGCATGTGCGGCCAAATGACTGATTCATCTCAATTGACAATCAGCTGATTTCAGTCACACTGTGTTGCTGAGGATGATGCAGACGAAAGCTCCCCGTAGCAGAATTGCTATGCACACCCATGCCTCGGGTTCAATAATGCCAGTGATTATACTCATCCCCAGTGTCACTCTGCCCTTTCTGTCGCCGGTGGAACATTCCGTATGTATTCCGGATTCTAAAGTTTCTTGACACGATCGATCAGATTTGAATGGAAAACATTCAACGTCCTCTCTATTCAATTCTATGCAAATTCAGAAAGGATACTTGATGTCAACATCGATCTGAATATAGGCAAGCAAAAGAAAAAATAAGGGATAAATAAGGGGTAAATGAGGAATTTTCTTCAGATTTTTGCAGTTGTTATGAGTACAGAATAAGCATTTTCCCATTTCACAAAACAAAAGAGAAATCAATACGCCAAGTTTGCTCTGAGTACAAATTTATTGTAAAGGTTCACAGAAAGTATACTATAATTTACAGGTATATATAATATACATTTCTATGATGCCATTACATATAATTTATTTGTAGATATTTTGTACATATTTTATCACTTTACTTTGCCCACATATTTATATCTCCTCAAAAAAACTCCCATCCCATATATCTCCCATTATATTCATACATACTAGATGCTGGTGCTGCTCTTGTGAACTCAAAGCTCATCCCTTGGCTCTATTTATGGTGCAAATCATGTCTTCAATTGTGTGTGGTGCCCAGCAGTGGATCTCCACAGGTCTTGGCAATCTGGTCTCAACGTCTGTTCTTCTTAGTCAACAAGTCAAGGAACCACCAGTGAGAGGACCAACCTGCTGCTCCAGGTCTAAACTGCCACAGATATACGTTTCCTCCCCACAGAGCCAGTGTTTTAGTGTTTACTCTGAAGAGGTTTGCATCATGCTTAGCGGGTGAGCTAAACAGCACAATTTAGCAAATAGATCCAGCTCCTTGCAAATTACACGGTTGAGAGCTTTCAAGAGCACTCTCTGATTATTTAAATGTGTACGTCCTGATAGTAATGTATGCATCTCTACATGACAGTGCCTCTGAGAAAGTGGCTTGTGCACATTCATTACATGTTTTTATAACAGATATTTATGTACGATATATTAGGTGTGACAGGTGCATCTTGAAGCGTTTTTTTTAGGAACCTCCACAACACCACATGTCCAGTATTCCATGCTGATAACCTGCATCATTCAGTGATACACTTGTAAAGTCATCTTACCCAATTTTACAATGTGGGTGCATATGCAACAGTGTGAATTAAAGGCATGTTACACTGAAGGATTTCCTATAAGGAACGAAAAGGCAGGAAAATAGATGTAAAGTGAAGGTCAATGAATAGCTATATGGAGACTGAATCCTCAATTCCCCGGGGTGACTGTAGGCTAATTAATAATTAATGCCAGAACTAGTGTGTTTGAAATGCAGATGTGATAACTGCAGGCTTGACACAGTGGTTCAGAGGAAGCAGATTTGCAAGCTACAGGGAATCGGCAGTCCCCAGTTAACGGGCTATGGCAGCAGACCTGGGTGCAATGCAGGGCCCATGGTTTAGATTAGATTCCCTTCAGCTGCTAATTACCTGAACACACTTTGAAGTTCCTCCCTCTTCAGAACTGGTGAAATGAGTAGTTGGTTGAGTCAGGGGACTTGGGGAGACGATCAAATGGATACACAGAATGGACAGATGAAGAATAAGAGAGGAAAGAAAGAAAAGGAAAGGAGAGGAGAGGGGCAGATGGATCTTTGGGTGTGGAATCAGACACACAGACACACAACTCATAGAAATATTTTCTCAGATTTTTGCCCTTGACTTCACACAGCCTTACATTTATGAATTTGAGAACTGGTCTTTCTAAAATATCCTTCAAAGCACATAAAGATAACCCACATAAATAAGAATTACAACTAATATTTATATTGCTGCAATGTACATCAAAACAGGAATAATTAAAATCGTGCTTGGCTATAAATTGTTCATAACTGCAATGACAATGAGTTACTTAAATGTTCAACTATAGAGGCATATACAGTATGGTTAAGGATTTCTACTTGTAACATAAAGGTTGCTGTAGTTGTATAAATGTATATAAGGACATGGGAAATGTGGCCAGTCTGCCATATATAGGTGTGCATATCAGCTGACCAGCACTGCAGTGCTGATTACACAGGATAATGCACACGGAACCAATTAAAACAACGTTTTTATAACTATTTACACGGAAGCATTAAAAAGGATACAGACATTCTTAGATTTAACAACACCCACCAACTACCACTAAGAGAACATATCGTCACTAAAACATAATTTTTAGTTGAAAACACTTGAATTTCTCCAAAATATGCTACACCAGAACATGAGTCAATGTATGCTGCGTCTTGAGCCTTGGATTACAAGAATTACCACGACCTCATCAAGCATAACCTCCATTCAGCCGCTCCCAGCCAGCTCCTATTCCAGGTGACCTGGAGACTAGGCATGCCTGTAGCTCAGCAAACTGCTTAATTGCCATGGATTAAAAGCACCTGGTTTGTCTAGCAGCTTCTTCCCCGGTAGAGTACTGAGGGTTTCGCCTTGCTGAGCATTTATTCTGTGGCTACCCTGGTACTGCTCCCTGTTCTAATCATTAGCTCTTTGCCTTTTGTTTCAGATGTGGGGATTGTTCTCTGTGTTGATGGTTTTCTTTAGTTCATGGCTTTTGGAAAGTGATTGGGGCATTTCTGCTATTGAAAAGATCAGGGGCTGAGTCAAGTTTACCGGGGGCTTGACTTTTAGTCTTTTTTTTGAAGGAAAACTGGCATCGGGGACAAAATAATAGGGGCTATAGCCTTGAGAGACCGGATATAATGACCGTTTTCCTTGTGAGCACCTACTGCCTCTTCTATCACAAGTACAAGATTGCACTACTTTTATGTTTGGATCGTCTTATCTATGCCATACTCTGTGTGTGTGTGTGTGTGTCATGGAGAGCAAGATGGGATATGTAAAAATTACCCCATCTCCCCAAAGATGAAATAGCCTTATGATATTCTAACCTAGCCTATTTGCCCAATTGTTTCATTTTCCAGTTTATCAAAAATACAATCTAAGATACTTAGGATGCCGGTGGAATTATTGAATTTTATGTGTGTGTGTGTGTGTGTGTGTGTGTGTGTGTGTGTGTGTGTGTGTGTGTGTATATACAGTGGTATCTTGGTTTGCAAGCATAATTCGTTCCGGAAATGTGCTTGTCATCCAAAGCAGTCGTATATCAAAGCGAATTTTCCCTTAAGAAATAATGGAAACTCAGATCATTCGTTCCACAACCCAAAAATATTCATATAAAAATAATGCAAAATACATAAAATAAATTAACCTGCAATTTACCTTTGAAAAGAATCGTGGATGATGTGAAGGAGACGAAAGAGAGGAGAAGAGGAGGGCTATTTTGTAGGACGACTTTTCGCAGGAAACTTCTTATTTTTGTGTGACTTGAACAAGGAACCTATCCAATGACAGCTGCTTTTTCGATTTCGCGGAAATGTGGACATTTGCATTCATCGCTCGCACTCGTACGGCCTTATTCGGGTGGTGCTTTTCTACTAAATTTTGACTATACGAATGAGGCACATCGACTAAGACCAAGCATAGGAGATGATTACCCACAATCCCACGCGCGAGAAGAACCATCGGCTCAGTTGTGATCACGTGACGCTAGGCGTATACATAATACTCATTGCAAGACCTCACTCATTTTATCAAGTTAAAATTTATTTAAAATTTTTGCTCGTCTTACAAAACATTCACAATCCATGGTTTTACTGTATATATTTTTAGTCAATTAAATCAGTTTATTCTGATTTAAATTTAAAATTGGAAATCAGTAACAATGCCAGATGCAGCTGGCAAATTTATGCATGCCGAAACATTTTACAGTCATACATTGAATGGTTTTGGTCGACAGATTTTTAATTTCAACAAAACTGTCAGGTGTTTATTAAGAATGACACTGAAACGTTTCAGGTTCCAAAACCAAACTGCAAAGCAGTGCTGTGTAACCTTCACGCTAGACTAATGCTATATTGTATTTTGACTTTGTTGCTTCAGCTGCTTGCGTCACATAAATGTACCTTCAGTTGTCTTTAAGACCTGCACAGCAAAATCTGCAAGTTTCAGAGGTGACTAAATGTACTTTAAACACTTGCGTCGGTCCCCTTTTCTCCCCCATACCTTGATGGTTCAGTCGACTGTATCCTGTGCCTTAGTTCTTTGTATTGTTGCAGAACAGGAGGACTGTCACAAGGCTCCTCTGCACTTTGCTCTCTAACATAGTATGTAAAGCTGTGAGCTGAAGTGGTGATAATGTGTCGTGCTGTTTATGAAGCTCATTGCATGTGTGGCCAGAATGAAGTCCTATCAATGTTCTAAAATGCGAAAAAAAATAGTTTTATAATTTTTATAGTGTATTTTATTGTTCTCTTGCATAGTTTGTGTGGTTCTGCAATCCAATAGTAGAGAATGCATTGTCCAGGTCAACTGAAGGGCTATAAGCAGAAACAACCGAGTTAAATGGGAATTTCATTGCGGCAGAATGGCTTTTGGGAAACGCAATTGGTAGCCACAAAAATTCAAGTTTTACAACTACTACTGCTAGGCTATTTCTGCTGCTACTCGTCTAGTGGAAGTAATAGGCTTAGTAGTATTAGTAGCAATAGTATTTTAGGATTTGTATTACTTCAAACATATTAATATATATTTTACACATTATTCAAAATGATTAAACGAGCGATAATATGAATCATTAAAGCGTTTTCCGTCGCAAAATATTTTGTCAGTTTAAGTCTATATTATGTTTGAGTAAGAAATATCTACCGCTTATGTTTTTTTCGAAGCTAGTTTGACCTACTTCACTCTATTTCACTTCTTTTTAAATCTACCTACCACCGCAAGCCGGGAACTGTGTAGTTTCCGTGCACAAGCAGTCATTAGTATTATAACGGAACTATTTTAAGAAATAAAAAAACAAGGTTGCATATATTTTCCACATTGTTTATATTTAAATTACTATGCTATATTATATTAAAATGCTACACACCTACTAAAGAACCACTTTCAGTGGTTATTATGATGGATGGGAAGAAAAATAATACAGAATATATATTAATTAAGTTTTAATATAATTATAAAGTAAGGCACAAAATCATCGAAATATACATGCTTCTGTTAAATAGTTTTGTAGTAGGCCTACTTGCTTGCAGATTTATAGATTGGAGCGAGGGTTTGGGATATTGCAAGCAAAATAGCAAATAAATATGAACAATGTTGTGCATAACAGGCAGGGTCTGCGCATGGATTTGCAGTGTTAATTGCATTTCACTAGGCTGTTTTCGAAAGGCACAAATAGCATTTAGTGTTAGGGAATTTTCTCCATTATAATAAAGTGTGCGAAAATATATATGACGACACGGAGAAGTATGAAGACTCTCGGTCTCAGAATAGAATCGTTTGTCAATTCGCTATTACAGTCCCTAAAACAACAATAGCCTAATTACGTTGGCCTATATGACTGCAACCAAGACGCTAATTCCATGGAAGTATTGCTATGGCACATCTTAATCGTTCAAGAAATGAACATGGAACGACAGAGAAGAGCTTAGTTGCCATAAAAGTAAAATAACAGCGAAATACGTTCTAGCGCCGGGGGAACGGACTGAACACGGCGATTAAGATGACTCCAGTGATAATGATGATAAAGTGCCGATACGATGATCTTATTCAGTGCCATCCCACGCAGGTTTATGCTGAGATGTTCAGATTATATTTTTTATTTATTTATTTTTGTATGTGCCAACATTTTAATTTGGAATGTGTCTTGATGCGCGTGCCAGTATACATCGGTATTGCTGTACGTGTATTCAACTCTGCAGGGGAGTTTCTAGCTACTGAAAAGATCAGGAGGCAAGTCAAGGTTTCCCTTTTTTTTTGAAGGACGATTGGCGCCCATGAAACTCTATGTATGCCTGCACCAATTGTATTTAGAATGTCTACGTGTTGATATTCAATTAGAATGATCTTTTTTTGGTAGAATAAGTGCATAATTCAGCTCACTGTTACCTATACGTGTACAATGAATCATCTGTCTTTCTACCGCATACATTTATTGATAAATTTATTAGAAATATTAGCAAATTATTAGTACTAGGTGTAATATATTCGGAAACGCTTTGTTCTTGTGTCTCTCTTTGTGCTCTATGCTGCCTGCTGTAGGTTTCAGCCCCTCCCAAGAACCTGCCCTGGAAGGATGGAAGGATGGATACAAGATAAAATCACACAACCCAAAACTACTGGAAAGGCTGGGATATAAAAGCTGCATTTTACATGTGCATATAGTTTCTACTGGAGTCATAATGATGTAACTTAAGTAAAATAAGAATAAAATAAAATAACAATGCATGTCGAGCATGCCCATTGGGATACTTCTACCCATTGATTTTGTACTGCCACCCAGGCCTGACTCTTTGCCATTCATTGTTAATGAATTCCGTAAATCATTGTTTCAATAGCAAAATGTGTTTTGGATTTTTATTTCTTTTGGATATAAAGATATTTATATCTTTTAAAATATTTCAGCTTTTAGCGTACTTGTTTTGTGCAACTATAGTATATATGCAACTGGAAACACTGTTTTTTTTAACAGAGGCCATCCTAGTTTTGTTCACGTGTTCACGCCTGTTGAAATGGACGTTCTACAGTAACGTGCGTGTCTTATTTTTTCCACATTTTTTGCCTTCATAATACTCCAAGTATGAGTGTTAGCAACGAAAGGCTTAAAAGTGCTGGCGCCCGGTTTTGACACTGAGACGACCGACGCCTGTACGCAAAACTTATCTACTCTGAGTTTCATGCTGTATTGAACGCACCAGCTCAGTCCTCAGGCTACCACCCAGTGCTTACTTACGCGGTCACGAAACACGTCTAAACCAACACGTGACTTTTACATACAGATCATATGTAGTCTGTTAAAATGAACAGTCTCTTTATTGGAGTGTTCATTTCATTAAAGTATTATTTATCATGCTTTATGATAGGCCTACATCACTCATCCCTCCATCTTATAAGCACTTTTCCTGGTCAGATGAATGTAGCCTATATGCATTAACATCGGTTATTTGTGCTTGTACTGAAATGGGAAGTTCAAATAATGCAATTATAATGTTTAAATTACAATAAATTACCTTGAGCTTTTGTATAATAATTACAATCATTTGAGCTTTTGCGTTGTGTCCGTTTGTACGTACTCGCTATCAGAGTAATGTGAATAATCTGTGCAAGCAAATAACATACAAAAAAGTAGAGTTCTTCTTAGTGGCCTATATACAAAAAAATTCTAATTAACAAATTAAAGATTATGCTGCAATGTATCACCTTATAGGTGGTAATTTTATATCTTTCCCAACTCCGGAAGTTGTTGAAGTTTGTTGTAACAGTAACGCAAGATACTTTTCATATTATTTTCTTTGGTGTCTAGTCAGGGTCTTCCTTTTAAAGGAGTCGCCTTACTGTGCCCGGTACTGGGATTTGTTGGCCGCTGCAGGCTTTTATTACCTTCTCCATGGAAACCCGGATCGTGGGGAAAAAATGTGAGCCTGAATAATGAGAATCACCACAAGGAAAGGCTTGAGAACGGCATCTGTTACACTTGGAAACTTAGCCTATCGAGAGAACGATAGCAGTAAAACCCCACGCCACATCGCCTTCATCTACTTTCACTTATTTACTGGTTGTATATATTTCAATATAAATAACCTTTTTCAGTACAAAATTCTTGCCAATAAATACGCTTATATTAAATAATTTTAACATGACAAATCACTCAAAAAACATGGAAGTAAAATTTGAAAATAAACCACTCCAGAAGAGCTTAGAATTAATTAAATAAGCTGCGCGCCACAAAAAAAAAATGTTTGTAAAACGAGAAGTATATATAGTAACGATAAATATGGCGTAGATTTTTATTCAAATAGTTCCTAAATGTGCTAAATGATTTTTTAACACACTGTTCTATGATCGTGAGTATATATCAAAAAGATATTTGGATAAACAAACGAGCGATGCAAAATAAGTTTTTACTCTTACAAAATATTCCGCGTAACTACACTTTAGTCGGTTCTTGGGAAAGAAAAATAAAACCTTCATTTTCATTGAATTCAGTGCTGTTAAGCGATTAAAATTTAAGCTCCCTACTTTTCAGTTGTCCGTCCAGTTTGCGTTAGAGGGCATTGGACTCCCAGTGTTAAGGCAATCAGATACGATTACTTTAGGTTTTGATAGTAAACTCACCTGTTCTTCTGTGAGCTTCTGCACAGTTTCCTCGTGTTCAATGAGAAATGACTCTCTTTGATGACTGGTGGCTGGTAGCCTTCTTTTATTTATGCTAAATGTATGAAAATGTATGCTAATTTAAATCATGCTTGAATTGCGAGCTCTTGTAACATATTTGATGGAATTTAAAACCAATAAAAATACTCGGTTGTAGAATTATAAAAGGAAATAAAATTAAGTACAAAAGTAATGACAGTATACACTAGGAGAAATTTTAAATGATCTACAGTACAGTTATTACCGCTTTGAAATTAATTGTCCAATAGCCGATTCAAACTGCTATAATTCTACTGCAATATGCATGTAGGCCTATATATAGTATGTGTGTGTGTGTTTACATCATACTAATAGTTCACAATAGTTTACATTTGTATATGCATTATTTCTGTTAATCTATTAATTAAAATCCCCGTTGAATAGTTGTTATTCCCCCAAATTTTAAAAAGGCTTCCTCTTTAAACAATTAATAATTAGTAGCTTTTAAAACCAATACTTACACACAACGAGAGACGTACAATAACAAAGACTTGTTCAATGAGTGAAGTGAAGCATCTGAACTTATGTCTGTTATAGTTTTAAAGAACGCAGCCTATAAAATAAGTCGCTTCCTGTTTTGCGTCAGTGTAGCTGTTTTATCTCCAGTAAGACCCATGTCTGGGCGGGGGGGTGCAGCCTCGTTTCGCTATTGGTTTCGACCGGATCAAGCTTTGTTCCGACTGGTACGGAGAACCGTCAATTATAAACTGGCTGCTGATTTGGCTCCCTAAGCAGAGACATGTCAAAGGCTGAAGCTGTTCCCTTTGCAACATTTTTACTACTACATCAAGCATGGCCACAGCTGCCTCCAGTCCCTACAGCATTATCAGTTCTATGGTTCAGGCAGACTCTTCGGTCATGCAACAAGGGAACCCTTTTAGGAATCACCAGAAACTTCTACAAAGCGACTACCTCCAAGGAATTCAGAGCAGTGGACATCCTATTAGCCATCAGTGGGTAAGCAGTTTATCTGAGGGAAATCTGTGGTCAGCATCTCTGTCGGGCAGCCCTTTAGGGCAGCAGGACGTGAAACCGGAACGAGAGGACCTCCAACTTGGGGCAATCATTCATCACAGATCTTCTCATGTCGCCCATCACTCACCCCATTCAAATCATCCAGGTGCGTGGGGAACATCCGTGTCTCACAACTCATCTGTAAACACCGGGGGACAACCGATTAACATTTATACGCAGGCCGGTTTCACGGTCAATGGCTTATTGGACCACGGAGGTCTTACGCCTCCCTCGAACTCTTTAGAAAACCAGGGCTTGCATCTAGGAATAAGAGACAACCCAGACCACGCCGACATCGGGGGACACCACTGTCATGACCACTCCGATGAGGAAACACCAACCTCGGACGAATTGGAACAGTTCGCCAAACAGTTCAAACAAAGGCGGATCAAGCTTGGCTTTACGCAGGCAGACGTGGGTCTCGCTTTGGGCACTTTATACGGCAATGTCTTTTCGCAGACGACCATCTGTAGGTTCGAAGCCTTGCAGCTTAGTTTTAAGAACATGTGCAAACTGAGACCTTTATTGAACAAGTGGTTAGAAGAGGCTGACTCGTCCACTGGTAGCACCAGCAACATTGACAGAATTGCAGCGCAGGGAAGGAAGAGAAAGAAAAGGACGTCGATAGAGGTGAGCGTGAAAGGGGTGCTGGAGTCGCACTTTCTTAAATGTCCCAAGCCGGCAGCCCAGGAAATATCCTCTTTGGCTGATAGTCTACAGTTGGAGAAAGAAGTGGTTCGTGTCTGGTTTTGCAACCGACGACAAAAGGAGAAAAGAATGACTCCTTCGGGGGAGCAGCAGACTCACGAGGTATATTCCCGCAAAATAAATACGGACAGTGCTGCGTGTCATGATCTCTGACTAAAGAACGGGGATTTACCCACCAAGACTGACGACGACAGAAATGTAGTGGATTTTCTTTTATATGTTTCATTTGTAATTTCTGGTGGTGCGATGATGACAATGATCAGAGGCAACTATATAAAGAAAAAAACTTACCGTTTTCTCACGTCGGGGCAACGGATCCACACAGACTGATATTTAATCTATTTTATAAATGACACATTTTATTACCAAATTAAAATATTGATAAATTGATTTTGTGAAGAGAAATCTTGACTGAAAGAATCTACACGAAATTGTGCCCGATGGCATAGGAGGACACACACACACACACACACACACACACATTTAAATATAAAGTTTTATTTCTTTGTAACGACGAATAAAGCCAAATT
>JAODKE010000040.1:2224314-2235715 GCA_026779605.1 Mormyrus hasselquistii | reverse complement strand
ACACACACACACACACACACACACACACATTTAAATATAAAGTTTTATTTCTTTGTAACGACGAATAAAGCCAAATTAAATATTTGGGGGATACACGTCCTCCCTGGTTCCTGCACCCCGACTGTGCCTATTAATAACTTCCCAGCACCTATATATTAGCCCGAGGTGTTTATCTATAATTACAGTATTTTTGGTACATCGGGTTTGGCTAGATGAATGAATAGGGGGGGTTACCGATAGTATTCCGTTTCGAACCAAAAATTTCAAATTTAAGTATTTATTATTTAGAGTTCAAAAACTTTCTTCGCTGCATCACTACAGTGAAGATTTTATAGCATTATGTGGTTGGTCACTTTATGAAACAACCTTCTTCATAGTAAGACACCTTTCAACTGACGTCCCAGGCGCATCGTTACACTTATTTATAAGGCATGTTTATCAGTTTAACGCTGAATGTTATCGATATACGGGATAGATGTATATTTCAGTGCGTCCGGCTTCCTATATTGGGCCTATAGCATAAGCAAGCAAAGTATCACCATCCAAACAAGCTTTCTAAAATGGAATAACAAAGCTTCGAAGGCGTATTATTTGGCTACAGTTTTCTTCTTCTCAAAAGCTAAATTTTGAATATAGTTCTGTCCTCGACCACAATACTTTGGTGTATTTTTTGGTACTAGCACAGAACCATAAGATATTTTACAGTGTAACAGCATTGTGGTGTATCTCATTATTCTGCCTAAAGTTTTATAAGACCCAATTCTAGTATTATTGATGAATTTCTTTAATATTTTCCAATTTGCTATTGTACAGTTTTGTATAGAACCTTAAAAAATTAATTTAAAAATGCATTATAGTTTAATCATGTATTTAGTGATGTAAAATAAACACTATTTTCATTACAAATTGGAGTTTTTTATTTCAGAAGCAAGTACTTAAATTCTTTTTCATCATTTCATCATCCATTTAGCCTAAAATGTCGTTGCAGTACTGTAGTGTGAGGGGACACATCCGTTCGATGGTAATTTACACCAGAATTGATTTTATCCCCGAGACCTTTTCAGATATTTTTACTATTTTGAAAAGCATAATTTAACTTAAATTAAAGACTGTCAGTCTGTGTACGTTACGGAGTCACTATAAATGTTTTATAATCACAGGGACTAGGAAGGCATTCAAATTAGTTTTTAATTACTGCTATTATTTATTGCTGCCATCCATTCCATAAACTTATTAGCTATGATGAAACAATTTTTAGACTAAAATACGAGCTAAAAGATCTTTTGAAATTCTAAAAATATAGTAGGCCTATATTATCTGTTGTACTCAGTTCCTCTAAGATGCATTTAATTTAGGGCAATATGTAATTTTATTATACATTATTGATAGCAGTAGTATTTACTGTTGGATTTGTCGGAGCTTGTGGGAAAGAAGTATTATTTTTCCAGATAGCGCTAGACAGATGTATAATATAGCAACTGAGATTTGGCCGAGTAAACTTTAAGCGCCAAAAGTTTCAACAGGTTTGTTGGTCAGATACAGTAAAACGTTAATAAGGTCTCTTGGTCAGATATAGTAAAACGTAAATAATTATTCAGTAATATTAATTCCTTTATTTTTACAACGTATATTTTAGACATTTCGCTATATCTATTAAAATAAACTGCAGGATTTTTTCGGTTTTAGCCATTCAGTTTTATTATCAGATACAACATTATTAATATTCTATTCTGAGAAGCTGAATAAGGAAATACCGATATTTCAGTTCATTATTCATTTACTTTTGCATGATGCTTCTGAAAATGTATGCGAGTGTTCGCGAAATTAACAAAATTCGATTACTGTTGAGCAATAAGCGACCACACTTTACAAGACTGTAATTTGTGTTTCAGTGTATTATATACAACGTTGGCATCATTCCGTGGAAGAACACCAGAGACACAACTCGATATTATGTCTAAATGTATATATTGTATTATACGGAGAATACTGAGAATTTCAGAAAACGGCATGCACATGAAATACGTAGATGAATAATGCTTTTTCTATCTATTTATCTATCTTCGTTTTTTTGTTTCTTTTGTTATAAAAGTATAAATATAAAATTTATGATGGGTTCATCACTTCAGGCCCACGGGTGGCAAACATTTTACCTTGTACTTTGACACCCCTTATGGTGTAGATGACATTTTAAACTGAATGTGACACACAACAGCTGTGGGTTGGTCAAGGGGAACCATCATTTAATACATGACGTAGTGGTATTGTCTGCCAATGTTTTTTTCTATAGCAATGGTTTCTATTATTCTCACAATATTTTTGTAAGGAAATAGAAAGTGATCCCAAACCATGACATTGAAGTAAAGGCATTTCATTTAATTAGAAATAAGTGTGCAGCATCAGACAAGTCGTTACCATACCACTATATAACAACTGAGAAGCCATATAAGCTGACTTTCTGAACTATTTACATAATAACCAAACCAGAACAGAGCGTGGCATGTTTAACGACACAATCCACAGAGTCGTGGTCAATGTCCGAACAACAGGGGTCAAAATCATGACAAATCATCAGACAAGAAGTTGAAAATCTATCCAAGGAGAAGTCATGGAAGCTGGTCAAAAGAAATAGGCAGGTTTAAATACAGCAAGTTGATGTCAGTGTTGAGGTGGGCGGAGCTTGGGAGAGAGGAGCTGGCATGGACATCACAAACACAGTGAGCTCATCAAAGAGAAGCAAGACCTAAAGGGTAAATGTAGAAGAATAATCTAGAACAGGGAGCATTAGCAAGATCATCCTGGGGCTAGTCAAAGCCAGGATCCTGTTCATGCAGTTTACTTTTTGTTTACCCTCAGTCACCATATAAAATTGTAAGTCTTCTCTCTTACACAATAAATGGCCCCAGACACTTGTGCTGTAGCACCACGTGACCCTTCCAGAACTTTATTCAAGTTTTGTTTCGTTACATATGTTTATGCGGCGTTGACATCGAAATGGCACACTTCTGTTCTCTTTACTGCTATTGTTAAACCTATTTCCACTGCTAATAAATATGAAATTCCCTTCCTCTTTCCCAGTGTCACGTGACTCTGCTCACCATCCCACAAGGACCAAGTCCTTCACAGCTATTACGTTCTGTTAATTAATTTAGTCTCGAGCAAAGGATTCATCCAAAAATATAAAATCACTAAGTATGTATAACAACAATCCAAAAACATTATAATACCAACTGAAGTAATGAGCCCACAAATGTAAAGGAGTTGATAGTGCAGTTAGTTTGTAATATATAAAAAAATAATATGGTGTATTATTGTGCACTGGGTCTTTCCTTTTTACTTAATCTGATAAGGAGAAAAAATTAAGTTCAAATGATCTGGTACAGAGACAGGTGCTTTTCCTGCTGGAAACTGCATGGACTGCTTTGCATGCTGGGAAGTGGTGTTTTCTTTTTAATTTGACAGGAATAGAATAATAAAGCGGATAGAGGTAAGTGATATCCAAAGTGAATGTGCCCCGAGGCTGGCCAACCTTTGGACGTCTCTCCAGCTCTGGGAACCCTGTACCTGCTCTGTCTACATCTCACACAACCCTCTATGCATCTCACCTGCTTTGCAAAATTAAAAAGCCAAACATAAATTAAGACATTTTAATTGTGAATGTCCAAATGTGGAGTGAAAATAAAAAATTGACTGGGTGTGTATGAGTTAGAAAAAAAACATATATTTCTCTCAGTTCTCGGTTTTTGTAATTACCAGTCGCACCATAAGTCTAACAGTGTATTACCATTTTCGTAGGACCCCTTAGCTGCCCCAGTGAGTGCCTACAGCAACAGGAGTAGGCTAAACAAGGAACTGTGAGAGAGAACAGCACAGTTGCAAGTGAGCTAAAAAAAACACAAAACCATAAAACTGTGGATTACAGTAGTACCGTATCCTTTATCTCCCTGAAACCTGCATTTGGTCCCACACTCATAAACAAAACCACTGTCCTGTGAAACAGACACCACACAGAAATTCAACAGAAAGTGACCATGACGTACACCTTCTGGGAAGTGGTGCAACTCACATCTGCAAATACTAGACGCAGTCACAGGGGAACTATTTGACCATTAATAATCACATGAAAAGGGAAGCATGGGCTATTTGCTGTAGTTACCTACCCATCTTCCAGTAACGTATCTAGTACAGTGATGTGTGTTATATCGTTAGGTTTTTTGCTCCATTTCGTTCGATCATGAAATAGCCTCTAATATTTTATATTACCAGAAGAATCATTGACAAGGTAAGTTTATGGGAAGTAATTCCTTGGATCACGTTACTCAGTGGTATTTCATATTTGCAACAGACCTTTCATCAGTCTGATAGCTTCAAAGTCAACCCACTGCTTCCAGATTAAAGTACAGACCAGAGATTATAAGACAACTTGTATCCAAGTACTTTTAGTGGAAATAACTATGATAAATAAAGTACGATAAAATAGCATCGATTTTCTGTTACATGTAAGAGCAACATATGTGAGGGATGAAGTAAACAAGCTGAAAGCACTTAGCATGCCTGAAACAGCTGGTATTGACTGTACTTTGCCAATGGGAATGAACTTCCAAATGTGTCCTTAAAAGCACAGCTTGCCACATTTGCTTCCCATAAAATCAGAAAATGCTTCAGTTCTGCAGATATAGTAATACAGCAGCTGTTTAACATACAGGATGTAAATGAGAAATCATACATGAAGATTCCATTTGAAACTTAATGCGAGGCTTGGAAAGAGACATAAGGTAGAAGGTGAAGATGAAAGCAGTGATTACTTAGCACAGTGTCACTGTTTTTAATGCTCCATCCATCCATCCATCCATCCATCCATCCATCCACCTTCAATAATACAGGATCACTGAACTTTTTGAATGTGTTGCACATATATTTTAAATAAAATGATCAGATGATTGATTGGTGATAGATAGATAGATAGATAGATAGATAGATAGATAGATAGATAGATAGATAGATAGACCGAAATAGCATTTTATGTTTTGAATTTTTAAATTTTGTATATTATTATATTTATTAATTTATAAGTCTGCATATTGTAAAAATTCAGTATAAATATAGAACTATATTTAGTAAAATCTGTTTTATTTTATTATGTTCAGAATACTAAAACATAAGTGGATGAAAATATCATCTAGAATGATCAGAATTCTGCCCAGAAAAATAAAAATACAACCTATTGATCATGCATCAATTAAAAAACTGACTTAGGTAGCATTTCCAGCAAATCTCAAAGAAAAAAAATGAAACTAAGAATTAAGTTCTTGGATTTGGCTTCAGTAAATACTTATCCAGCTGTGGTCTATAGCTGACCCTGGGCAGGGCTTAGAAATAATACACTTATATGTCCCTTTTCCACACCTGCTTGTCCTATGTAGGTGAAGACAGTCCAGAGCCTGTCCCAGAATCAACAGGCCCAAGGCAGGGAATAACCCAGGATGGGGCGCCAACCCATCGCATGGCAACATATAATACAAATATCAATTTGCACTATAGCATATAAATATATGTAAATTGTGGGGTATTTACAGGTGAGGAAAATGCTTCTAAAATAAATTACCACCTCAATGATGTCTTCATTACAGACAATATGCAAGTCTGTCTTTGTCTTATACGTTTCCATTAACACATTATCTATGCTGCTCAGCTCATTCATTCTGCTGATTTTATTAGCCAACTGTTGTGTCTGCTTCTCTCACACCTACATGCATTTTACAAAGCTAATCTGACATCTAATGACTCCATTAAGTGTGACATGCTAATTGGCTTACCTCAAAATCCTGGCATTTATTGAAATGTATACAGTCAAACCTGAAAAAATAATGATATAGAATATCTTTCTTGTTACCTATTGAAAGGAAATATATATGGACAGACTTTAATGCATAAATCTTAAATGCATGACATTCATCAGTGGAACATTTGTGTTTCTGTAGCAATATGCTTACCTGCTGTTTTTCACCTCTGGTAGAATCAGCATCACACAGCATGTTTTTGTTTGGTTGAGTGGAGAAGAAGGAGCAGGCACTTTGCTTCACCCGATTCCCACCCCCAAATTGCTGATCCATCTCTGTTGCTGGGGGGAGGGGTGGTATTTGAAGCAGCCATGATTTACAGGAGCTAACTATAGATTTAACATTCGCTTTACTGTGTTACTGTAGTAAGACAATCATCATCTCTCGCCAAGTACACATTCAGAAGAAAGTGTACAGCCCTGGTATAGTTTTGTTCCCCGAGGTACAAACAACATGAATGTACCCCCAATGGTACAAATATGTTCCACAGAGTCCATTTTTATACCTTCATTCTCTTCCTACATTTACCTACAGCTAGGGTACAGTTGGCAGACCCTTGAGGGTACAGCCCAAACAACAAGTAATTGCAACCTTAAAGGTACTAACTGGTACTTTTTTCTGACAGTGTAAAAAAATAATGATTGTCATTCTCAGTATTAAGCACTTGTATCTATATCAGCTATACTATACACCTGCACAGGATGTAACCTGGTGATATTCACACTGAATGTGGGGTGTTGACAGCAGTTGTGGAGAGCTCTGTTCAAATGGCATTTTCATACATAGGACATTGAATTGCAATGTAATTTCATCATGTGATCGTCTGAGTAGAGATTAGGAAATAAAAAGCTGGATGCCCCGAACAGAATCCATAGATGGAGTCTTTTCTCCATATCAGTAATACATTGTACAGAACACATCTGTCCCGCAGGGTAAATACTGTCCTCCACAGGTAATAGAACAAGGTACATGTGAACATACAAGGGTTTGTGCCTGGCATCCTTACCCAACCCCCAAAAGGCCATTTGCTTATCCTGACAGGAATTGTGACTGCTCTCACTGCTCCTAGTAAAGGAATAGAAACAGAAGACCATAATTTTGTATATAAAACAAAAAAATGCAAGGAATTGCAGACTTTTTGTTTGTGTGAGCAATAACTTAGAAAGTATTTAAAGGATCTTTTTCAAACTTAGCAGACACATTGTATGGGTGAGGAACTGGGACTTGTTGAACTTTGAGGCAAATCACTGAAGAACACCACAAGCAACAAAGGGAAGGGTGACTGAATTTGAAGCAGCAGTGCTATGTGACCACAGTGTCTTGTGAACACAGTAATTCTAAAAGCATTTAACAGATCTTTCTCAGATGTTGCCGGCATATTATACAAGTTAAGAACTGGAATTTTATTGTGTAATTTAGCCCTAGTCTTAGTCACACAAAATTATTTTATTAAAGTTTGTTTTTGTAGAGATGGTAAGAGTGTTTAAGAAAGGCTTTGGCGATATTACAGTAATATTTACAGTATTCTGCAGTATTTTAATTCTGCAAAATTTATCTTGGCGGACCTCCCCCCTATCCAAGATACCAGAATAGCGTTGCTTTTGACACTACAATCAAGTCAAAATTCTGTATACCACAATATAATGTATGGATGGTATGCCGTTATTATAAATTAGATAGTCGCCAAGTCTAGTGTAGGGGGTACAGCTAGAGATTGGGGGTGTGTGGGAGGAGTAGTCATTAGATTTGGAGATGCAGGGGATACATTGTTGTCCTGCTGACAGCATCTAGCTTGCATATGGCATCGAAAATAGAGAGGACCCTTGGTGAAGAATTCCAACAGTTTTTCAGTTCTTTGGAGGCCGAAGGGTGCCATACTTTTTCTTACACGTTTGTCTTAGGCATTAAGTGCAAAAAGTGAACAAACATTACAAACTTGAGTATATTGCTAAATACATTGTCATTGTCTGATGAAAATCACTTATGTCCACATTTTGATAATTGTGACTTTTTATTATAGATGAAATATATCTCCTCTGCCTAATAACATTTGACATCCAATTTACCAATGAAAAGATGATTCATAAAGTAATTTAATTAGTATTAATGTTTGCACCGATTAACATTTGTATTCATGATGGTTGTACATATAGATTTATTTATAGATTTAATTATATTGCAGATTTTAACTTTTTAATTTGATTCCAATGTTGATGGCTAGACAGCTAACATCATTGTTAATTGTGAATATAAAGCAATATTAGTTTGCGTTTTGTTGACTGCCTTGTTTGCCTAGCTGACAACAATCCGTACAAGTCAACACTCATGAAATCATGGATTTTTGAAGGCGCGTTTTTCAATGGATGACAATGATATTGTGCTGGGCTAAAGTGACTAGAAGGTTTGTGATGCTCATACCGCACATTTGAGGAATTCTGTGTCTCATTAAAACAGAAACTCACAATCACATAAAAAAACTGCTGTACATGAGACCAGTACAAAAACAATTATCAGCAAATCTTCCGAAAGCATTATAACACAGTTTGGCAACGGAAAGCAGGTGATAAACATGAAAGTTTTACCGGGTGTACTGAAAATGAAGCCAAAGAAGTTCTTTGACGAATGAACTACATAGATACACGACACTGGAGCAAACACACAGGAAATATTCAATGATCTTTAATGTCAATATATACAGACCTTGGAAAAAAATAGAATCTGGAAAAACATAATGAAATAAATACAATATGATACAATTTTTTTTTTTTTTTTTACACTGAGGTCCCCTCAAAAACCATTTTTACCTTTAACTCTCACCTCAGCAGTAATACTGTACCATAAACACATCTAAATGTGTAAAGACCACTATATATCTTATTTGTTTTGACCTGCTGCAATATATAAAAAAATAAATAAAAAAAAAAGGTTTTCAAGATGAAAAACTTCTAAAGAGGGAAAGTGTGTTAAAATCACAGCTTTGCAAGGGTGACATTCTGACAAGCCATGTCGTAAAACAAGTAATACATTTTATCTCATCTTATATTGATAAGTACTAGAAAAACCAAAGCTGTAGTTCCGAAACACAAGAAAGCAGGGCCATAGTGATGTTAATTGCATTCTGTAAAGTACACAGTGTATGATTAGCAATTTCTGAAACAACGGAACATGAGCTGCAGTGTAAAAACCATAAGTATCAGGGTCGGGTGAAGGGGGGGCTGGACTTTGCTTCCGGTTATTCAAACTTGAACACACAGTGCACCAGTAGGCCAGTCACAGTGCATGGGAAATATGAGCTGGTATTTCAAGCAGCTTAACGCTGATCCAGGGAATGTTTTCCCAATAGAGCCAAAGACTGGATTTCATTAAAATCTGCAAACATTTCTGCGTGTAAAGCCTCTCAAAGGGGAATCAGAGTTCTGTCAGCTGTAGGTGTTTCCTACGGGCCGAGATGCTAAACTTAAAATAAATAAATCGATGGAGCCAGAGTGACAGAGGGCGACAATGGACAGTGAAATAAATAAATTACTTAAGCGAACGAAGCATGGTGAAGGAACCGTCTCCCGATTGGCCACAGAGTTAATTTCTTGCTACATGTCATTGGAGGTGACCTTCTTCATAGTTCTGCGCTGGGCGAGATTCGAGGCTGCTACAGGCTCCAGGACTGGCTGACTTGCTTTGTGGCTCAATGCGGAATACGTCGCAGCCATAGCACCCTGTATAGAGAACAACAGGCAAACAAATCAGTCACATAAAAAAAAAAAAAAAAACAGGTCAGCGTTTCATAAGGAACCCTAAGCCTCTTGATGTGTTTTTAAATATCATAAGCATACTGAGTTGAGATGGATCATGTTTTGACTGTAGTCAGTATCTGGATCCATTTCAGAGAAGAAATGAACTTGGGACTATGTGCTGTGTCGGCAGTTATTGAGGAGTATTAACTAAAGACTAAACCAAAATAACTGTCTCTGATATGAAGCAATGTACACAAACGGTAATGGTTAAAAAATGAATGGATGATATTTACACTTTGCTCTTCTATGCGAGGAAACTAAGATGAGAGTTAAAAGTCGAATTGTGTTTATTGTGCCAGGCAGCGTACAGGTAAGCATGCCAATGACGCTGACTGAGGAGGAACGATAAAATCAAACGTCTCCTTTGCACTGTGCTTTTTAAAATCACCATTAAAATAAATCTAGTAGATACTATTGACTTTGCAGTGATCTCACACTATAACATGTACTCTCCTTTTATTTATTTATTTATTTTTTTTGAGAGAAGCACACCTAACTTAATATTTTATGTCAAGATACTGCTGTGAATTTAACTAGATAATTAATGCAGTCAACATCTGTTCATTAAACTTCATTGTAAAGCAGCGACTGCACACTTTTAATCAAAAGAAATTTGGTCATATATATTTTAATAACATACAGGTGTTGATATATTTAGGTATACACATGTACACGTTTTGTGGATAACAGGAGTTGTGATTCTGGAGCTAAAAAGACTTTATTCATTAAAAGGCCAAATATGGTTCAGCCCATTATGGCAATTCAAATATCTTTTAAGGGCAGCAAATGACAACTGAACAATAAAATCAACCGATGAGCATCTCTAATGATGGGAATTTTTAGAACCGGGTCCATCGTAACAGCTGACCTTGACAAGGTGGGGCGCATCGTGCCGCGTGAGCTGGAAGTGCGGAAGCTGGTCCCTGCAAGTGATCCATGGGTGTTTCAGGACCTGTTCGGCTGAGTAACGCTGGTGAGGATCCATGTGCAGCATGTGCGACAACAAATCCTGCCCAGAGATCCCCACAAAAAGGGACAGTGGATAACAATGCAGAGAGCAGGAGGCCAATGACACACATTATTCTAAATTACAGCCGGTAATTAAAGAACCAAGACAGAACCAAGAATTTAGGGGTGTTTTAACTAGGTTCATTCTATGGATTTAATGGGTTTAAACTAAATTTACATTGTTTATTACATGCATATGGTGAAACTACAATATAATTTCTATAAAACAACACATAGAGCTATAGCTTCTCAATTCATCAGTACAGCAATGGGAAAAATAGGTGATTGTATTACTGAGCATATTTTTCAGGAGACCATATTCAGAATTAAAAAAGCTTTTCCCAGATAAACTGACTCATTTACATAGCTGATCTTATTCTCTGATTGTCTGGGTCTGTACAAATGCATACTTCTTGTTCTCTATAATTGGACAATACCTCCTTGTTCAAATTATAAGAGAATCCTACCTTAGATGTGTCAGACACAGTGTCCCAGTTGCCCCCGCTTAGGGAAAACTTGCCACTGCCAATGCGCAGTAAGATTTCCTCGGGTGTATCATTGAGCCCATTGGCAAAGGGGGTGTAGCTGTGACGGAATTTGCATAGAAAGTGGTCAGGCAGATGGCAACAGGTCAACGTCCACAATCCACTTCAGTCCTTGAAGCTGCAAGAACCCATTCAGCAGCCTTAATCTATCCACATTGTCACACAAAAAACCTCTTATAGTATCTTAAAGTCCGTCCATCCGTCCGTCCATCCATCC
>JAODKE010000040.1:2201681-2224214 GCA_026779605.1 Mormyrus hasselquistii | reverse complement strand
TCCATCCATCCATCCATCCATCCATCCATCCATCCATCCTATTCACTAACGATCATACAGGTTAACTGGCTTACAAAACAAAATGAGGGTGTGGTTGCAATTACATTTGAACTCTTAAGCACCTGAATGTTTTAACACACAGTTCAAGAAACTGAGTCATTAATTCTCTGTTACAAAATAAAGTTCACCATATCACCAGTACATGTAGCCAAAACCTTACCCCGCCAGCATAGTGTACAGCAGCACTCCCAGACTCCAGATGTCACAAGCAGCATCATATCCTTGGCGCATCAAAACCTGAAACACATCAAAATGGCTTTTCGTAAAATATCATAATCAGCTGACCGAAATCCCTTCGCGTGCACAAATACCTTTACCTCAGGAGCGACAAAGTTGGCTGTGTAGCAGGGAGTGAGCAACAGGCCGCTTTCGCCACGCAGCTGCTTTGCAAAGCCGAAGTCACAGATGCGAATGGAATCAGGATTCCCCGAGTCGTCCATGTAAAGGATATTGCTGGGCTTTAAGTCGCGGTGTACCACCTGCGACACAAACAGGACAAGCAGGCTTCACAGGCAAGAAAAACTATTTTTAAACAGATATAGTTTTAAGAATATTACTTTAAAATAATGTATACAGTGCAGTGGTTAAGGGCATGGAGCCTTCTTAAACATGACAAAATATGGGGGAAAAAATAAAACTAATTTTTTTTTATGCTCATAATGTGGCTTATGGGCTTTCGTAGGCGGTGGTATCTTAATGGTTAGGGAAGCGCACTCGTAATTGAAAGATTGCAGGTTCGAATCCCTGACCAGCAAGGCACCACTAAGGTACCCTGAGCAAGGCACCACCCCCAAGCACTGCTCCCCGGGCGCTGAATTAGCTGCCCCCTGCTATGTCACATTATCACATATGGGTTAAATGTAGAGGCCACATTTCGTTGTTGTGTACTGTGGTGTGTCAACAATGACAATTAATCACTAAATTCCAATGTCACAATGTCTTCCTTAACAATACCATAATTTATACTGACAAAGTTTGCAGTGGTTGTTGAATGCATAGTTGTTCTAAATATAACTTTATTCCAGAGAAACTAAGGTGATATTTTCTCTCCTACATGTACAAATCTTATTAACTACCGTATGAGTACTATTCTATTTGATAAATTATTCACCAACAAATAGTACCGCAAGTCTTGCTACACATATATATCACACCATGGATCTGTTCAAACATGATCTATATATTAGTAGTAGTACCAAAGTCCAATATAACAAGGAATCTTTGAGAGAAAAGCACCATGCAAATGACGTGATATGGCCTGAACAAGAAACACTACTTGACTGCAAAAACAGCTATTCAACTGAATGATAGTGATGTGCAATAAATTGTTCTTTTGAACTGGTTCTTTTCAGTGATTCAGTCAAACTGTTGCAGAGGTTGAAGTCTTAGATTTAAAAATATAATTGTCTTACATTTGGTTTTCGTAGGCTGTCTGTAGCCATCAGAGGTAGACATTTCAGGTCCAGAAAGTAAAAATCCAAACCAGGATTTTGTTTCAACCAACTAGTTGTGTACTCTGTGACTGTGACTCTTTATGTTCAACTGGTCGGTTGAAACAAAATCCTGGTCTGGATTTTTACTTTCTGGACCTGAAATGTCCACCTCTGGTAGCCATGTTACCTTGAGTGCCACTGCATACCATACACCATATAACATAACCTGTTACATTTGTGCTGTGTGCATTAGGGCTATGCGATATGAGGGTATATACTGGACTGCAAAATAAAAATGCCTTGATTCATATTACACTATCATTTATTACGTGGTGTCGCAAAATATGCTGTTCACGGCAACATTTTTTTGCATCATTTAGATGACGGTCTGCAGTGTTACACGCCACCAGGTGGGAGGTGACACTTCCATGCGAGTTTTTCTTGGACTTTGTCTTCTTTGGGTTACAGATGATAATCTGTCAATCAGCTATGCTCCAAAAAAATCCACAAATGTTTTTTTTTTTTTTTTTTTTTTTAAACTTGTGTTGTGTAAAATCCACAAAAATATGAAGAAATCTGTACACATGAAGAAAAATCAGAATTTCACCTAGAGGAACTGGAGGCTTGCATAAAAGAGTTAATAAAAACACACTGATAGAGACCTGCAGGAACACCTGATGAAGGCAGGAACAAATATATCGGTGCAAATCTAAGAAGAACATTAAACTAGCAAGAGCTTCATAGCCAGACACCTCACCTCACCCCACTATCAACTAAGAAGCACATTAATAGTCAACTTGATAAGGAATTTGGTCAAAACTATAGAGTTATGGGATGTAGTTTAAAGGAGAGATTAGATTAGACAGGACTGTCGGGACTCATCAGATATGTTTGGCGTAAGGCAGGAATAGCTTACGACAAGGAGAACACCATCGTCTCGGTGAAGTATAGAGGTCATAGTCCTGTTGTGTAAGATTCACATTGCTGATTCGGGGATGAACAATCTTGACTTTCCATAACAACCATAATCCCAAGCATACGTCAAAGTCAGCCACATCGTGTTTTGGGTGTCAGACCAGGAACGTCTGAGTGGCCCAACTCATTAGCCAGATTCAAATCCCATTGAAATATCTGGTGGCATTTAAGGACAGCAGAGCCATCCAGGACACTAATGAATAGGAAGAGTCCAGCAGAGAGGTGTCAAAGCTTCTGAGCAGATACGGGAAATGATTAATGGAGGTTATGAAGGATAAAGGATAAAATTCTGAGCTTTGGGGGATGAAAAATGGCACAAATAGACGCGTGAGATTAGGATTTGTTTGATTTAAATTATTAGTAAACTTTGTTCACAGAATCACCATAAAATATATTCTTTGTTTACTAAGGCCTTAGATGATATATTTTCATTAAATCTTACTCTCATCAACAAGATTATTTTGATTGGAACTGTATTAGAAATTGATGATTCTGGAAAGTGGAATGACGTGTCAGTATTTCTATTTTGACGTTTCACCACTTTTGACTATATGACTATTCGGCATGTTTTCGTAAATAACGAAGTAACCTAATCTAAAACACCTGAGTGGTATTTGCCTGCTGTATGTAAAAAGCATGACCGATCCATTTAAAATTTTAACTTATAAAGGCCATCTGAAAGTTGAATATCTACCACAGCCTGACAGCGACGAGTCAGATGATGACTTAGGTACCCGAATGTGTCTGAGGGGCCAACAAGGTTTTCAGGGTATATTCCAGAAAAGAGCTGCAGAAAACCTGAGCAACTGCCCTCTCGAAGTGAATTCAAACTGAAACCAGAATATTTTTGCTGTTTCATTTTATTTTAACCTTGACCTGAGAAAGCTGCTGCTCCTCTAATGACTGTGTATATATATATATATATGTGTGTGTGTGTAAAATCAGCACTCACCCCTTGGCGGTGTAGGTAATCCACTGTCTTAGTGATGATGTATAGCACAGCACTGGCTTCACGCTCCGAGAAATATTTTTGCCTGAGGATCTTGTCCAGCAGCTCCCCCCCCTTCATTAATTCTGTCACAAGGTACACAAAGCGGCCCTCATCATATGCCTATGACACAGAGGGGGGGGGAGGGGGGCATTAAAAGCCAGAAGTTAGTCATATGTGCAAAAAAAAATTAAATATGCACTTGGCCACAAGGTGGAGTTGATATTACTATTATTACTACCTGCTCTTACTAGTAATACTAAAGAAATAATATGTTAAATCTTATTATCAACAAGTGACAGAAAACAAAAACAATTATATTTGCAGGGTTATAATACAAATGTGTGTTTTGTATATAAGAATACACAGTGGACAGGGAGATGATGTCTACATACATCTTTCAAAGTGATGATGTTGGGATGCTGTCCATATCGCATAAGGATCTCAATCTCCTCTGAAGGATCCCTCTTGCTTTTGTCAATGATCTAAAGTCAAAGAAAAATACTTAAATATACGTTTTAAAAGCATTAAATCATTTAAAAATACACCAAGAAAATAGTAATAGCAGATATTTTATATTTAACAGTATTAAAACAAACCCATGCAAAACCCACAGTTGTATATTTAAATGTGTGAATATTCAAAATGTGATGCAAACAGCCATTCTGCATTCCTTTGATGAACACTAACATTTATGGGGCCAGAGATAAAACACATTTCTTATTTAGAGACACAGATGCTAGCTTATTTAAAGCACACTGTATTGCACATGAATCCTATTGATATTTACTTGTATAGTAGATAACATATTTTTTAGGTTTACTTAACGCAGAACCCAAATTTTTCTAATCACTAGCTCTTAAACTTCATCTGATTTGAATAAGGAAAGGTCAGACTAACTAAAAACTCTTGTCTTCATCCACATGGTCACAAAGCAGCGTGCAGTAAACGTCGCAAACAAGGCTAACCTTAACAGCGAACTCCATGTTATTGACCCGATGGATGCAGCGCTTGCAAATGGAATAGGAGCCCACACCGATGTCCTCTTTCAGTTCATACATCTCTGCAAACAGCGAGGAACTTCCGTGGAGCTGTAGGAGGTAAAGGCACAGCAAGATTTGGGGAAGATGGTAGATGCATGGTCTGGATTCACCTCTAGTTCGGTTTGAATGTGAACTGGAGACAGCAGAGCTGGTGACCACTAAGGACTATCGACTCGCTTGATCTGGATGTTTCATTTTGAGAATTGATTCTGAAGTTAAAATTATTTGTTTATTTGGGACATGTTAATATTATAATAGAGAGCAGCACATGAACTCCTACAAGGCAGGGCCGTCTGTAGGGGAATACTGTCAAGGGTACAGACACTAAGACAGACCTACGTGCACATAGACCCCACCGCAACCCCTGGAAAATTTTATCACCAGGATCGAGTTAACACCTGATATCAGAATCGGGGATACAGACCCGGGTATTGGAAGGAATCTCATCTAAGATCACCAGTGGTATCGCCCACCCCTAGTGTACACTGGTCTACAGTTTACCGCCGCTGCTTGTGCATGAGCTCAACATGCACTCTCTGAGCCATTCATAATCATTGCCATTCTTGCTGCTGAATTCAGCCGTAGATTGTGAAGTGCCTTATATGAAATTTAACAAAAACGAATGAGGAGGAGGAATGTGAAGAAGAAATACTTGCCCTAAAGACATTCATCTTCTGCTAAGTGGAAATATTTTGGATTCCACGGCAATAATGTTTAGCAAAAGCAAGTGATTTGTCGGCACTGCTTGTGCCATCATCACCAACTTGTTTGACAGAACTTTGCTGGTAGATAATTTCTACTTGGGTGTAGTTTATTTTGTGTAGATTTTCAAGTTTTGTTTTATAAATATTACAGTCTTCACTATAAAAATTTCAAATATTGTGATGCGATTTTTTCCCCCTATTTTGTTCAGCTATATTAATCAGTTCTTGAATCTACAAAAGCAGAAATTAACACAACAATCAAGCAAAGTCTGCAAAATTTGCAAGAGCTTGCACCACAATTTTTCTGCAAGAAATGGCAAAATCAACAGACCGCTTTCAACAGGACCATGACACGTCCTGTGCTGTCACTAAAGAGACATCTAAAGAGTTATGTTACTATATAAGCAAACTAACAGTATCCCTATTACCTACAAGCCAAAAGTGCTTCATAAAATGGCAATAAAAAAGTACCTCACAAGCATTTTTCATGTAAACAAATGAACTAAAATAATGACATAAGGCTGTTTAATGCTTACCACTTGTGTTATGAGTTCAAGAGAGAAGTAATCTAAGAGAAAGTGGACAATATTTAGTTGTATTCAGTTTATATTGTATATAACCCCAGCAAAGCTCACTTGGATACTGATTCCATTCTTTCAAAAACATTCAAGTATCTATACTACTCTGACTACTACAGCTGTGCTGTGTTGAAAGGTATCACTGTTTCAAAATAAACACTGTCTTCGACTTATGGCTGGGTTCTATTCCAGCATATAAGGCAGGGGTCTCCAACTCCGGTCCTGGAGAGCTACTATCCAGTAGGTTTTCTTTCCTATCTGGCTTCTGATGAGCCACAACCGCTCCTAATATTTACCTGACAACTAGTGTCAGGAAGGAGAGAAAACCTACTGGATAGTAGCTCTCCAGGACCGGAGTTGGAGACCGCAGATATAAGGTGTATATCAAAATGGACATATGTCGGAATCTGAATATACGGTATATTGTACCAGCTTCTAACATAAAAAAAGCAGGATTCCTAGACACCAATTATCTATGTTATGTTATATGTAACATAAATATGAAAAACTTTTTGTTTAAGACTTTAACGTAATCGAAATAGTGCATGAAACCAAACGTCAGTCTCCCACACATCAGTAGCCCGCACGGCTCAGTTTCCTGTCATGTTTTCTTCTTGCTGGGATCGGTGGTGTTCTGGGATGGGGAGGGGTGTCTGACAGTAAGTTCCTTTCTCCTTAAACCCCCCTCCTCATACTTCTGCCCGGTACTGCGCATACCCCTGGCAGAAGCTAACCAACCAATTAGATATTTTTGCACACGATTCTGTAGATTCGCTACTACCATTTTTATTACCAAATATATGGTTATATTATTTGCGAGTCGCCGCAAGTTGGAAAGTAGGGGACAGCCTGTATAAACAACTTCCAAAAAAAGTCGAGTACAAACTAGGGTGTTATGCAACATCCTTCATGTAACTGCAAGTGAAACAGATGCGCAATCCATCTGTTTTTACACGTCGGCTGTCTTCGACTGCCATCATGCAGCTTCTTACGCACGACGGCCAGCAAAACTGCAAGTTAAATACAGCTTGCAATATCCACACCCTTCCACATTACAAGTGTTGCACTATTACTATAAAAAGCACCCTCGACCAAATATTTTACGCAGTCAAAACTACTAACTTTATTTGATCATTGGGTTTGTGTAGGGTAGGTCGGTTTGCATTATGACTATGGGTGATTACGCTTTGGCTAATACCTGCACAATAGGAAGGATGCTGATGTGTGCTGAGCTTTTTCCCTCTTCTAGGGAGGCTGGCGCCACGAAGCTGAACCCCTTGAAGAGCTGGTGTGCGTTGGCACTGGGCGGGATGCCTGGAGAGTCTGTGCACACGATCACAAGCAATGCCGATACAAAAAACTGCATGTCGGAAAATCGGTCAGCGGACAGAATTCATTCTTGTTGCAGAATTGGTAATTGTGTTGTAGTACTGGCAACTGGCATTTCTTATTGTAGTACTGTAGTATTTTGCTTTATTTTAAACCTTCTGGAAAAGTTCTGAAGCAATCATATAAATGGTAACATGATTCATTTTAAAAATGCTGACTCAATTAAGGCACATAAGACAGATCAAGCTACAAACCTTTTGGGGTTTTAGCTGTGAATTCTGGGTCAAAGCAGAACGTGTCGTCTAGCTTGCCTGCGGCTGGTCGGAATGGAGGCTGCAGCTCCCTCCTGTGCAGTTTCTGCAGAGTGACACCGGGAACCGCATGAGCTCATCCGTACACCCAGCTTCACCTTCCTCGAGTTCATGCACTTAGAATATTCCAGCTTCCTTCCACAACCCAGGATCATGCCGTCAACTTCAGTTCAGAAGGCCATCGATACCCTGCATGCCTCCCATTATTAAACACATCAACCATAAGAGGATAATTGCATTTAAAATAAAACTTATAAAATAATCAACTTTACTTTGGACAAAAAAAGCAGTAGCAAACAATAAAGTTTTATATTATATTAATAGCCTGGTGCCTATGCAAGGCAGCAGAGGGAATAAGGGTGGGGTTCACTCTGAATGGTGAGCCTTAGAAACTACATTGAAACAAAGGCTGGACAAAAGACATCAGCATCCAGCATAATTTTCTTTCTGTATGCTGAGCAAAATTACTGTAGTTACTAGGTTACTTGTAACCATTAAGAATATTCATGACCTATGCATGATTGGATAAAACCCGAACTGGAAGAAAACCTGCATCATCTATTATCACGCACTTATGGCACTTTTCCACTGCCACCAGAATCCAAGCCGTACCCGACCTGTACTTCGAACTGTCGGCTGTACATTGCAAAATATGCGAGCCGTAACCAAGCTGACACAGCACTGTTTACTAGCAGGGCTGAAAACATGACCAAACTGAGCTGGTTGCATCGCTGCCATCTGATTGGTTGAAATGTACATAGTACATTATCGGTTAAATGCAGGGGACACGTTTCATCGTTGTGCGCCGTGTCGTGTTAACGATGATCACTGATCTCTAAATTCTAATTCTACATAAGTGTCTTTTCATATTCAAATTCGACAACGCCTTTACCGGGGCGACCCTTCTTCAGTGGAAAACCAACGAGAGCTGGAACCAATGCCATAACTACCCTCTCATTGAGTCATGGCTCAGTTCCTATATCCCTTATCCTTGCTGCTCTCCATCGCTGTGTACGGATAGCTGACCTTTGGTGAACGGAGGTGGGGTCAATCTCATTAAGCTAGTATGTTTCCTGCTGGCGAGGTAGAGGCCTTCTCTTTATGCTAGCTGCTGTTGGCTGCTAAGCGTGCCTCAGTGAGGTCATCAGCATATCCCAGGAATCCCAGCTAGCGACCTGGCAGACTGTTACACTTGTTTAGCCAAAGAGGACACATTTAATACTTACGTTCCAGTCAATGGTTGAGAAAAAGGGATGCCTTTTGATCTCCTCCACCCCATCTGAGCCTGCTCCTGTGAGATGGAGGACCAGTCTAACATATAAACGATGCAACAAGAGAACTAATGACCAAGGAAAGTAATAAACAGTGAGGTCAACTCTCACAAACCTTCCCAAAAGAATCTGGACATTCTTCTAAATGCATATTTTAAATATATCTATCACTGATCTTCATTGACTTCAGAATATGCAGTTACAAAGACCATCCACTTTTGGGTGTAGCATGATTTAAGCATTGATTTTTTCCATAAGGTAGCATTACTAGCGACGTTTATTTTTATTACTACAGACTTTTAAATAATGTTCCACAAAAAGAAAACAGAACAGAACAGAAACATACCTAAACGATTAGCTGGGTTCCTCTTAAACAACATTCTCAGAAGACTCTGCGCTTCCGAGCTTAAAAACTGTGGCATTCCCAATTTAGCTCTATGGACCAGAGAAAGGGGAAGTGCGTTAAGGTAATTTCTTTGGGAAACAAATGAAATATTTGAAAGGACCATCGCACTGCTTACTTCAGAATCATGTTCATGGTCTCGTTCCTGTCTTTGCCTTGAAATGGCAGAGTACCAGTCAACATTTCAAACTACGAAGGCAAAAGATAGAATTCTATTAACATACACAGTACTTTGTCACAGGCTGCCAATATACCCATGTACTTGCTGATTCAACCATGATTGGCTAATCAATACCTCAACACCCATTATAAATTATAATATAAAATATACAACTAAATAAGTTAAGTGAGCTGGTGAGGAAATATAATTGATATCAAACATGGAATGACTGAGGTGCCTCTGAGAAGAATTTTGGGAACTGGTGTTCATCTAGCCATTCAACAAAAATAAATAAATAATTAAATAAATATAGAAATTTTTAAGGAACAGAAACATTGAGGAAGTATGCACTTGTTATCCAGATTAACCGTTTTTAACATTTTCTTCCACGCTCCAAGACATTTTTATAGTACCGTTTACATGTCTCATTAGAAAAATGACGTACACTACTTTCTGTGGAAAGACACGACATTGTATGACCTGCTGATGTTAAAGGTTATCTACATGTGAAAACTGATTTGGCACCCATTTATTGCTGTAAAACTATTTAAAAAACATATTCAATTCAAATATAAATGCAATATTTGTACGACGAAAGGCCTCAGAGGAAACAAAGAAAAACAGCAACACAGATATTTTAAATATAATAAGTGAAGTGATTATTTGATTGGTTGAAATGTACATAGTACATTATCGGTTAAATGCAGGGGACACGTTTCGTTGTTGTGCACTGTGTGGTGTGTTGTGTTAACGATGATCACTGATCTCTAAATTCTAATTCTAAATTAAAGGGTGATTTTAGCAGAGGTTCTGAAATGGCTAAACTGACGCACTTTGACAGGCATATCACAGTTTTACACCAGCACGAGGATAATTTACATGTAATTTTCTTTGCCTGTCTAAGACTTTTGCATAGTACTGTATATCCAGAAATAAGACCTCACAAAAACTTATATGCAGCTAAAATACTTACCATTAGAACCCCTAGGGACCACCAATCAGCACTCTGGGTGTGGCCCCTTCTGTTCACCACCTCAGGGGCCATGTACTCCACAGTGCCACAGAATGAGTAAGCTTTCCTATCCTGATCAACTGATTCCTTACTGAGCCCGAAGTCTGCAACAGAACCACAGCATCATTAGTCAGAGAACACACTTAAGAAAAACTGCCTAATGAGCAATTCAAGTATAATATATTAAGTATCTTAGCTACCAAGAGAAAATCTCATCCACTGCTTTTCGTGGATTGTTTTTAAAATATATATTTAACCTAATTCAGCTGAATTCCAATACTGGCAATCAATCAACACAATTTCTGTTAACAATGGTTTATGTACGCATGCGCAAAACACAGCACACGACTAAATCACAGATACATAAACCACGCGTACCTGTTAACTTGATATGTCCAGCTTCATCAAGCAAAATGCTGAAAATTAAAATCAAATTCTCCAATACAGGTACACAAAAAGACATTCACAAATACAAATACAAAGCACATTACTTAATAAAAAAAAAATCATAAATATATATTTGTTTCTACTCTGGCTTTAGAAATCGTAGAAATCATACAAAAAGTTGATTCTACCTGAACAACCGTAATGTGTGCGGTAAACTGTTCACATTACGAATCAACAGCTATTGAATATTGGCCATAAAAGGCATAAATAGGCAAACACAATCGAGGTGTTGTGTATGATGTAACTAAACTGCACTGTTCTATGAGTGGAGATGACTTTCACACTTATTGTGGAAGGTAACATGAGGGGTCTTTTGGGTTGTGCTCATAGGGGATGTGATACTTTACTTCTCTGGCTTCAGGTCTCTGTAAACAATGCCTAGGTTGTGAAGATGGTCCAACGCAAGGGCCAGCTCTGCAAGGTAGAATTTCACATCCTCCTCTGTAAACATAACCTAATAAGAACTGGACAGATTTACCCTCTGATCTCTGTTCACACACACAGACAAGACAAAGAATTTACAATTCAATGATTTCTACAAATGTGGAAAATCAAGTTGTTAAAATCAGTACAACAGACAGATATATTCAAAACGTTATGAATGTTCACAGTTGGAAATAAGAGAGGGAAAAAAAATTAAAAATAAAAAATTCGGTAACACTTGACAGTATTAAGAGACATTTGATGGTTAACAAGAAATATTGTCACAAAAAGCAAGAAAGAAAAAAAAAAAAACTTATACAGGAATATTTAAACCACATTCAATTAGGTGTACTGTAAATTACCTACTGTTTAGGCTATTAAAAGGTTTAAGTCTACTGAAATGTGCAGTAAAACTGAAAGATGCAAAGATATCATATAACCTTTATGTTTCAATATTTAAGTGCAAGTTACAATGGTAGATCATTCTGTAGTCGGCAAATTGTTGAAATCAAACTATGATTGTTGGTAAAGATCAACTATGTTTATTCGCTTCATTACAAAATAAATATAAAAATAGCACATTTCTTTTCAGTAACGGAAGCTCAATAAACAAAATTAATAAATGGAAGAAAAGACACGATAATCAGGTGATCTTAAAACTACACAACTTCACAAAAAATATGAATTGCTATAGCTGCAATATTAAAATGCACTTGGTGAGTTTATCAGAACTGGAAAAGCCAAACCTACACATTAGATACCATTCATCTAAAAATGGACAATAAAATAAAAAGTGAACAATGAGCTTACCTCTTTGGATAAACGAGTAAATACATCTCCACCTCTGAGAAAATCCAAAATCAAATATAGCTTTCCTTCTGTCTGAAAAGCTGTAAGATGATTATACCGTTAAAAGGGGCAAAAGATATATTCTAACAATTCTAATGATTCTAACACCGTTTCATGATTGTGTACTTCAACTGTACAAATTAAGTGCATACTTTCTAACGCGCATGGGCAACAGAAGTGTTTGACCATATATACAACTACTAAATAGCAAAACTAAAAATAAGAATACTGAAAACATTTTGACGACTGACGTATATAAAACTCTTCAGAGCACACAGAAAATGCATGAAATTTAAACACTAATGGGTAAGTAAACAACTCACCATAGTGCAATTTTACTATAAAGGGGTGATTCACTTCTACTAGAATATCCCGTTCCATTTTTGTGCGAACACGGTCTCTAACTGTTGAGACAGAACATTTAAATGTTATACACATAAATACAAGTGTTCTTCATAACGTTTAATCCTATGTGCCATAAAATAAAGTCTTCACGGGCTCAGTTTTTAATGTAAACATTAGTAAAACAGCAATATGCAAAAAGCACTCAGGAAATTACCAAGAAATTCAAATATGTACTTGAATGTTATTTGCGCTGTAAAACAGATAACTCCTCAGATATATAGGTGACATTAACAAAAAAAAAAAAAAATATATTTTTCCTATTTCTTCATTAGTTTTAATGGCAAATAGGTATTAAGCCACAAATTAAAAGAAACAGCACCAGAAAACAAGCTGGAAACCTAATGGAATGGAATTTAAATTTTCGGTATAACAGTAATATTAAATCAAACAATGGTACGTTCTTGAAGATATAGTTTTCCCATTTTGAATTTAAATGCAAAGAGGCTGTTGTATATTGCACACATCATGCCATTTTGCTAGACAAACGACTATATGTGTACACATACACTGGTAATGTACACGTACACTGACATAAAATGATATCATAAAGGACATAAACATGCTGATACTTATCTGGCCAGACACACCTTTTAAAGATGCTTTCTTCAACACTTTCATTGCATAGAGTTGTCCAGCATCTGGACCGATGACCTTTCGGACAAGAAATACCTAAAACGGAGGAGCATGCACGATTCTATTCAGATGTTATGCTTAATTAAGTCCAGTGTAGCAGAGAGATAAAAAAAAAACAAGACAGGCACCTCCACCATATTACAATTAAAAGTCTCAAAGTTCCCAGTGGGCTTTTAAAACAGCAGGCAAGTTCTATTACAATAGTTAAAGAATTTCTTGACAAATACAAGCATGTTACATAGCATGACTTTTAGGGCTGTTGCGATCACGTTTCCATGTAAGTGTGATTATAAGGCACATGTGCAATAATCTCCAGGGCTTCAGATGATGGGTGAAACATGTGTCCGAACGCCGGCTTTTGGGTAACATACAGACGTTTACTTAAGCCGACAATTTGGTAAGTACCTAAAATGTTAATGAGATGCTTACTGTGATGCCCATAAGGCAGCTGTCTGTATAAATTAGGTGCATCCTTAAGTTTAATAAATATGTCGGACTTTCTACTATAAAAAGTACCAACACGCCATCCACGTCTTTTTACCCTGTTTATCCACAATATCTCCTCCTTCAAAAGATGCTGTGGCTGCTGGGCTTGTCCCTGGTTCACTGCCACTTCGATGCTTTTATCCCCCACGATTTCCCAAAACAGTAGTTTACCACATACTCTGCTAACCAAAAACCATAAAAGTAAGCATACGCCTAATTTATACAAAAACTGACTTACGGACTCCGCAATAAGCATCTCATCGATATTTTAGACACACCACTAAGCCGTTCACCAAATCATGAGCATAAGCAAATGTCCGTATAGCACTGAAAAGCCCGTCATCGAAAGCCCTGCCGATCGCGGCACATGCGCCTTACGATCGCGGCACACGCGCCTTACGATCGCGGCACCCCTAATGACTTCCGGTCCAGCCATCCCTCCTTCCGTCACGAGCGGCAGGACGCCCACCTTTCCGAAGGAGCCTTGGCCCAGCACTTTGAGTAGCTCAAAATGAGAAGGGTCTGCCTTCTCACAGCCCTCCTTCACATGGTGGGTAATGGGGATCTCCTTGTAAGCGCCATCATCCTGTGGAGGTATGGACACCACGTACCATTTACCTACATCTGCCAAGTACCGGTTCCATGCACTCTTCCGTATCCCACAAAATGCACCCAAGAACCACTCGCATTATTACTAGATTCTAATATGACTCCAAGTTAGCAGGGAATAAAAGTCAAATATAAACCAATTCCACTGAATAAATTTTCTTGAATTTCACATGCCACTCTATTCAAGCATGCAATAGAATATGCAGTACAAGCAGGGATGCAAATAACTGGTACAGAAGTACACATTCACCATATAAATCAATAGGCTCAGAAAAATCTTCTTGTAACAGCACAGATGCAAACTTATTTTATGTGCAGTTACCCTACTATGACAAGAAATTATGAGTTTAAATGAGGTTAAAATGCAAGCTAATTTCTCTCATAGCAACACAATCGCACATAAAATAAGTACATATTTCTGTTGCAATAGGCTACCACACGTACCGCTTATGTACCAGTCATGTGCATGTTCCTGACAAGAAGTCAGTAAGGTCACTAAGGTCTCAAAACTTAAAAATAAAATAGGTCTGGTTAATTTGGTTCTTTAAAGGACATCAATATTGCACCATTCTAGAAGATGCTCCTCACAACAGCATAAATCAGGAACATGGGGTTGTTAGAGGGCAAATAATCCTGCATTATTAACAGGACTATAACAGTGAGAGAACACTGCTGTGAGTATAAAATGGTCAACAAAAGAACCCATAAAAACAAAGGACTAGTAATCAGCTTAGCAGTAGGAAGGCCATCCTCACAACAGCCAAGCACTTAATTAGCTGAATTATTAAACACATTCAACATGCTAAATGCAGGATCTATATTTATAAACAGTGGATCAGAAGTTCCTTAAAATTTTACTAGAGATCCCCACCTAGGGCTGTCATGATCATTAAATTTTGGTTGTTGATTGTCATACAAATAATTGTGATTAACGATTTAATTTTCAGTCTAGAATTAGTCTTTAATAATAAATATACACCTCATGAAGAATGTAATATTGAGTATTGGAATTGGATTGAGGTAGTTTGGCGTAAGTATAAGTGAACAAAAATCCATTTAAACTGGGGATAATCTGACAAGTTATCCAGCTAAGCAAGAAATCTGGCTTTGGGAAACATGACCCCTGGTGTTCATGATGAGTTAAAAAAGCATCTACTGTGGTACCTCAGAACTCGAACTTAATCCGTTCAGAACTTGGGTTTGAATCCCAAAATCTTCGAGTTCTGATCAAATTTTCCCCATAAGAAATAATGGAAAAACCAATTAATTAACACCAAAAATTACACCTAAATATATATATATTTTTTTTGCATTTAAAACACAAAATGAACAATTTTTGGGGTCGGAACCAATTAATTGGTTTTCCATTATTTCTTATGGGGAAATTAGACATCTACATGATGTTACTCCGCCCAGGCAGAGACAAACAATTATCACAGAACAGCTCAGAGGAGACTGGACAGGTATTGAATGCCAGTTGGACTGTAGTGAAAGAAAAGTGAAGGTCTGTCAAATTACTTTTGACTCTCCTGCCCTCTAGTGGATGTGTTGCTTAGCATCCATGCCAACGTCAAGGGGTGGACAGTGACGATTACGTCATTTGAAATGGACATGTTTATTTTCATACGTAAAGGACGCGTAAATGAGCCTTTAGCCATAGAAATGCACAAGATATTGATTAATTACTAATAAGTTGATATATATTAAAATACATATCAGTATCAGTTCAATGTGTCAATCTCGGCCTATATTGCTGGCTGATATCGAAACTTTATCAATATTCAAAATTAGCGGCACCAGAGTGAAAGACATAGCTACTACAATCATGGAGATGATTCCACGGGACAATCCACCATTTTCCATAGCGGAGGGTGAGGAATTTAGAGATCTCAAAGTACCGACTGGCAGCATGTTTATAATTCAGTAAATCTGGCCCGGAGATCAACATTTTGTTTCACACAGAATTAAAAAAAAATCACAAAATCTGTGTTAGCAAGCCTGGGATCCCCCACAACCATTTTTCCCTGTACAGTTCAGCAGTTAGCCTGTTAACAGTTTGCACTAGATTATTCTCCCTGAGTAATAACAATTAATGTTCTGAGATTCAACTTTCTTTGTATTGCATTAACAGTATGAGATTCCGATGGCAATATTTGTGAAACTTTTCAGTGAAGTTAAACATTTGAAATTAGATATCAAAATAATCTAATTGAATCGTGTTAGAATTTTTATTTATTTTTTTTTTTAATTCTGATACCGTGAACTGTTCCCTCAATAATGGCAATCAAGTTCATTCATCTTGCAGGCAAGAATTTACCCCCCTGGTCAGAGCATAACCATAGCATTCTGTTTCCTGGAAAAAATTTTCTTGCAGTGAATAGCTGATGAAAAGAGAATTTACAAAATGCAACTAAAAACCACTAACGGGAAAATAAAAATCAATACAATATCATATACTCTGTGCAGTGGGAAAGCGCCTCAAACGTCACCAAAGGACTGTTAATCTAAAAGCCCTTATGTGTCACTAACATCCACACTGGTAGACAATGTGAAAAGCGGCATAATGCCCTTATTTTGAGAAAAGATGCACGGGAGGCAAATATATTCAGCTAATTATACCACGACACCGGAGGGGGCAAGACATTTGACTCACACAGTGCAAGAGAGATTCCCCTCCCTCCATCGGATCATCCATGATCTGGTGCCCATTCACCTAAAACAGAATGAAAATGGTGAATGAAATGCAACACTAATGGAGAAAATGTAGCAGACTCACTACATTTTCACAAAGTGTTTAACAAAATACTCATTTAAACAGCATAAAAAATTTTTCTTCCAGCTAGTTTTTGAAGTGACTGCTTTGTCTACTGAAACCCATTTAAGACTTGGAGAGGAAGTAAAGCACCGAAGGCAATGATGACACGAGTGCTTCCTTCCTGATCAAGGTACAAGATGCAGAACTAGCTGCTGCAGACATTTCTATAATGCAGTACAATTTCACCACATTCGTACTTTTTTTACAGTAAAAATATCACTTTTAAATGAGATTTACACTCATAACCGAAGTGAAGAATTTTGTACCAGACCATTGTAACTTGTTACAATGCAATGTGCAGATGGAGCAAATGTGGCCAGGTTACCCTATAGGAACACAGGCAATCACCTACAATAGGGTGCACTTTCACTAGGGGGTGCAAAAAAGTCAGGGGGAGGGAATCAGAGGAAATACCTCTGGTTGCATTCTGTGACACTACAGTTATCCGCACTATTTAGATTGCACTACTTACACACAAGCTAACTAGCTGACAGCCTGATACTGTACTACTGAAAAAAATTCTGCAGCACTTGGAGATTGGGCAGATAAATCTCATCTATGACACGAGAACACCCAAGTCTGGCCCTGAATAAACACATAAAAACAACCCCTTCTCTACTCTTTTAGTAGAATTTGTTTTAACCTAACATTCTTTGTTTTTAATCCAGAACATCCGTTTCTCAATTTCTCCTTATTGTCCAGAGTTTCCACAGTCTGGCAAACCCACGTAATTATATAGCCACATTATGGTACAGCACATCAATTGTACTTCTTCAGCATGGGTGGATAAATAACTACTCACCAAACCCTGCCGTCTTTACAGAAAAAAAAAAATTGTGGATAAACAGCCCTTAAATTGAACCAGATATTTGGGAAGTTATTTTTGAATTGAATTACTCATATCAGAATTGTCACAACATTAGTCAGTACTTTTCACAGCACTTTAAGTTCACGCTACATACAGTGATAGCAGAAAGTCTTGGCACACTCGTTTACTAAATTCTTGGTTTCATAACTAAAGTCAATTGGCAAGCACTGTTTAACATAACGCCACATATGTTCTGCATAGACATTTCTAGTTTTTTTGACTGAATCATTCAGTTCTGTTCTTGCCATTTTGCTATTAATTGTTATTGTAGTCATTGGCTCCCAAAGGGACACAAAAAACAAATGTTTGGTGTTTCAGGTCATTGCAAAAGGTGTCAGTAATTAAAAAGCACCCAGTGAGGCTGCTTGCCAATGTATTTTAGGTCAGAAAAAGCACTTTTAGAACTAGATTTTTGGTTTAAATTACTACTTGAAATTAATGTTTCACTTAAAACAACTGGTTTTAATGTGATATGTAAACAAATGAGTGTGTCTGTGTGACATGTAAGCAAATGAATAGATTTTATTAATAAAACCAACACATTTGTAATATTTTTCTGAAATAATCAAGCACTTTGTGCCGGCTGTGCCGATTTGCTTAGTGTTTATGGGCAGCACAATGTTCATATTACAAATTTAACTTGTCAGCCTGTAATAAGCTGATTTCCAGCAATCAAAAATGCATTTTCATTGAGATGGTTCTAGTTTCACAATCAGAAAATTGTGCCACTGAAATAAGATGCACCGTATCACATTACAAAAGTTAGTGATAAAAGTTAGTGTGCAGATTTCATTAGACAGATTTCAGCACATATAAACAATACATGTCTTCAACACTGATACAAGGGTATTTCACTACATTACTTCTTGTTTTTTTAGATTAGTTTTGCCCCTGAATACAGCAAGACCACCCACCCCCTCCTTATCTCCAGCATTGAAAATATTGAGAAGGGAACAGTGTATTTTCCCTACGTTTCATTAATGGGTTTCAAAACATCACCAGTAGTAATTTATGCAAATGTAAAAGCTGCGACCTCTAAAATGCTCAATACAATGTCACATTAACCCCAACCCACTTACGCAAAAGCATCTCGATGAGTTCCAGCCACAATGTAATGCAACATTCAAAGGCTACCCATATTACTGTGCATTGTTCTATCACAGAGGAATTGCATTTTAAACATTATCACAGGAAAGGGCTATATAGAAACAATATGTTGACACTGGCCATCGAACAGAAAAAAAACATGGACAGGATATTAAAGTCAAATACTGAGGTCTTGCAGCGCAGATTGCAATGTTAAATTCCCTCTTTCAGTTATTCTTATTTGACTGCTCTTTAGTTCAGAGATGACACTGAACGATTCAGAATGAGCTTAAGTCAGGCTTAAAATCATCACAAAATATTTTACATTCAGAGCTGTCACACAATTACAAATAACAATGAGGAATGGTAAAATTAACAGAAAAGGAAAAAAAAGAGAGAGAGAGAGAGATGTTCCATTTATCCAAGCAGCAACAGCTAGTGTTTTAACACTTAGCTCAGAGAAAGTACAGATGGACAAATCCTGTACCCTATCAAGGAAGACACAGCAGCATGTGTGCACGTATGTACAAGAGGGTCTGGGGTGTGATACTGTCAGATGTAACAGCAGCAAGCCACAGCAGTGGCCATCAGAGTAGAAGAATATCACAGAACAGCAGACTGATAGAAGTTAACTAGTAACTTGAGGTACTTCAGTGATGCCAGGGGGAAACTGCGTACATCAGTGAGAAACAAAGAGCGCTGGTAGCATCAGAGTGCAAAATATAGACAAAATACAGACAATACAATGACAGTACAGTAACAAAGCTGAACGAAATTCATAAAGGAAAGTGAACGGGGGACGTTCATGTGATGTACGAGGTAAATGTATCACAATTAAGAAAAGTGCTAACCATTTAAAAATGTTATTCTAGCACGTGTTATAACTGTGCATGAGGGCTGGCGCATCTGGGGGCGACAGATCCCTAGTGCAGTTTTTTAGTGCACTGTGGTAGAATGAGCTTAATTGCTAAAAGGTTCATTGACAATATTCCATGAATAAAAAGGGCAGAACTCTTTATTGTCCTTCAGTCTCGCTACTGTCCTCTTCTTCTCAACTGCCTGCAATGGGTCCGGAGTCCTGCTATGGAGCTGACCTTCCTGCTAAGCTTTTCAGATGTCTAGCAAAGCTTTACTCATGCAGCAGACAACAGCTTAAAGAAGTACATTAGCCACTGAGGACCAGTAAAACATCTTCAGAAACCTGGTGCACGCATCAAAAGACCTGAGCTTCTTCAAAAACCCGTTTCAGGTCGTTCTTGTACAGCACCACTGTGTTGTACAAGCCCAGCCCAGTCGGCTGTCTAAGTAGACCCCGAGGTACTTGTAACCCTCACCACCTACACCTGGATAGTGACTTGTCTAAGGAGCTCCTTGCAGCACCAGAAGTCCACCACCAATTCCTTTGTCTTGCTGATGCTGAGCCACGGGTTCTTCTCCCTGTACCATAAATCCTCTACTAGCCTCCTGTACTCTCATCTCTATTGTTGATGCAACCAGTACTGGTTGAATCAAAGAACTTCTGTAGATGGAAGTAACTGGTGTTGTTGTAAATATCCAACTTGTAGGGGATACACAGGAAAGGAGAAAGGATTTACAGATGCTCCATTTCCTCCTGCAGATGGTGGATGGTCACAGGGGTTCCTTGGCACACCAACTGTGGACCATGCAGATCAGAGCATGTTCTACACCTGGGAGGCAAACTACAGGGTACGCAAGTGTCAAAGCTGCTATAGTACCAGCCTCAGCAGCCTCTCAAATGTCTTCATAATGTGGAACAACCGCTCTGAAGTTCCTCTTCTTCAGCACTGAGACCACAAGATGCTTTCCAGAGCCGAAGCACTTTCTGTATGCTCAGGGAGAGGAAGGACAGGTACTGAAGGTCCAATACGGTGCTCTTCCACCGCCACCAAGAACTGAGCCATACCTTAGCCGTACTGTGAACTGACAGGTTTCCATTGTAAATTACATGATCTGTACCGAGCTGTAGTTGTGCTGATATCGCCCTGCATACTAGCAGCACTCAAAGTGTGACCAAACCAAGGTAGTTGCATCACCACCATCTGACTGGTCGATATTAATGGATAACGGTAATCTGCATCAACATGCATGAATTATCTGAAGGAAAAAGGGCATATTCTATATATTATTCGTAGTGTCTCGATTTATAGATGCATTGTAAATGACTTGGAACTTCAACCTCCTATTTTAAAAAGTGCTAGAGACCTGCTGAACAGAATGGATTTGTAATGCAAATTTAGGCAAGCGAATGTTAATATCAGTAGCATCTGATGCTAACATAAGATGGCGATTCTCACAGACGTGCTAGCAGAAATTAGCACATAATAAATCACACTGTACACCATGTGAACAGTAAATAAGAGTCTGTTCAGCTTTACATCACTGCCGCTCTCCAAACCCAGCGACGCCTGTATCAAGTCAACCCTTCTGCAGTGGAAAACTAGTCTTATGGCACCAGTACGACTGTTCCTGTATTCCAGTGGAAAAGCCGTCAATAGACTGGATATGTGGGGCTGTGAGAAAGCACACTGAGGTAGCTGGTGCTGTGATGGGACTGGATCGAGTAATAGACCACTTTTTCAGTTCCATCTACATCCACCTGAATTCCTCATTGTCTCCAGACCTGAAGGCAATGTTTTTCTTGTTCAGTAGTCTCTTCAAAACCATCACTTTTTATGGCGAATAAATCCCACTGTGGAAACGGTGTTATCCAGACAGAAGTGGATTTAGTCTGTGACTCGCTGCAGCCGTGGTGCACATTCCTGGTGGCGATTGGCAACTGCTGCATTATAGGTTTATATGTGGGGTGTGGAGAGACCTGGGGGTGACGACACAAGACTTAAAAGTCTCCTTAAACTCCTGTTTCCCCCTGTAGTACAGTGCACCTGCGCTGCGGCACAAGACAACAAAGGAGATGCGCCCAGCAGGTTCTGTTGCATGCAAGTGAATGGCAGGATTTCCTCACGGGTCCTGCGGTCCACGATTGAATATTCCATACTGATAGCCGGAAAAAGCATAAAAACATTCCTGTTCTACGGCACAGTAACAGGAGCAGAGTATTTAACTGCGTCACTGAATAAAGCTCAGTAAAAAGGAAAGCAACAGAGACAGGGCAGCTGCTCAGGGAGGCGCTGGAAGTGTTGGTAAAATTCAGCGCTGTTAACGGCTATCCGTTTGTAAAACTTAAGGCGCCACCAGCTCTCTGCTACTCATCACATCCTCCATCTGTTTCAGTTCCGCATCACTGACCTCTAAGCAGAAACTAGGATGAACCGTGCACCGCACTGAAAAAAAAATCTGTCTGCCCTGCCCCCCACAAGCAGTATTTCTCAAGGATGATAAAGACGATGAAGATGATCACATCTGACTCCTCACACCCTGGGCACATCCTCTTTCAATGTCCTCCTGCCTCTGTTTTGGGGAAGAGCCTTAAAAAACAAAGACTTGTCATCACCTGTCCAGCTTCTTTCCCCAGGCCCTAAACATCCTGAATAGGGGCCTTTGACATATCCCTGCCCTTCAGCCACTTTGTGGAAATTTATTCCATAACTGACAAGTACATCATCCACAGTACATGCTATACATTTATACTAGAACTTTAATGGTGGCTCTGTATGTACGTATCAG
>JAODKE010000040.1:2174642-2201581 GCA_026779605.1 Mormyrus hasselquistii | reverse complement strand
TGACAAGTACATCATCCACAGTACATGCTATACATTTATACTAGAACTTTAATGGTGGCTCTGTATGTACGTATCAGAAGAAAAAGTGAGCGATGAAATTTAGTATGGACCAAATTGTACTCCAGTAACAATTCGCAACTCTTCTGATGCTCTTCCACCCGAAACAATTGTAAACAGAAACACTACTAAATAATCAAGAATTAGCACTGACGCACCATGTATTAATAGATTCAACCACAGAAATGACCATAAATGTAATATTCGGCAACACTGAACGCCTTACAGCAAGGTGGATTTATAACGCTACACACAAAGGATGTCAGAAGGATAGAAAAATTGACACACAAATGAAGGTTAATGATGTCAATGTCAAACTAGAGTTAGGGCTGTCACAGCAGACTGGAATATAATGCACCAACATAGACCAATAAATTAATCTTTAAGACTTAATTTACGTTTAGAAAATCTAGGTTTAAACTGGTTTATAATTAAACAAAGACGTGTAGCCCATCTTAATTTTAACCCTGGATTAGTTAAACTACTTTAAATTATGAATAAAATAGGATTAATTTAGGTTCAGTATCCTCCATGATGGAGTCAGATGAAATGTAAGCAAATTCACAACGCACCCTAGGCTAAATAAATATGACCTTAAATAAAGTTAATGCAAAATGTCTCAAACTTTTTAAAAATAAAAGCTGATATTTTTAACCACACTTTTGTTTGGAGTTTGATTTACTTTTCACACACCTCTTGGACATTAATTGAGCACTAGTCCTTTCAATTATGAAAAAGTTCCCCATTCTCACCACTTGGGTTAGTAATGAAAATAGGCACGAGATACAAAAAGAGTTCACAGGTTAAACGTCACACAAAATTTCAAATGCAAAACTACACCTTCCCATCAAAACAACGGAGGATAAAAAAAAGTCCTTTTGTTAGTTATTTGATAGTTATTGGGGGAATCGACTGCGATCAAAATAGAATGCGGCCTATTATTTATATTTTATTTATGTGAACAGCAACATGTTCATGATTCTCATTAAAGCAGATCAATCTTTCATTTTCCACAGAATGAAAAACAATGTAACATTATTCCACTAATAAGCGCTGGCAGGTGATGTTAGACAAAACTATATCGGCTGGCAAAATCTAGGTTTCCAATGCAGGAATATGAAGATGCAGGCAAAAACATTTAATGTATCAATTAATATATAACTGGGCTTTTGCTCCGCTGCATCTCTTTTTCTGCACTTTGGTGTAACTTCCATCTTAGCGCCGGCGCTTGTGGTCAACCAATCGGCAAAGCTATGCTGGTGTGAAAGAGCCTGTTTCTGCAAACTGCGGTTCTGAAAACTCCAAAAAGATCCCCATTAACCATCTGAAAACTCCCTGCGGCATGAAACACAAAGCTAGAGATGCTGGAGAAGTGGCGGTACGGCAGAGTCTCTCACTCCCAAGCGTGATAGCTGGTCCGACCTTCCCACCGAGGTTTACGGCACACTCTATTGTAAATGCATACCGCTGGGAAAACTCACCATTGCATTAAAAAAAATTCAGGTTTGATCTGTCTTGACTTTTCCTACATGAGACTCTTTCCTCCAATCCCATCCAACAAAAAAACATAGCCATGCCGTCAATAAAACGGAAACAGGCCTAACACAAACCTGCTCAATGGCTGCTTTAAATATGATGGCTCATCCAGCTTTTTATACTAGGTTTAAATTCACTGGCGCAACACACTTGAATTTAAGCTAAATTTAATTGGAAATTAAACTGAAATTAACAAAGGTTTGGGTTTAACCAGGATAACTAAATTTAAACTAGATTCAAAGTTTCGTGCAACAGGGTGTTAGATAAATCTTGATTTAATCCATCTTAATAGTTAAACCATGTCGGTGCAAACCAGCCATATAGTCATACAATCCTTCTCAATTCACATAAAGGGGGCAGTGTAGGGCTCTTTGTTTTTTCTTAATATGGTATCAACAGAAAAGAGAATGCCTCGAATAACAAGATACCACTTTTAAATAGCAAGCATCTGAATGCTAGGTTTTATAGCTTCAAGTCGAAAAAGAATTTGACTAGACAGGAAATTTAGATTGACACCATAAACATATCCACTAAAACGCTAATGAGAAATAAACTGCGTAACGAACACCATGCAATCGGGTTAAAGACACCACAAAAGCAGCAAAAATGTAGAAAAACTATACAAAGAGCACAGAACAAAGACCTGATGCTGAATAAAGTGTAAGCCAAACTGAAAAGATTTCTCATTTCGTTCATCCATCCATGTGTTTATCCTGGTTATGGACACTTTATATGGGATAGAAGATCATCACTGAGCACATACATGCACACACTAATCTGCAGGGAACAGGAGAAAGTTCTAGGTTACATTTTTTTTTTTAGTTTTGTAATGTTAAGACATAGCGTAAGTCAGTGTTCAAAAAATGTATTTTCACATTTGAAAAATACCTCGCACTTTTATTTTTTTGCTGTAGAAAGAATTCGTCCATGACTGTCATTTACCTATTATAGCCTTATACAGCAGTCCATCAGGTGTAGTCAAATCTATGAGCAAGCATAGCAAACTGCAGTGTTTCCCTTTCTCGGAAGTACTCTGACATTTTTATATGGAACGTAACGACTTTCCTTGAACATTGATTGAAAGCCATCGCAAACATTTTGCAAAAATAGAATAGGTCTATTAGGTATTAAAAAACAAAAAAAAAAACACAACTAACCATCCAGGCATATATAATAATGTGGAGAGAGAAGTTATAAGTTTGCTTTTCTACAAAAAGACACATTTAAGTCCAATAACAAAAAGCTATCGTTAAAACAAAAACATAAAAATGAGACGATTGAAAAGTGGTGCCTGCCATTGAGTTGATAGATTAAACTCAGATTTCAGTCACGTTTCACGTCTCAAGTCCAAAAGATCAGTTCAAATCTCTAGACAACTTGCCCATATGTTACAATGATTTGATGACTAAGGTTGATTAAAGTACAACAGCAGCAACAACAACAATAATAATAATAATAATATTAATAATAAAACAATCCAGCTAGCCTATATGAAAATGTGTCCTGGGTTTCTCAGAAACGCCACGCAATTGTCCGATTCAAAAATATTAAATAATGTTCATTTTTACACAAGAAACTGATTAACGAGCATTTATTGCTGGCCATGTTCACAGCTAACGAGACATTTACAGCTTGTATGAATTCTGCAGCCACGAAAGTAACTGCAACGCAAGTGCCGCAAAACCAGGCGCCATCCAACCGACAGCAACTCTGAAGTGACGAATAAAATAATGGATCAGGAAGATAAAGAGGCAGGACAACCTCGGTATTCAATTCAAGAGCAAGCTAAGTAATTTTTACACGAGGCCTAATAAAAAAAATTATACACAATGCACCCATCTGGTCAGGCTAAACGTATATTTTAAGACACCAAACCAACACCCACGAAGAAAGGTCGGCAATAATTTCGAAAACCACATTAGTGGTGTTTATTCATAACTGTTGCTAACTACATACCTCGCTAAGGCTGTGTACCTCCATTTTGTGCCAGTAATCTTCCGGCTGGCCAAAGCATCGTTAGGCTACCGCTTCATCTCACAGCGGCGTTTCTTGGTGCAGAGATAACAAACTTAACGCTGTTTTTTTTGTCCCGTTGATGTGTCAAGGTAAATAAAGATGCCTGACATTAACATGGGAAACCCGCACTTTAATAAAAAGCCCCCCCTCCGCTTTCTCTCTCTCTCTCTCTCTCTCTCTCTCTATCTATAGTTACACGTGAATATGGCCGCCGCAGTGTCGCCGAAACCGCATGGAAACCGAGCCCAGGCTCTGACGTGGGTTCCCTGACTCAAGGATTTCCCTTATCTCACTGCGAGTAGCGGGAACAAAACTGGAAACAGTGTGGCAGCCTACGTAAAAAAACAGATATACCACGCGATGTTATAAATACATAACTATATCCTGGTGGTATTAACATAGAAAACTTTCGACAGTTTCCCCCAGTTATAAATTAGGCAGCGCTGTTAACAAGGCTGAAGCTGAAACACCCACTAACTCATCAACTCATCATGCAGCCACAACAGTTCTCGAGTTATTTTTAAAAATAATTTCCAATTCTGGATAATGATCACTATCGATCAATTAGTGACTTTCAAGGTTGTTATGCTGCGCCACTGCACGTACTACGGAAAGGACGAAGATACTCTTTCTTCCAATTTAGCCTGTGCAGGGTTCTAGGGGACTGGAGCTAGGGGCACCAGAAACGCCTCCTGTAAATAAATCTTAGTATTTAAATTAGTAAGTTATTGGAGTTTAGCTAAACTGGAATTTAGAATTTAGGAAACCGGAATACCCAGCACAGCACAAGAAGAACATGCAAATACACATAGAATGGAAAAGGGATTCAAACCCACAACCCTGTTAATCTTTTCATATTTTATAAGAAACAAAGTTGCATCACAGCAGAACACCCAACAAGGAATACCAGTTTTACAAAGTGTGCATTTACAGTACTTGTGTGCATTCAGTATGGTTTATTTTAAATAATAATAATAATTAATTAAACCTATCCATCAAAGGGAACACGGACAAACGCACATGGGCGTCGCCACCATTAAATCTCAGGGGGAACTGTCCCTCTCACATTTCATAATTATTTGTTTGGACCCCCCCACATTTAACATAAAATGTTAGTTTACCCAGCACTGTGTCTCCCCCCCCACACACGCACATTCAAAATGCTTCTGACGCCCCTGCATGCACAGATATATGCTACTGTACATGCAATTCAGCAATGCCAGTTAGCCTAACTGTCTAAGTAAAACAAAGCGAAGAGCTTTTAATGCAGTTACATTTTTTTTCCAGAGTTTATGAGATTGAAATTAACAACTGTGGTTTGTGCAGAAGACAGGATGCCTTATCGGTCAGTACATCCTTAGTAACACTCCCATCAGCAGAAATCACAGTTTGCAAACATGCCTTGTAGCCAGCTAACACTCTTTCTGTTCTTGTTTAGGATTTTTTTCTCATTCTTCCTTGCAGAACACTTCAAGTTCATAAATATTCTTTGGCCGTATTCATTGCATATTTCGGATCTACCCACAAATACTTAATAGCAAATTTTGGAGCTGTGCAGACCATTTCAAAACTCTTGGACACGTTCTGGATTATTGTCCTGGAATATTAAGCCTCCTTTCATCTTCACTTTCCTCACTGACTGTAGAGTAGGCAGTAGCAGTAGTACTTTATTGATCCGGGAGGACATTTCAAGAGAACTTCAGCAGCATGCACAAATGTGACTTCAAACTCTACATATACAATAGAAAAAGACACTAAACAATACAAAATATACAATGCAATACTAAATTGCAATGTGTGGCGTGCAACATTTAAACATAATACAGTAGCAATCAAGTGGGCTGGCAGCCGAGTGTGTTGAGAGGCAGAGGGGACTTATTGTAGCAGATCGTGCTCCCTTGAGCAGCACAGCCGTATACGTCTTTAGTTAAATGTACTTCTCTGTGTGACCAGGATGAAATGTAGAGGGTGTGAGGCAGGGGCATAGGTTTCATAATAACATTGGGAGGGACGGGTATATCAGGGTCAGAGGTGTGATGTCACGTCGCCTTATAAGGTAATTCCATAATCATGCTGTATACAGTTTGTTTCTTTTCATGAACTATTGCTGTTATAGTTACAATATATAAAGTGAAATTTATCGTTCCAGTTTACTGTTATTCATCTTCACTGATTTAAGTGTGTTAAGTCCCGCATTATGTATGCTGAATTTGCGGGAATTATTAAGATTATGCAGTTTGCGAGAGTGCGCCATGAATGTCAGGCCATTCGTCGCGGAAAAATGACCTCACCTCAGGGTCCACTATGATGCCCCTCCGGCACCCTGTTTTCTCTTACAAACATCCAAACTTTCCAGAATGAAACACAAAACACAAAAAATAGCGAGTACAAGGTCTTCTGGAGACCCATATAAGTAAATATAAATAATAGATAATAGAGATTTACCAAACCACTTCTTGGTAATAAATGGGACTTTCCACCAACAGTATTTATGAATTGAGTTTCTGGTAATTGAGTAACTTACTTCATGGCATTTTCCAAATAAATGCCAGGTCTGGCCCCGTTTCTTTGACGGGCTACTTGCTCATTCTTATGCCCTAACAGCAAACACAGTAGGATGAGAATCGTGACTGACATGAAAGCTTTGTACCGCTGCATTATCATCGTTGCTATTTGTGCTACCCAGGCTAATGTCAGAGTCAGCACCCGTCCATCCCTGCCTTTCATGTCTCTTCCCCGCTTAGCCAGTAGGTCTTCAATGAGTTAAGTTTACATACAAAGCCGCACTGTGATGCTGAACTCCCCGCTCTCTATGTTGTCTCTTTGCCCGCTGGGTCTGGAAGTGAGCGTCTGCCTGACAGAGCGGGAGTTGACAATAAACCGTTTTAACGGAGGGTAGGAGTTCTCCAAATAAAAACCATAAGAAAAAAACCGAGATATATGAATCATATGTGTTTTTGTAAACTAGCCATTATATGTGATATTATTGAGGGGGATCACCCCCCCCCCAACTCAACATTATCCATGCCTATGGTGAGAGGCATTGTCCAGTATAGAGGAAATCTTCTTGAGTGTTCTCTTTTGGGCAGTTGTTTCAATTCCCAGGACAGACGCAACCTTCTTAATGAGTTTTACTGAGTGTAAGTCCCTTCTTGTAACATTGTTGCCCCAACACACCACAGACTGGTTGAACTGTTGTAGCACTGACCAGCAAAGACTCGAAAGGAGTCTCCTCAGGATGTAGAAGCGGCCCCAATCCACACAGTCCACTCCAGCCTTCTATCCAGGTGGACTCCTAGGTACCTGTATCTATCCACCATTTCCACATCATCTCCATCAATAGTGATTGAAGGGGGCTTTTTGATCTCCTGAAATCAACCACCCTCTTGAGTTGCACCCTTCATTGAAGTCCTTCACCAGGTTCCTGTATCCGTATTGTATTGTCCCTCTGCTGCTCACAGCCAGAGACACAGCCATGGAGTCGCACAGACTGCGGTCTGCCTGTCAAGTAATCCACAATCCAGCAGACAATGGACGTGTCCACATGCATGAGACAAAGTTTCTGCTATGTAACAAATGCTGGCTGTATGGTGTTGAGAACAGTAGGCTGCAGTAGATATAACATAACATAAGTGTTATTTTCTTTTTGCTTCAGACTCATCTTTTGTGCCGAATTTTAACTCCCTGAGACCACAGGACTTGATCTGAAAGGGGTGGATAATTAAAATGTTGTGTTTCCAACTTCATTCGTCGCCTTTTGTGATGAGAGTGTTTTCTTTTCATGACTCTTCCCTACATACCATGTTTTTGCAGGAGATGTTGTACAGTGGGACGATGCGTCACCCGTGTCAGCTAAATCTTTCAGTGGGGTCTCCTGCAGTGTTATATGGGTTTTGAGTCTCCAAATACTTTGCTTCTATTAAGATTCTTCTTAATATTCCAAATCTTTCCTTAACTTGAACAGTTCCACTTAAATTTCTTTATTTTGGTCATTGAAATCCGCAAGCAGGATAAATTTCATTCTCTTTTTTATCCTCTCACTGCTTTATAAGAGTCAGTCATCTTTACTGCCTGATTGTCAGAAAGCTGCTGACAGGAGCCCATGATTGCCGACCAAGTTCGTTTCTTTTTTTTTTTTTTTTTAATCAAGAAGTGTTCATAAGATGTTATAAATCAACATGGTGTTGACACTCACTGGGTTTTCACGCCGATCTGCATAAGACTATTTGTGTGAAAATCTCCAGAGATCGGCAGCTTGTCAATCCTCCCTATATGGAACCACCTACTATGTTTTTCCCCATTCAGAGCTCCTGACCCGTATCTGCATGTTATGATGCGTTGGGTTGTTGCTGATTAGATATTTGCAGGTGTACAAGTGTTCCTAATAACGTGTATGTTTCTCTTTCCATGTATTCAAAGTGTGCATAATACATTTAAATGAATTTATTTTTCTTTGTTGAAGTTCATGGCAGAATACTTCATTTGGCTTCCTTGGAGAGGTGTGTGTGTTTGCGTGTGTGTGTGTGTGTGTGCGTGCATAAATTGCATGCAGACCTCCTGGTACCATCGCTTCTTTCCACAGACGTGCAGTTAGGTGAACTGTGTCTCTGATTTGCCCACAGCGAGTGGGTGTGTGTACTGTAATGGACTGGCATCCTGCTTCGGTTGCTGCAGGCGTTTCTCCAAACTTCGACATTTATACTTGAAGTTCCACATGAATTGCGCTAAGAATCCAACCAGCAGAGGCCGCTGTTAGCTGCACTACTGGTATCAATTATATTGTAATGCAGCTAGTATTTTTAAGTGTGTATTTATGCACAATTCTGCTGGTTGAGACAAAATGTAATTTGAAAAAGCTGCTTAAAACTGCATATTTAACAACATTATTTATTAAGATTATTTATAAGTTCAGTCCTCTTCCTTCTGATCTGCACAACATGAATAGTTACCAAATACAAAGACTTTATATTTTGTAGCACTATCTAGCATATCTTCATCAATAACAATAACCACAACAAGATTAGTATTATTATTATTGGTAGATTCCGCGACAATTCATCATCATGATCATCATAAAATGTGATATCTTAGATATTTTAGCAATCATCTGTTCTTGTAGTCTGTTCTCCGTGTAGAAGTCTCTTAGTCTAGGGTAATGTATTGCACCATTCTTGAAGTATACCACGACGGCTGGCGTGATGCTGCAGCGGTGGGGGGGGGGGGTCGCTCTCTGTTTCTCTACCGTATTACAACGAGGTTTCCTAGGTACTGAGCGACAGAGTGAAATCGAGGAAGCGATAGCTTGCACAAAAATGATAATAGTAATAAATAACTGCGTTAGCGCGCGTGCACTACGCCGTCGTATGACAGGAACAAATGATTTGATTCTGGCAGATTCATTTGCTTTATTTGTCGTGATGTGAACAAATGTGCGAATGCTTTTGCATCCATTTTAACGCCAAGTATAACCAATTTCTTTAATCTGGTGTTTGAAAAGAGGGACATCGACCATGGCACTGGTAATGGAACCTATAAGTAAATGGACACCCAAACAAGTAATGGACTGGATAAAAGGTAATCCGTTTAAAACGTTTTTTTTTTCTTGTTATGGATTATGGGACATATTTGGATAAGTCCACAGAATTCTAAGTTATAAGTTCTCCGTTCCGAAAAGGGGTTATGAGCCTGACGTGTAAAATAACAGTATTATTATTATTATTGTTATTATTATTAATAATAATAAGAATGATGATAATAACAACAATTATTATTATTATTATTAACACTGTTGCATTAATGTGTGGGTTTAGTGCCTGTAGCTGTGAATTGCTTGACTGTTTCAGAGAGCTGCACGCGGAATGTATAATCAGATATGCCTTGTTTATTCAGTGACCTGTTCCTTCAGAGACAGCTTGAGCATTTGGCCAGATGTGGTTACTTTTTGGTTAAACAATTATTCTGCTTGAGAATTGCTTTTTTATCTATGTATGTATGCATGTATGTACGCATGTACGTGAGCTCACTGACCCAATTTACTAACTTAATATTTTAGGCTTTACGGAGGTTTCTTGCATCTTTGGTTCATCCAGCCACTTACTGTACCCGAGCTCATTCTTATGCCCCCTGCGTGTTTCCCCACAGCTTCCTCCTGTAACATAAATTACTATTTGGCCCAAACTAGCACTAGTGGCGCCTTATTAAAATGGCCTTAACGCTTATAGATTTCTCCCGCATTTTTATTTGCGGGATCCAGACTCTGGACTTTTACACAATGGAAAGGTAAAATGCAAGTAAAGAGTACTACACTGTTTATGTGAGAGGAATGCAGTAACGGGAGGTACTATGTTACTGATCTGGGCAAAGCGCACGTTAGCATGCACTATTCCTGCCTCTGTTATACAAGTCTCCATTCGATATTCCTGTATGTCAGTGCTATAGTCTGCTAAGATGAACATCGTAACATAGAAAAAGAGACAAAATCACAGGTAAAACAGTGGAATAGCAGTAATTCTTACAATTTGTCCAAACAAAAAAACATGCAAATGTGGGTAAAGTGGAATTAATATTTTATTAAAACAATTGCTGTAGAGGAATAATCACTATGGTTTACTTTGGCTTTTCCTAGATGATTATTCTGTGTAGTTAATACAGGAAGATCATGCACTGGGTTGACAACGTTGGTCAGCTGGCTGGAGTAAGATTTTCAATTAAAGTCAAGTCTGCACACACATGCACAACACATTTTCCTGTATGTAACAGTTTTATTACAGTATCTTGTAAATCATCTGTAGCTTTTGCAAAATACCCCAATACTTTTTATGTAGCGAATTTAGGGTTTATAATGGAATACTATAAATTTGCCATATGATTTCTTGCCTAAGCATCTGAAAGCACAAGTGTCATGGCAACCCTGCTTAACACACTTGCTGAAACACCTGTAATGGGCACAGAAATCCATCACCCCCCAGTCAAAATGTTGACTATTTTCGCTCTATGATCCAAAACACGCAACAACTGAAGTGATAATGTTTATTTGGACACCATATCTTGCAATATCCAACTGGACAAGGAACGTACAATATCTGGAAGGAAAAAAAAACAACAAGAACTGTGGTTTATATTAAAAAGACATTCCATCAGGGTCAATATTGGAATCACAGCCTGGAGAAGTGGTTGCCAACACATCGACTGTGAGCTATTAGTAGCCTGCAAGGAAAAAATTAGTAGCTCACAGAGCACGTATTAAAAATTGGATCACTTTTGCTGTCTGCACCCCACACAGCTTGCTTGGATACATTTCTGCTGACTTTGCGCATCTTGAAGAAGAAACATTTACAAGATCGCATCTTTATAGGATCCCAGCTCAGTCAAACTGCTTGGCGACCATGATGAGCTTTCAACCCATTTGGTTAGAGGTCTAGGCTCTAACGAGGCCACTCAACGGCTCTTTTTGACCTTCATGTACTGACAGATTCTGTCGCAGTACTCTTTGGATCACCATCATGTTGAATTCGTGAACCATTTTTGGATCTTGAACTTCCTGGCTGAGCAAAACCAGTTTTCTTCTAGAACCTGTTGGTATTCTGCACCATCCATTTTGCATTCTATCTTTCAGCCTCTGCGACAGAGAAACACCTCTGAAGTACAATACTGGCGTTTCAGTACCTGAAATCCTTCTGAGGTGTCAATAAATAAGCAAGAAAACTAGAAAGGTCACAGTTCATAGAATGACCACCTTAATTGTTTACAGAAACAGTGATTGACATAGTTGTCTGGGGGGTTCATACACAAGCTGTGACACACTTTGACAAACCACCAGATGTCCAAAGATGAGCCACTGAGGACTGGCAAGTCAATGGCAATTTCGATCAAAGGAGTGTTTCTAGTTGAGCAATTGGGGAAAGCAGACACTACTTATGTGTAACTGTTAATGGTTTTACCTCCACATGCAACTTGTTTAACATGATTCATACATAGCTAAAGCTACTGAAATTTATCAAAGCATATAAAAAGCAAGCAGGTAAAGCAATCCCTTCAGTTACTTTGCTTCAACCCTTTTCACTTGATCTTATAATTCTATGTTTGATTATACTATACCTAACAATGCACAATTACAATTTTATTACAAACAAAATGTTGATTTCCCTCCGATGACAAAGTTTGATAATGAACTCACAGGTGCTTCCAAAGATCCATGCTGTGATCATGAAAAAATTAATAATTTCTCATCTGTTAACATGGATCTTAAAATGTCACATCACTGCATAAATGTCATAGTTTGATATGAACTGGAATGTGTGTGTGTATGTCTGTGTGTGTGTGTGTGGGGGGGGGGCAGTTTCTGTGTAACTCTACTCTTGCAAGGAGCAAAGGGGGTAGAATACACATGGAAATGTGAACATGCCTACATTGCGCAGATGGACACATTAACACGTAGAAGGTTCCGCTTGGGATCCAAATACCACCACAGAGAGCACCAGTGTCTTTGTAAAAGAAATGTTCATGACCGAAGTATCTTTAATGCATTAAAATTAAATAGAGCTGTGTTTCACAACCGAGGCCTTGGGGAACGTTTGTGGACAGTCTGGCAGGGAGCAGGGAGGAGTCCCAAAGGACCGGATTGAAAACACTGCAATAGAGAGTTTGAATAAAAACTACTGCTATTTCCAAAGGACACTGGTGCTGAACCAATTGCATCTTTGCCCATTGGCTGCTGTAGCACGTACCAGTTTATGGGCCAAAAGCTCGTAGCCTGGTGTAGGTGTAGACTAAAGGCGTACTCTCATTTTACTCGGTCGCCTTGTACCGCGCCTGAGCATAACGGTCACTCCCCCCTACTCCTTTGCTGGTCTGCGCTCACATGGCACTTAAGGTTTCAGGCCTGAGCATGCTTTCATCATCACTGTGGAGTTTACGATTAATGCAGTGGTAATTTCGGCAAGAAATTGTAATTTAGTATTAGTCTAAGTGACTTACTGAAAATCGTAGATGGATTAAAGTCACATTTCAGTCTTTCGTTTCAGTTTTGTTTTAGTTAAGATTTAATAAGTGGAATTCAGGTTTAAGTTTAGTCTAATTTTAGTAATAATTTTCTCAGACTGATTTTACCGAGGGATATTTCTCCTGGCTGTATAAATTCCCTTGAGATGTAAGTATACCTTGTACAGAAGCATACCCTGTGATGCTTAGTTATCTAGGCTGAGAATGTGTTACTGATTTACCATACTTTCATATATAAAAATGAATGCCTACAGTTTGTTAGAAAAAGTACAATACAATCATATTTCCTTCACAGGTCGTATTTATTTTTTCCATACATCAACAACACATACTTGTACTTCTCCCCATTTCATTTTTGTTTCCTGGCAATAAAACACCCATCAGATGTAACGGTATGGCCATTTTATGCTGTGATATTTTTTGTTAGGGCATCTAGACATCTATCAAACACCCATTTAACCAGAGGTGGAGATTTCAGGTCCAGAAAGTACAAATCCAGACCAGGATTTTGTTTCAACCAACCAGTTGAGTACTCTGTGACTGTGACTCTTTGTGCTCAACTGGTTGGTTGAAACAAAATCCTGATCTGGATTTGTACTTTCTGGGCCTGAAATCTCCACCTCTGCATTTAACCGTGTGCAAAACCTGTCTTTAGAATTTACAATAGCCCTTCTTCAAAAACAGAAAGTACATATAGTAATACAGTAAAATTGCCGAAGTGACAAAAAAGAGGCATCAGTTTGGCATTAAGGGCTAAGCATTAAGCTTTACTGTATGTGTCTTTCCTTCTGTTTATTAGATGCAGTTTACTTATCTTGATATTACCTTTTTACACTGTTTTACATGTGTGTCGGTTTTCGCCTCACTCCGTGTCGTGCGCTCTCCTTGGCTGGGTCTCATCGCTGCACTCATTGCCAGTCACAGCACCTTTCACACCTACAGGATTTGGAGTTGCTGCCAGGTCTCACCTGTTGCCTGTTTCTTGTACCAGTGTTTGTTGATGGGTTAATTGATGGTGTTATATCTGTTCGCCCCAGTTTTCTGTGTATTTAAGTGCCTGCCCTGCACTGTTCTTCAGTGAGTCATTTTTAAAAATGTTTATTTATTTATTTATTTATTTTAGGTGACTGCGTTGTGCTAATGTTCCTCTGACTATTTGCTTAGTTCTGTTCCTGGTGTCCCCCTGCTTCCCACCTTTGTTACTTGTTAACTCTTGGGTTCCATATTTTCTTTTGACCCCTTGTGTTCCTGTTTCATTGTGCATTTCCCCACTCTTCCTTGCTCATTTCAATAAACCCTTGTTAGTCTCTGAGCCGCAAGTGGACCGTCACCCTATTTCCCCACTTACATCATGCCACGGGTCCGTAACAGATACTGGTTCAATAGAACCTAGCTAAGAATACTATCACTCTAGAAAACCTCTGTTGGCAAGTAATACTAATATATATAAAATACTAATATAAACTCCTGGAAGTGCTACTCCAAGTACTTCTGAAAGGTCGTCGTTTGAAGGCACCATTTATGGGAAGTTCATTTCACCTTATAGGTTCTGAAACAAAGAAGAGGCTGGGTGCACGTCTTGCTTGTGCCTTGAAAGATCGTGGGACCAGTCAACCTGCTTATAAATGTATTAATTTATGATACCTAGCGATTTTCATTTAATGATGCTGCGCATGCAAAGATATCTAACAAGATATTCTTTTGTGTGTTGCATTGAGGTGTTGCTGTCTGTGCTCCGTGCTCATGCGTACCGTGCCTGAGTCCAACTGAACTGCGCCCAGACCCACTGCATGGTTTAGTGGAGCGACCACTCTAGATCAGGGGTCTCCAACTCTGGTCCTGGAGAGCTATTATCCAGTAGGTTTTCTATCCTACCTGGCTTCTGATGAGCCACACCTGCTTCTGGTATTTACCTGAGAACTAGTGTGGCTCATCAGAAGCCAGCCAAGAATTTTGCAAATTTAGCGATCATTTTCCCTGACTGTGTGCACCCATGCTGATGTCGTGAACCCTCAGGACTCTCACCTTATTGTGAAGTGTTGTCCCTCCTCTGTATACTGCGCTTTGACCGTTTTTCTTATTTTGGTTTCAGTACTCTGGGACCATTGGCTTGATTTTTCATTTCACAATGGCATTACAGGTCTTGATTTTACCCCAAAACTCTATTTATGCCGCTGCATGAACTCTGACCTTACAGCAGCAGTTTAGCGTTTAGAATTAAAATTCGCAACATGCTTTTTCCTATGATGAAGTTGATAACAACAATAATGCCTGTGATGGATTGATGCCTCTGAGATAGGCGCCGACCCCTCCGTCAGGGACATTTTGATGTAAATGCAATTTTTACCATGGACTTGGTATTTTGACACAAACACTGATGAGCCTTGTAACAGACACATTTGATTGTATGGACTGGTTGATGATCCACGGCACTTGTTGTAATTATCATTATCTTCCAAACCAAATTAGAATCAGTTGTCATTGCTGCCATGTTTATGTTTTCTGCTACTTTGATCATTTCAGCACAGAAGTGCACTGCATGTGTAATTCTTATGAACTCTCTTTTAAACTAATTAGTAGCCATAAAGTATGAGAGTAGGAAGCAAAATAGTTTTAGGCTGCATTAAAGTTTTAATTTATTGGGCAATTAAAAACTGTACGAGGTCCAAAAGTTAATGTCATTTGAATGTGCTGTGTCTCGCATAAGAACCAGTCAGCTTTAACTGTATCTTTTCACCAGTTTTGTAATATTGAATTTTGCTTTTGGTGCACCCTTTCCAAGACCTAGCCCCTGTTGTGTTTTTTTTTAACTGTATCTCCCCTTATGCTGCTGTCATTTGTATCATTACCGTGCAAAGTCCCTGTTTCATATTCTCATCCCTATATCATCTGAGCCTCTTCATTATCCCAGCCAGAACAAGGCTTAAAGGATTAAGCAGACATCCGGGGTTCCACAAAATGTTAGAAACATAGTAAAGTATTAATATCTAGGACCTAATAGTAGCATGTCCGAACGTTGCCGTCAGAAGAGCTTCATTCTGTCTTGAAGTATCAATCCTGAACTTTGGGAAGCGAGATAACCTCCAAAAAAAAACACAAAATCCAGTTGTTGGGGAATGTAGGTGTAAATGAGTTTCTCTGTCTGTACTTAAGAACGACCATGGATATCCAATGGTGTATTGTATGAGTCATCTGTGAATATTGCAGTAGTTCTCAGTCCTGTTGCTGGCACCCCTCCTCACCAGAATGTTTTCATTCCAACCCACACTGCATTCAACCTGCCACATTCATTATCAGCTTAATAAGGAGCATATAAGCCTGATTTAGGTAGTATTGGGAATCATAACGTTGTTACGGGGGGTTGAGAACCAATGGAGTATGGTTGTCTGTAGCATGATGGATCTCTTTCTCTCATCATGAGTTGTGAACACAAAACTGGTTTCTGAACATCAGCCCTGCCACAATTTCCAGCTTTGTGAAGCTTATAACATGCAGTTTTTGCCAATGCTGAGCTAAAAAGGTATGATTCAGTTCTGTGGTAATTTTGAAGCTGTTGTTTTGTAGAATTTAACATTCGCCCTGTTAAATGTCTGCCTCTCTCTGTGGGTGAGCCATCACTGATCCTCTTTGCAAATTCAGAATGTCTGTGACTGGAATATGCTGTCCTGATTTTTGTGACCATTCCCCTTGACACATAATAGTAATTTTGCAATTTTACTGGCATGCGCTATGCTGTAACAGATTTGTTTGGCACCCTCTAGATTTGTTTTTATGATCTGGCTTCTTGAGAACATAGTCTCATAGTCACTATCCCCTCCCGAAAGTGACACTATACTCAGAAGGAGAAGCAGTCCAACGCTGACATCAACAATGACTCAGTAGTATTACTCTGATCACAGTTCCTCTGGACCAGACACACAGGCTTTCTTACTTTTTGTGAAACATTTTTCAGTCAGATATTAAATGTCCCTGTTCACGACAAATGAAACATGTACTACCCTCATTTCCAGTGGGTTATGTTTTGCTGGTAAACAAACCTAGGATTGGGTTTTGGCCATTCGCTACTTGGCTGTATATCAAATTTTGTTTTGTGCATCAGCACAAACTCATTGGCATGCAGTGTTTCATCTGCCATTGAGTGTACTTTCTGTTAATTTATTCCCTGAACAGGGAATACATATAGTTTAAGAACCAGTTATCTGTTGCTGCAATAACTCAAAAAGTATCTGACGGATCTTTTTCAAACTTTGCAGATACATTGTAAATGTGGTGATCTGGAAATGGTCAAATCATATCAAAACAGCTCTGCATACTGATAGCAATGGGAAGGGAAGCATTAGCCACTTCATCCTGATACAACAATAATTTAAAAAGCACTTGGAATTTTTCTTTGTAATCATGTTGCAAGGGTAAAGATCTGGCCTGATAACAGTATGAGACAAATAGTACAAAAATTGAAGCAATACCACTGAGTGACAGCTAAGGGAAGCATGACTGCAGAAGATACTTTACCTTGTGAACTGGATAACTGTATTTGATCTTATGTTATTAGTTTATTAACTCTGTCTTTGATGGATATTATTTTCGCTTCACAGAATCATTATATGAATGAAAATCTTCGCCTGAGTTCATTTCAAGACAAATCCCCTCAGAATCGAAGCAGAAGTGCTAAGTGGCACTAGCAGATAGAAAGGGTGACAGTAGAAGCTGTCTTGTGAACACAGTAAATCTGAAAAGAACTGATGGATTCTCAGGATTAGGTCCACAGTGCTGAAACTGTGGAGTGCGAGATGATGTTCTGAATATTCTAAAATTAATTAGGTAGTTTTTTTTGTTCCCACCCCCTGTCAGTCGGTAAATTTCATCAGTAGCAGTACGGTAGCTGGTCGCTGAAGTTTATCCTAGGGGAGTTTAACTGTGTCACTTAGCCCTAGTACTGGTCAGTGGTGGCGCATGAAAGACCAGCCACAGGCATAGACCTGGTACACCTGATTACCTTGAGGCAAGTCACACAAAGCTGTGCTTTTAATAGTTTTCTTTAGGAAAGCATAAGCTAAGCTTTGATGGTATTATGATAATATGGTATACTGCTCTATTTTCATTCAATGAAACTTATTGTTGACAAACCCTCCACCCTCCTGCGGGGACTTTTTATTTGGGAGACCCCTGCAGAATAGTGGTGCTTTTGAAAATAGCGTATACCGCAGTGTTACATATGGATAGCCTGACAGTTTGAAAAAGCCAAGAGATACAGCGAGGGGGGTGTGGGAGGGAAGCGATTAGACTGCGGAGAAGAGGAGACGGGACCGCCCGGAGAATACATTGCTGTCGTTCCAGCAACATCTGGTTCAGATGTACGCTACTTCAATAAATTCAACTAAATGGTTATTGAAGGCTCCATGTAGCCACAGTTCCTCTAACTGTGCAATAGTAGTCACTCTGCATGCCAACCACCATTGATCAAAAAGAGCACCTGGTCTCCCTTGCAAATTCCATTTACCCAGGAGTATGACTCATGGCTGCTCATGGCCAAAGCATGCACCACTTTGCTTAATGTAACACCCATCACAGCACAAACTTTTATAGCATGATGTACTGAATGTTGTAAAAATCTGCAATCAAAAGAGAACATGGTTCCAGACAGTTGAAATCCCTACAACTACGAGTTACACAGAACATAAACATTACTGTTCCTGATGGCAAATGATCTTCTCAGCTATGTATTAGTCATTAGTAATTACTCAACATTATTCACCTCTAGCACCACCCAATGGAGTAGAGCAATTGTCATTTTCCCAAAAGATCACAGCACGTCTAAAGGAAAATGAGAGAATCAACATAATTTACTTGAGTTCTTTGAGGAAGCTACAAGAGAAACCGATTACAATAAAGCCTACGATGTGATCTACTTAGATTTCCAGAAGGCCTTTGATGTTGTCCCCCACAAACGGCTCTTGCTTAAGCTCAAAGCTGCAGGGATTTTAGGGACTGTGGCAATCTGGATCGAAAACTGGTTAACAGACAGGAAGCAGCAAGTAGTTATTAGAGGCACAACGTCACAGTGGGCCTGCGTTCATAGTGGGGTACCGCAGGGTTCAATTTTAGGACCATTATTGTTCCTATTGTTCCTAATGCATGCCTGATTATTATGCTAATTTAAATCTATACTTAATATTGGGTCCTGACTAAGCTGGCATGGTAGAAATTGGGTCACTGTACAAAAAAGGCTGAGAACCACTGCGCTTGGACACCTGCAGCCCCTAGTGTCTGAGCCCCTACCGGTCGTCACCTTTCTTACAGCTTAAGCAGGAATAATGTTTTCCTAATTAAAATCTTTTAAGAACAACTCACTTGGCCCGTTTCCTCCCGTCTCCCCAGGCTTGGATGACTGCCTTCAGCAGTACATCAAGAACTTTGAGAGGGAACAGATCAGTGGGGAAGAGCTGCTGCACATCACCCACCAGGAGCTGGAAGAGCTCGGTGTCACACGCATCGGGCATCAGGAGCTCATCCTGGAGTCTGTGGACTTGTTGTGTGCACTAGTGAGTAGCTCACAGCTACGGCCGCACTGTCACCCCGCGTTCCAAAAGCGTTTCACCAACACGCACGCCTTACATTTCTTTGATGGCAGTTTTTGCAAAGCTGGGAAGGCACTGTCTACCGGTGCACGTGGCCTGGGGATTTCCCTGCGGTGCCCTTTCGGGTGATTGCTTGCCAGAGTTTCTGTATCACCAAAGCATAAAAGAGTAATGACCTTACATACCAAGCGTAATGTGGAACTTGACTCATATTTCTCTTCACTTTCTTTAAGGTCCCTTACACTACATGCTCAGATAAATATTTGTTTCCAAACTATTTTTGGCCATCAGGGATTGACTACTTTAAATGATATTGCATGAAATATAACAGTCACTCATCCAACTCTTCTAAATTTAAAATTCTTCACTTGCATTTCAGTTGTGTTTATTATGCAAAAGATTTGATTATTAATGGTTATATTCTTGTATGTGCATGAACTGGGGGAAGAGCACTGAGTTCAACAGTAAAATGCCAGGATATGCCAAATGTTTACATACCTCACTGGAATGTCACTTTGTGCCAAAGCATCTGTTAAATAAAAATTGTAGTATTCAGTGGAACAACACCCCCACATCCATTAGAATGTGCAACTGACATTAAAGAGTTTTACATTTTATAAAGATATGATTGTGTTATGCTGTTTGCTGCATTGCGTTGATGTATTGAATGTGGCTTATGGAAGGTGTCCAATCAAAAGTAAATGCAGGTTTAACCTGCCAAACAGAAGCCAATAAAGAAGAACCTGTTTCACCTATCAGCATTAGAATATTGGAGGAAAAATATTTTGTGGAAGTAGATCTCACTGTAAGCTCAAGATTGGAGACCCCTGATCTACCTACAGTAAGAGAAAAGAGAATGACAGGTTCAATATAAAGCTATTTGGAAATAGCCCCTCCACCAGCACAGAACCAGAGACACTTTATTGCACAGGTTTACCCAGGCTGAAGCCCAGGAGCCACAACTAACCTTGTTTAACCTTGTTAAACATAGAGCTGCCATCCATCCTGTGTTTCACGGTATCGTCCTGTATAGAATGATGAAATACTGTGTTCCATTTTGAACCAATACAGGACATGATTTGTCCTACGTTTTCACGTCCAGAGGCCACCCCCCAACAATTTTCAAAAATCTTATCGTAGGCTACCCCCAGTCAACAAATTTGTTACTACCCCCCCGAAGCAAATTATATCTCCAGACTCACCCTACCACTACACCATCTCAGAACTATGCACAAGCAAAGAGGTCATCTACTGTATATTTGGTGTATTGAATATACTGGTTTGTTTGCCCAGCAAGCTTGTGATTTCATGAAGGAATGAGATTTCATATGTATATGTAGTATGTAACTGTATTCTTAGTGTCAAGTATAATGGTCTACCTAATAGTTATTAGTTAACAAGGCAGAAAAAAAATCTCCAGGGCTAGAAGGCAGGAATGTTATCTTAAATGGGGTGGAGAGGGGAAAAAAATCAATAAATCATGAAGGAGTGAGGAAAATACCAGGCTGAGAACTATTAAAAAGGCACGGCCAAGGTTGCCTTAGCAACCTATTGAAGAGGGCCAAAGAAGAGTGAGGACTGAGTAAATGTCTCCACTGCATAAAGAGGCTGATTTATTAAACCCCACACACGGTCCCTCAACATTTTAAACAATATCGGATGATGAAATACCTACATGACAAAAGTCACATATAAATACATACATGTGCCTCTGGAGCAAATGTTGACATAATTTGCTCAGCATCCGTAGCAGATATTTACCACTTAAGATGAAAATGAGCTGCTTCTTTTACCTTGGAGGTGTGGTTGGAAAATAAATTGTTCACGTTGGGAAATTATACAACTCCTCCCCTAAACTCCAGGGTTCCACAGAATGGGGGTTTAGAGCTACTGACCTACAGGTTGGCCGATCAATCAAAATTATTTGTATATAATTTAAATTATAAGTTATCATTTTTGTCTGAAGTTGTTAGGCAACTGATTAAAGTCATTTGACTTTTACAAAATCTCACGAACACAACACTGTTGTGATAAATGCATTTTTTTCTAAGAACAATACAGCAATACTAATACTAATACGTACTGGTAAACTAATGAATACCATGGATGAATAATAATCAAAGAAAATTAAAGTAAAATGTAGAACCTATTCATCAATGGGATCTGAAGCAATGAGACATGCAAATTCCCTTAAGTCCGCAAGGATTAAGTTTGCAGTTTGCACATCCTGCCACACCAAAGTCCCAGGTTTTACCCTCTTCCACAGAGGTGTGAAGTGACAGGCTCTGGATTAGCTATGTATATATATATAGGAATATCTAAGTCTACAGGTTGACTTAAAAAATAACATTAGACTCACCAAGAGGAATGTAGAAAGGAAGATTGAATTGGAGGCTAAGAATATTCTTCCAATATCTTAACTCCAAAAGAGCTCTAAAAGCTGAAATCACTAATCTGCAGGATAGTAAGGATTTTATAATTGAAAATGAAATTGATATAGTAAATGAGTTTAATGATTATTTTACACGGGTGTTCACAGTAGAGTACATGAGTAACTTACCACCATTTAGTACAAATATAGCGTTGTCTATGACCAATATATGTATACCCAGTGCTTGAAGTGGGCCGGAATGCAGCAGAACGCAGTTTTTTTCGTCTTTTGGGTTTCGCCACTTTTTTCTGCGTTCCGGTACTTACTGAAACTGATCCGACGCAGCGACAGTGGCCCAAGAATAGACAATATCACAAGACCGATAAAAGACTACATTACCCACGAGCCACGACAGTGCCCTATCATATGCGTTCACCGAGTCCCAACCAATCGCATCAGAGAAGCAATGCAAACTGTTGCAATTTATACTGGGCCTACAAGTATCACACTGGTCTGGTTCATGTTGTTTTAATGGTTTTTCAGTATTCCATTTGTGAATTAGAAAAAAGTAGCCTATGCCTGTAGGTTATTGCTTGGAAGAATGATTAAATTAAAATAGTTTTGAACCAACACATCCTAAAGACTTGTCGGAAATGTCAGAAAATTAGAGTTCCTGCACTTTTTTCCCACTTCAAGCACTGTGTATACCTGTCTATAACATCTTGGATCGAAAACTGGTTAACTGACAGGAAGCAGCGAGTAGTTATTAGAGGCACAATGTCACAGTGGGCCCGGGTTCAATTTGAGGACCATTATTGTTCCTAATTTACATTAATGATATTGACACCAATACATACAGTAAACTGGTAAAATTTGCAGACGATACCAAGGTGGGTGGTGTAGCAGATACTAAATTAGCAGCACAGAGGCTACAATGGGATCTTGATTTAATAAGCGACTCGGCTGATATCTGGCAGATGAAATGTAACATTGACAAATGTAAGGTAATCCATGCAAAGACCAGAAATATTGAGTACAGATATTTTATGGGTTCCACTGAAATAAAGGTAGCTGATTATGAGAAAGACCTTGGTGTGTATGTTGATGCTTCCAAGTTGCACTCTTGCCAGCATGGGGAAGCAATAATAAAGGCCAATAGGACGGTGGGTTATATCTCTAGGTGTGTGGAGTTTAAGTCATGGGAGGTGATGCTACGAATATTCAATTCATTGGTAAGACCAAACCTAGAATATTGTGTTCAGGGTTGGTCACCATACCTTAAGAACGACATTGCTGCCTTGGAAAAGGTTCAACGTAGAGCTATAAGAATGATTCCTGGGCTTAGAGGAATGTCTTATGAGGAGAGGTTAGCTGAGCTGAATCTATTCAGCCTTGCGCAAAAGAGATTAAGGGGGGACATGATCCAGGTATATAACATTCTAACAGGTCTCGATGCTGTTCAGCCAAATGGCCACTTTAATATTAGTTTAAATACTAGAATTTGTGGCCATAGGTGGAAATTAGTGGGAGAACATTTTTAACTGAATTTGAGAAAACACTTCTTTACGCAGCGTGTAGTTTGAGTATGGAATAGTCTTCCTGCTAGTGTAGTGGAAGCTAAAACCCTGGGCTCCTTTAAATCAGAGCTAGATAAGGTTTTAACTATGATCCATTAGTTAAGTTCTCACCAAATGAGCCCCTCTCGTTTGTAAATTTTTTATGTTCTTATATTGGGCCAGAATGAAAGCTAAATGAATCCCTCTTATGTCTTTTTCAGAATTATGGGCTAGAAACAGAAAACCTGCGAACATTGTCTCACAAGTTGAATGCTTTTGCCAAGAATCTACAGAACTTTATCACAGGTCGGCGTCGGGGTGGACACTACGATGGCAGAGCTTCAAGGCGCCTACCTAATGACTTTCTAACTTCTGTGGTGGACCTTATTGCCGCAGCTAAGAATCTGCTTGCCTGGCTGGATAGGTGAGGGCAAATTAATATTAGAATTTGTGGGCTCACCCAATGGTTGCTTGATCCTCAAGTAATTATGATTTGGACTAAATTCAGATTTTTCTATTTCAATTTTTTGCAGTTTTTGCTGCTGTAATGTTTAATCTATTATTTAAAGGATCCTTATTTTTATTCTCTCAGATCCCCATTTGTCACTGTGACCGAGTACTCTCTCCTGAAAAACCACATTGTCCAGTTGTGCCTGGAGTTAACGACTATAGTACAACAGGTAAGATGCTCTACAGCAGAAGAATACTTTGTAAAATTTTATTTGAAGCTGTATCTATAATGCATTATAGATACATTCATAATGAAGTGAAATTAATAAAGCATTACAGTGCCTTCTATTGACAGTCATAAGGCATTATAGTGTTGATTATAATACTTCATGAGCTCCAGTGAAGCTTTCAACTATAATGTATAATAGATACCATCATGTATTAGTGTAATGATGGTTAGTATAAGAATTAAAGATGCTTTATACTGCATTATGATGGTATCTATAGTGCATTATAAATAAGACCTTCATAGACCATTCAAAAGGCATAGTTAACATGGCTAGAATGTGTAAATATTTATAGCCAAGCTTATATTGCTTTATGAATGTATTATAATGAGTTATGAATGTGTTCATACATTCCTACAGACATGGCATTCATAGAAAGTGTTACAGAATACTTTTCACAAGTTCTAATTAGCCTTAAATTAATATTTTATTCATAGGACTGAAACAAAATCAACCGTACACATTGGGATAAATGCCAAGCTTTTACACAAGCCCTTCTGTGGGACCTGTGAATTATCCTGTTTCCAGCATCTCTGGGAAAAGATATGGATAGTGGTTACTGATGCAGTTATACACCTCTACTCCTCCTGTGACTGTGTCCAGATTTTTACAACCCCATTGAGAAACAAGTAGGCCTTATGTCTGATCTAGGGATAACCGAGTCTTTAGTACAATGTCAGGCTGCATCCAAAATCGATGAAAAACAAGGTATGAAGAAAACAAAACATGAAAAACAGAATATGTTGCCTGCTCTTTTTGACTTTTCATCTTTCAGTTAAAACCCAGCAAATCCACTGGTAAAGAAGTGTTTATATCCTATACATAAGCTTAACAAGTCTGATGCCAGATGCTTAAAAACACAATTGTTTAATTGTGTTGAAATTGTTTGTTTTTTATATTATGTAATAAAACCTGAATTACTAATCTTAGTATATGTTTGATTTTGTACGTACATAAGAAACGTACGATGGGTTTCTTTTTGTTTAATAATCAGGTGTTATCTTACTAACAGTGTCGCCTCTACAATGAAGTTAGTAGTGAGGAAACAGCTGTGAAGTGCATGCCTGACACGTTTCGTGTAATTTCTCAAAGTGCCACCACTTTCTGAAAACTGCAGTCTTGCAAATGCCCTTGCCAGCTGCTAGGTGTCACAGCATGCGCCAGGATGTCTGCTGGCAGCCTGTCCTGTGGTCCGTTATCGAGAGCTGCTCCACAGAATATGTTCCTATTTTGCACCACCAGTAGGAGGGAGGTACTGGCTGTGTTAGTAACTATTGCAGTTCTTAAATCAACAAAGAATACAATACAATTATATTGAGATATATTTTATACAACATTTATTACTCCAACTCTTGGGATCACAGCTTGTAACTGTCAGTATTAAGTGTTTAGTCAAGTCACCTTGTAATATATGGCTGCCTACAGCTGATGTCATGCCGTGTCTCTTCGCTGCTTCTGTTCTCTTGTAGGACAGCACTGTGTATGAGATGGAAAACAAGATCCTTCATGTGGTGAGTTCTGACTCCATCCTTTTTCTTTATGCACTCTGATTTATGAGGATTATTTATTTATGTTTTTATGCCTCAGGCAGAGACTCAGAATGTTTATTTATAGTTTGAAGAACACCAGAATCCATAGATGAGAGTTTAAGTTATACTAAGGCTTAAAAGCCGTACAACTGCTGAAATAGATCATTTCTTTGCATTGGAACATATTTTCAAAGGTATAAATGTCATTCTGTGGGACGGCACTATTTGAATGGATTATGTTTTATATATGCCTTAAACAGAAACGTTTTTAAAGTTTTCAGATTGTATATACCAAAAATTGAACATTCTCTTTGGAAGAAAAATGAACAACGCTGTTGTTAGAGATTTTTTTTTTGAGATGCACATTTTTACACATCTGAGCTCAGTGTATTTGTTACAAGTATATTAGTAAAGGGTATAGCAATATTTTTATGCTCAATTTGTCCCAAGACAAAATCTCTTGATTGTAAACTGTGCATATTTGTACAGCAACCATTATGCTATAACTTGTATGGCTGAATATTAAATCAGCTATGTCTACCTGTCACTATCAGCAATGGTGGTATGGTGGGTTTGGGAGAGATACACTAGTTGCAGTGGGATATGTTATCTGTCTTATTAAAGCCATAAATGTTTTTTTATTCCAGCATCTATTTAGCATTTAAATATTTCTGCATGAATTGTGCTTGAAACGTGGTCTGTGATTGTGTAATAAGGTTATGGATGTAATTTTTCAAATAATTTTAAAGAAACATAATTATCTTGCATGTTAAACCATACCAATGCTATATAAAGCTTGTTTGATATTTTCCATAAGCTAGACCCATCTTTTATGATTGTCTCTGCACCCACAGTGTAAAACATTATCCAGAGTCTGTGAGCACATCATCTCCCTGTCCTCTGACTCCCTGGTCTCGCAGTCTGCCCACCTAGAGATTGTCTACCTTAGTAACACTATGCCCACAGAAGGCCTGGTACGTGAACATTATAAACCAATTAACATAACACAGACAGAGTAAACAGAAGTACAGTGTACGTAAAAAATGTTAGTATTAAATTATTAGTGTTACATTTTTATTTTGCTCGATTCTAGTGTATCATAACAAGTATGGTGCTTTACATATTTAAACTGCTCTTTTATCTTCTCCTCCCTCTCTTTTATCTTCTCCATCCGTCCAGGGGATGTATATAAAGTCTACTTACGACGGACTTCATGTAATCACTGGAACCACTGAGAATGTATGTGATCTCCTGTCCTCACGCAATCACACAGTGACACAGGACCTTTACTCAGTTTTTGTTTATTGATGGTTGACCACTGGAGGTCACTACGTTTTAACCTTAACAGACTTATTTGATGACTTTGTCATTATAATGGGTTTTCCAGATAATTTAGCATGATAGGAAGTCTGAACAAACTGGTATTGAAAAATGAGTCTGGCTTCTTGTTCTTTCAAACCATGCGCATTTCCTAGTTGAGGTCACTTTTCCTACTTTCCATCAGCCTGCTGTTTCAGCCTAACGCCCCCAATTGAGGTTGGCAAACTGAGGCTAGAGAT
>JAODKE010000040.1:2154811-2169608 GCA_026779605.1 Mormyrus hasselquistii | reverse complement strand
TGGGGGCTATGCACACCCCCCCCCCCCCACACACACACAAACACACACACAGACACACACACACACACACACACACACACACACACACACACACACACCCTCAGAAGCACTCTGCTTGTGCAGCTGACGAAGGATGAAAACATCCGAAGTATCCAGCTTCTTTTTTATATATGTATGTTTATGTATATTTTTACACATATATATTTATATGTAAATATATAAACATATCTCCTTGCCCCACCCTGTTACAGAGAGATGAAGCAGAGTAGTTTGGGACACAGGTTGCATAAATCTCCCACCCCAATCACAATCGTGTGACTACAGCTCCACCTGCTGGACTATAGAGTCATAACAAATAAATTGTACAGAAAATTAATGGAATCAAAATATTAGAATTCAGGGATATGTTGAGACAAAAAAAATCATGAGCTGAACAAGCTCTGTTGATTATTTAATCAACTTACTTACTACTCAATTCTGTGCTTCTTCGTTCGAGTCTCTGTGCATCTGACCTTTACAGTTGTTCCAGCTGAAGGGTGAAGGTGGTGGACATGGCGAAGGACCAGGCACACAGTGTGGAATCAGAGCAGGACGCGTTGCTGTGTTGTCCAGTGTAGCAAACAGCAGCAATTCCTGCAACTGTCTGAGGCTGTTACCCACCTTATTGGCAGGATTTGTAACCTTCAGGTTTTGCTGATCAAACACTCTGCTATGGCTGCTGGCTTTGGGCGCTTCAGTGATGTCACATAGCAATTTGCTACACCCCAGCCCCTTATGGTTTCACCCAAACAGTGTTTTCCTCCTCCAGTACTTGCTTGTGTTCACAAATCAGCTCTGTCCATCGGGAAAACAGTCACAGTCTCTGGTACGTTTTTACATCACTGAACCAGCACAAAACAGAAAACCTGGATCTATTCTTACATTTCCTACATTCCTAGTTTGATCGTGATAACTACGAGACACCGTGTCAAACTGCTATCTCTTTACTTGGGACAGCGATCAGCAGCCTGATGATAATGATCCTTCATTGATCCCTGTGGAGAAATTCTGTTTTCCCACCACATCTTGCTCTCCATGAGACACATAAAGGTGAGAGTAAGCTTGGTGTTCATAGCACGGCGTCAGCCACTGCTGGCTTGCTTGGAGCTCGGGGTTAAGCACATGTGGCTATTTTTCCAAGGCTTGGCTCAAGTTGGCGACCTTCAGGTTACACAAACAGAGGCTTAGTCCACTGAGCCACACACAGCCCCCATGCTGCCGGCTTTTACGCTCTGGTTGTTGGGAGTGAATGGAGCAGCTATTTCTCATTAATTCCCACTGTTTCTCCCCAGTTTCCTAAAAGAGCTGATTGCATATCATTATGAGGGAGTGGATCTCCCATTTGGACATCTTGATGTGCAGACACATCAAAGGCTGATCAGCTCCTTGTACTCTGATCCAGATAGATAAAAGTCCTGTAATACCGGCAGCATCTGCACACAAATATCTTCAGTGGAATCACCTTATAATGGAAGAAAGTGGTAAAACCATGAGCCAGCAAGTACTAGGAAAGAAGATTAATCAGGGGACAATGCTTTAAGCCATATGCTGGTTAAGAGGAACTATACAGATCCGATGCAGAGGTTCATTCCAACAGTGGAACCACACATGCAAAACATTTGTTTCTTCTGGGTGTAGGAATCATCAGGAACCAATCATATGTTGATCAAGGTGGGTGGGACGGAACGTAGGCCCTGTTGAGTCACTTGAGGTAGGTTGGTGCCGTTCTATGAATAGCTTTCAAAGCAATCACAAAGGACTTGACAAGAACTTAAGGTGAGCACCTACAGGGACAGAAGAAGGGGTGTAATAAAGGAATTTTGGCTGATTAAATAGCATATGCGCTGCTGCTGATGTCCTTTTTCAAAGCTGGCCATTGACAGGGAGAATTCTTGGATATGATCCTTAGGGGGGCTCATTGCCATGATGAAATACAGGATCATCCCCCCAATGATTAAACCTGGTAGTTCCCCCCCCCCCCCCCCCCGCTGACTGGCCAGTAGCGGTATGGCCGCTCATTACCATACTTCAAAAAATTCAATAAAAAAAAATCATAGAGTAAAAACATTCCTGCCAAGAATGACATAAGTAGAGTAATTATAGTAGTGTGAAAGTTTTCAGCCATTAAAAAACATCATCTGATATAAAGCCACTTAAATAAAAATATTAATAACATATGTTAGCATTTCCTGTGATGGGTTGGCACCTCATCCAGAGTTGTTCCCTGCTTTGCACCCATAGCCTCCAGGATAGGCTCTGAACCACCTGTGAACCCGAATAGAATAAGCAGTTACAGAAAATAGATGGATGGATGTTACCATTCCAACATGGCTGCCAGTCGGACTGTGCACTTACTGTTTGTTTACATGTATAACAGAACACTCACTGTACGAAGTATGCTGATCTTGGCAGAATGGTCCAAAGGTCGATATCCATCATAGTCCTTTAGTCTATGCTAAAATGGCCGAACACAGCAAAAGCTACCCATGTTTATATAGTGTATGCTGCACAACAGCTTTATGGCATCGGTTACTGTCAGCATAGCTATTGGTGGCCATTCGATCGGAGTGCGCCAGGAATGAGTATTAAAACTTACGATCCAAAGCCAGAACAGCAATTAAGGAGAAAAAAACGACAATTAAACTCAAGCGGTTTATTTGCCATCTTCAAGTCTGGGTAAACTGGAGGTGGCGAGGGAAAAGCTGACAAAATGCCACAGTTGCAGAATTGACTGAGATAAGATTTCTATCAATTGCTCCCAAGCGGTATAGCTTTCAAGATAATCTGTTTGACCAGGTACACAGAAGTATCCAAAATGCTTGTAATACCAAGGGCATCTGTTTGCAATTCAAGTTTATTTATTCATGTAAGAAAACTGTTTTGGAAATTGGTTTGTGTTTTGTTGTTGTGCTGTGACCGTCGAGATTTAAAGCAGATCATGTTTGGCGTTTTCAGCAGTTTAGGTGTTGGTTACTGTCTTCCCCCACAATAACCTTTGCCAAGCCAGGGGTGTGAAATATATGTATACAAAAATCCAGGACAAATCTCTAAATACCTTTAGAAAAGCAATTTTTCTGCGGGCCTAGGACAAAAAGTAAGGGGTGGCTTGAAATGACTATGGCCGTGGGTAAAATGGTCTGTGATTTAATGGCTGATCATCTTGACTACGTGTGTTGCTGCATTCATAGAATGTCATGAGAAATAAGAGCATTTGGGAGAGAGAACGGCTCTTTGATTTGTCTCAAAAGGACGACCTCCAGGTAACCTGCTTCACTATCAGCAGACGTTTGACGTTAATCATGTGCTACAGCCCTTATATTCCTTCATGTGTTTTCAGCATCCAGCTTCATCATTTGCTTTATTAGGGTAGCCTGAAGCTTCTTGTTTCACCCAAAGTTATTAGTGTTAACAAATACTGAAACCAAAATAACAAAATCATACAGTTCATCAAAATTTAAATGACATTAGAAGTGTGAGGCACAAAAAATATACTGAAATTAAAAGAACAAACTAATAAAATTATGAAAATTCCAATATGGTTTCTATTTTTAGTTTCTTAGTTTTGAGTTAAAAAATCTACTTATAGGCTACCAACTACCAGATGTCCCTTCTCCAAATATTTGTGAACATCCCGTTATGTGTCTCAAACAGACAAAAAGGCAGATGCCCTCATGTAATTAAACCAGGTTTGAATCTAAAACAAGATTAGGCATAGGCAATACCACTGAAAATTGCAAAAACAGTAGATTCACATAATTTAAATTCAAAATTAAGATCTCAGCATTGGTCTGCTGTGTCGATCTTGTCTCATATTCAAACTTTATTAATATTCAAAATTAGACCCACTACAGCTAAAGACATAACTACTACAATAATAGAGATTATTGCATTGGACAATCAGCCTTTTTCCATTGTTGAAGACAAGGGATTTCATCACACTTTGAAGCAGTCAAAAAGTACCGGCCCACAACATGTTTATGATTCATCAACTAATCAAACTGAAATCAGTCGAAACTGAAAAGGAAACAAAATTGAAAAAACTGCTAAAATATATATTAAACTATACAAAGTATTAAAATAAAAAAATAAAATAAAAATGGAACTAAATTTACCTTTGTTTCACCATAGGAAAGGCTGTATGCAATTTGTCAATACAACAATTTACTATTGATTTTGGAAAAATGTCAGACTTGAATGATGCGCTTTGACAGTGCAGCTTCAGTCTCTGCAGAAACCCAAACCTCATCAGTGTGCGCTCTGCCCATAAATGCCTGCACTCATCTTTTTGGGGGGGGCACGCACCAGATAAGTGGATCCCAACTGCTTTAGCTGCAGGACTCGCATTATTCCTCAGTCTTAAACACCTTAAGTGTTTTTCTATTTATTTGCTTTTTTGTTGTAATTAATTGTTTTTTATTTCACGAAAAAGTAGGGGGTCCTGGCAGAAAAGAACATCTGAAGATACTGCGCATCATTTCCAACCACAGAAGTCTGACATTACAAACATATGAAAATGGGGTCACTTTTGGGTCATAACCCACCAATTGAGAGCCACTGCATTACCTGTAGATGTCAGTTCCATTTCATCACAGGACACATGCAGGGACACACACACGCACGCAAACACACACACACACACACACACACACACACACGAGGCAACCACTAAGCCTAACTGCATGTTTCTGGACTGCAGGTGAAACTCACCCACATGGCACACACACATGCCTGGCCAGAAATTTGCTAATTGGCAAGACATCTACGTAAGGTCAGTTTTGGATTTGCAGCACTTACGACCTGATAGCGATCTTCCCGTAATCTTTTTAGAGTCGTCTACTGCATGTGACCCAAATTGGCCATAGGTGTGCATGTGTGTGAGTGTGTTCTGTGATAGGTTGGCACCCCATCCTGGGTTGTTCCTTGCTTTGCGCCTGTAGCCTTCGTGATAGGCTCCAGACCCCCTGTGACCCTAAATAGGACAAGCGGTAGCAGAATATGGATGGATAGATGATACATGTGACCTTGCGCAGATGTCTTTTCCAATTAACAAACAACTTGAGTATTGCAATATTTAAACGTACCTTGAGTATATACCTTTTCTGTTTCAAAATCAAAGGGATCAACTAAAACGGTGTGGCAGAAAAATTATAAATCAACTTCTTTAATAGCACAGAGTCATTTAGAATAAAAGTCTAGACCTCTCAGTTTGGTGAGCAAAAGAAAATCTCTTTTATTCCAGCAATTCCAGCAAAGTGCTCCTGTCACCCCAGCACACAGAGCAACCAGTTGATAAACCATAACTCCCAATTCCCAATAAGGACTTCTAAGTCCTGATTGGTCACAAAACACCAACAAACCAAGCTCAAATGTATAACAAACACAACTCTCCTGCCCCATTGGTTCACCTTGGTAGCAAGGAAAAATCCACCCATCTTGCTCAATTTACCGGAATCTGTCTTGGCTTCTAGACTCTACTTGAAATATGTGATGTATTGTCACTGAATCACTGTAAATACATGGTTAACATATGATTAGTATGATTAACATTAGTATGATTAACATGGTTACTTATACATTTGCAGTTACGTGACATATTATATATGTTATATCCGCGGAACTAACCGCAGGCCGCTATCACAAAGCGAGGTCACACAGTATTCAAAACAATCTCTTTTTGCCTAAGGCCTAAGACATAACAGACCTAACGTGCCTCCCCTCCCTGGCTAACTAATGTCCAATTTTACTTCCACAACGGCTATTCAAATTCAAAATAACCTTATTTGTCCCTGAGGGGCAATTAAAGGCACACAGGACAGTTGAACAAGGACACAATGACATAAAGTGCAACTGTATTTGAAATATGCTGTTGCAGTAAATTAGGTAGATACTGTAAGAACTGATGAATATGTAAAGGGAGGGATTGTTAGTGGGCATGGGTTAGGGTTAGGTTTAGGGTTAGGGTTAGGTTTAGGGTTAGGTTAAGGGTTAGTGAGTGCAGAATGAATAACAGGTTCCAGTGCAGGGAGGTAAGGGGGAAGAGAAGTCTGTGAATTGAGGAGTTGAACGGCCCTGGGAACAAAGGTTGCTTTCCCCCTCTGTGTCCTGCAGCCTGGACAGCGGAGCCGTTGTTCTGAGGGGAGCCACTCAAACTCCTGGAACAGAGCATGAGAGGTGTCCTGCAGAATCCTACACGCTGTTCTCAGAGTTTGCTGCTCACTCAGGGATGAAAGTGCTCTGACCAGGAGTCTGATGATCTTGGAGCAAACTTTCATTGTGTTGTGCAGGCGGGTCCTGTGCCGCAGGCTGGTGGAGTGACACCAGCAGGCAATGGAAAAACAGAGGACATTCTCAATGAAGGAGTAACAAAAGGTTCTGAGTATGACTTTTTGACCCCAAAGCTGTTGAGCTTCCTTAGGAGATACAGCCACTGCTGACATCTCCTTAGAATGTCCTCGGTGTTGAAGGCAAACTTTAGGGTGCAGCTGAAGATGCCCAGATATTTGTACTCCTCCACCACATCCATTGTCTGCCCGTGGAGAAGGTCATCACCATGTCCTTGGTCTTCTCCACGTTTAGCTCCAGGGAGGCATTTTCACACCACTGCACAAACTCACTGAGCACTGAGCTGTGCTGATGTGAGGAGCCAGAGAGCAGAGACAGGAGGACTGTGTCATTCACGTACTTCACTAGATGACAGTCTGGGTAGGTGGACCTGTAGTCATTGGTGTACAGGATGAACAGAAGAGGTGACAGGACGCAGCCTTGGTGGGAGCCAGTGGAGGTGATGGAGAGGTCATAGAAGGTGTTGTTGAGCAGCACTCTCTGTGTCCTGTTGGTCAGAATGTTGATTATCTAGAGAGTAAGCTGGTCATCCAGGTGGAAGCAGGAGAGGAGTTTCTCTGCCAGGATGTGTGGGTGTTGAATGCTGATGAGAAATCTGCAAAGAGGAGTCTGGCTGAGGTGTTGGAGAGTTCCAGATACTTGTGCACCTTGTCCATGATGAACAATTTGAGGGAGGAGACCATGTCTTCGAGACGGGAGGTGTAGTCAGTCTCGAACCTAGTGAAGGAGTTGAGGTTGTTCGGGAGGGCTGCTGGGCTGTGACCTGTCACCTGGATGGACCTGTGGATGATGGACACGACGTTCACAGTGGCCATGTTCTTGATCTCCTGCTAAGCTGAGTGGAGGCTTCCTTGTGTGAATTTCTTCTCAATCTTTTTTGTACCTCAGCTTGACATTCTTCATGGCTCACTTAACCTCCCTGTTCACCGTCTTCTTCTCAGACTCAGTGCCAGTGAAGAATGTTCTATTCTTTTTATTTAGGATTTCTTTCAGTTCTTTAGTAATCCAGGGCTTAGTGTTTGGGAAGATAGTAATCTTTTTGATGGGGATGATGCTGTCCACACAGAAGGTGATGTATGAGGAGACTGTGTCTACCTGCTCATTGATGTTACTGGAGGTGGAAAGGAGGTTGTCCCAGTCTGCAGTTTCAAAACATCCTTGCAGAGTTGCAATGCTGTTACTAGTCCACTGCTGTATGTTCTTGTTCTCTGTCCTCTTTATGACCGGGTTGTAGGCTGGGGCTAGCAGGATGATGTTGTGATCAGCAGAGCTGAGAGGGGGGTGGGCGATGAATCTGTACGCACCAGGAACAGATCCATAGCAGTTATCCAGTGTCTTCCACTGACAGGTGATGCTGGTGACATACTGCTGATATCGTTTAAGGCACTTGTCAGGAGAGCAGTGGTTAAAGTCTACCAGGATGAATTTGGGAGAGTCATGGGAGATGAGTTTCAGATTGAATTTTTTTGATGTGTTCTGTGGCTGCTGTTGTATTTGCTCTGGGGTGGATGTAGACCAGGATGAAAATGAGCTAAGGGAACTCTCTGGGAAGGTTAAAAGTGCGAGGGAGACTGCCAGAAGTTCAATGTCTTTGTCCCACAGCTCCTCCCGGACGATGATCGTTGAGCACCAGTGTTTGTTTACATAAAGGCAGACACCCCACCATGTTGTTTGCCGGTTCAGCTCAGTGTCTCAGTCAAGTCTCAGGGGAGAACCGAAGCTGTCAATGTACAACATATCGTCACTGTTGTTCTTATTTAGCCATGTTTCCGTGAATGCAAGAATTGAAGCAGGTTTGTATTCAGGCATGTAGGTCACATTGGCTTGCAGCTCGTCTGTTTTGTTGTGCAAAGAGGGCACGATAGCCAGGATGATGGAGGAAACCCTGCCTTGTCCCATTCTGTCCGTCATTTCCCTGTTTGGCCAGTGGGTGTCAGTGGTCATCTCATTCTGTACCCTGTGTTCCACTAGGTTTAACTGCATTCACAGTCCACACAGTTTCCTTTGTTCCAAGGGCTGAGCATGTGACTGTGAACCATGCGTCCCATACCATTACAAATTCAAGGGTGGCCGGATATATTGGGGATTTATACTAAAGAGCTATATTTTGGTAAACCTCATGTTAAATCATGTTGCTTGTGTGATTGTCCCTAGTTAACCTTACCTGTTCCCAGTTTGTATGTGTGTCCTGTATCCCTGGTATATCCTGTGGTCCTTCTATCTCTGCATCCCTAGCGTTTCAGTAATCGTTAACGGTCCACAGTTGTCCCTTGTTGAAACCTTATTATTTGTGCATATATATGCCTGTTCATACCCTGTTCCTCTGTTGACTACTGAATGTGTTTCCTGAATGTGTGTAAAATGTTAGTTAGATGTTTCCTGCTGTAAGCCCTCTCCTATGTCTGTGTCTTTGTCCTACGTTTCATCATGTATAGTTTTAGCCTTTGTTAGTGCTTATATAGCTTACTTGGGCTTTTTTTAGACACCTCATGGTGACTTTATTTATGACTGTTTTTGTGTTTGAGAATAACATTGCCTAAACCTCAGAGCCACCAAGTGGACCCGACGTAACAGACTTATTTTTCAGTATTATTTCAAATTTCTATTTATTGAACACACATAATATACAGGTTCATGGCCGTCCATCATCAGCATGATCTACAAATGTATTATTTTAGTCAACATTCTGATTTTAAAATTGGAAAATAAAATACACAACCTATTTATATACTGTATATCTATCGGTTTTCAAACGTAATTTTTATGTTTCTGTTAGTTCAAAGAGAAAATGAACAAATAATTTTACACTGAATAGTACAATGTGAATTTCCATATATTTATTTTAAAAATCAAGCCTTAAAATCACCTTATATCTTTCATCAATCAATACATCAAAATGTTTTTTTTTCACTATTTACAAGTGTACAGGTAGAGGTATTATATAAAACAGTTATGTCTAGCACAATGTAGGAAAATCCTGTGAAGCAAGATCAGTTATTTATATTACAACAATATTATATGATGATAAAACAACTTTTAAATAATTGGCAAGACAGTTGTTTTTGGATGAAAAAACCAACAAAACAAAAAACAAACAAAATCTCAAGATTTGCTTCTTAATGTTGATGAATAGTTATATCTAACACTCGGCATGCTTGTAACGGTGATATTTATCAGTGTACAGTACAATAGTAAATAAACTGGTATTTTTTAGGAACCCTGAGAATGACAGCAAGTATAAAACAATGTTTTTTTAATTTAATTTAATTTAATTGAGGAACAATCCTGTTAATTCGTGGGATTTAGGTACTTACTACTCTAGATCGTTATAGAACCACTGGTTTCAAGATGTAGAACACAGCAGTGAAAAGGGGAGATCATTAAGGGACAGAGGCACGTTAATGCATGAGCTAACCTGAGTAGCAGCCCAGAGGCCTTGCAAAAAAGGGGCTTTAAAAGGAGCCCCCCCCCCATCATCAGCTTAAACAAACACCACCCTGGTCAACAACTTTTACTGCTGTAAAGGGGCCTTTGACCATGTTAATGCGCATCTGCTAAGGGAGGGTATAAATACAGGCTGTAGCTGGTGACCTGTCAGGTTATGCAGTGTTGAAATCGGAAACTTGACTTTATTTCAAATCATGGGTGTCGCGGCCATTAAATCTGAGGGGGACGTGTCCCCCTCACATTTCATAATTATTCATTTGGACCGTCCCACATTTAACATAAAATATTACTTTTATGTCAGTGTGTCCTCCCCCTCATTCAAAATGCTTCTGACGCCCCTGTTTCAAATGAATGTCCCAAAACTATGTTTACAACAAGGCATAAAACGTATTCATTAAAATCCAGCAAGTTCCAGCAATTTGTAAATGTTGGTTTTTCATATGTCTTGATATAGCATATATTTCCATTTTGTGAAATATATAAATAATTAATCCTCTGAAAAGGACAAATGGATAGGTTCTTTTTCAGTCTTATGGTTGAAGGGCACTAGCTAAAACTACACGAATCGAATGTTTTGCTGTCCAGTCACAGGGATCCTCCTCAATTGTTCTGCAGATTGATTCTATAAACAAACCAATTAATTAGCTGTAAATCCTTAAATATGGATATGGACTTGAAAACATATACATACAAGATGAATCTGCATTGACAAAAATGAATGAATGATATAAAAAATGTCCTGAATCTGTGCTTCCATCATAGTTGTCATTTCTATAAATCACAGCTTTGTACTTCAATGCATTATTAGTTTACATTTTATAATTTACAATTTTTACAAATTAAAGTTTGTGTATAATATAAAAGGTCTGACAAGTTCAGAAGACAGAAACAGTCAGCCTGTGTCTGACTGTAACAGGGAAAATATTACATCTCTCCTGTCATATTTGACATATTTCCTGTCAGTTGTTTTTAATGTATTTAGAAGGTAATGATGATCAGGATCATGAGAAAACTGGCTGGGTTTAAGAGTTGTCTGATAGATACTCAACACATTGCACCTATACTGTTTAAGGTACACATTTCACCTAAATTGTAAAGTGCATCTTCACAATTATCTTCATTGCACATGCTGACAAAAATAACAAAAGTTTAGTAGTTCCAAACATTTAATAATGTTTTTTTCTCTTCTAGTAATCTTGATAAAACAGAAACCTGTAAAAATGTTCAGTCCAATAGTTGAAACAGTAAATCCAGGAAGATTACACATAAAAATTGAAAAACCCGAGACACTGCCATATATAGAAGAGAAACAAAACAGCCTTAGAACTTCACCCAACTTGTTTTGTGTTTAAATTTACAATTTGTATTGAAATAAGAGTCTGCTTGGTATGGAACAACATTTTTTGTCTTCACCATACCACAAAAATATTCAAAATGAAAATAGCACAAGCTCCACAAATAATATGCATAATTTCCAATAATGCACAGGTAAGTTCAATCTACTATATTAATTGTAGCAACGTAAACTTTACACAGATTTTCTCCATTATGTTTTACATGCGTTAAATTCACGCCATCTATCGATATATTAACAGTTAACACATTGTCATTTTTAACACTTGCTCTTCAAGTTCTTATTATTTACAGGATTTTTAAGATATATGCTATCATTATAACATAATACACATCGGAGGTGTGAAAATCATACAGGATTTCAGGCTTAACTTCAGCCTTTTAATAGGCCTCTGTAAAAATGTAGCATTTAAAGTGTTGACTCAAAACCAAAGTGTATGCATAAAATTATATATATGAACAATAATATCTTAGTCCAGTTCCATATACTAATATCCACATACTAACAATATTAAAAAGAAACATAAAGAACAAAAATGACAACTGAAGACAGCTGAACACAACTTAAGCAGAATGTGTGAGTTTAGGCATCATCCTAGAAAAAAAGGTAAAAAACAGTACAACAAATGACAAAATTGTCTAAAAACAGGCTGACTTTGGTGAAAAGGAGACAACATGACATTTTGTCACTGTTACCTTCCTATTTCCATTTGTTTGATAAAGTGAACATTGGTGCCACTGTCAGCAAGTTCCAAATACTGCTCCACTGACAGCACAAAGTAGGCCTCGTAGCCCAAAACCCGGCCCGTTGTTATCAGCTGCTGCCTCTCTCCTTCAGTCCAGGCCCTGGTTCCCTCCTCACCCTCCTGCACCCTCTTCTGCTCTTGTGCCCACGCCGTCCTCTCAGCTCGCCGGTGGGCCATCTCTAGCACGTGGGCTTTCTCCTCCTCTACCGTGGCCCCATAGCGGATGTTAAAGCACAGAGCACCGTGCTGCAGCCTAATCTCAGCGAAGCGCCGAGTTCTGCCAGCCACCACGGAAGTCATCTGGGAAACGGTGACATTGACACCGTTCTCTAGGATTCTGGCACCGCCGCCATCGCCCACTACTGCCAGGTCGCCCTCCAGGGGGCCAGATTTGACGAAATAATGAGTATCGCAGCCCTCGATTGTGAAATGCATGCCAGCCAGATGGACGGCGTCGTTGAGAATGGCAGCAACACGCCGACTGTCCTCACTGGCCACTCCAATAATGTCTGTGGTGACAACATCATTCTTAATAGCAAACTTTACACCTTTCCCAAACATGGATGACAAGGCAGAGAAACAAGGCCTACTTCCCTGGCATCCCTCAAGCAGGCTATGGCTATGGGTCATAGGTAGTCTCTCCAGAGATATGAAGCTTCTCAGTTGTTTCTGTAGTTCACACTGAATACCCAGCACTGCCTGTTGAATGGAAGGACAGAGATTTGTTTTAGAGGTTTTAGACCAGCGTTTCCTAATCTGGTCCACATTTTCCCTTGGGAGAGAACAAATATGTGGTCTGTCTGGCAGGGAGCTCGACGGAAGAAAAAACCTGGACCGGCTGTGGGTCCCCAAGGACCGGACTGGGAAACACTGTCTTAGATGAAAAAAATAATGACCAAAGCAGATTGTGCTCACCTTGCTGGGGTCCCAATCCTGTGTTTTGGTCTGGGTCTTCATTAGCTCATAGGTTTGCTCTGTGCTCTGCACATCTGGTTTAGGAAAACCAGGCACAACATTGTGCAGCTGAAAGCCAAACAGATCCAACCAGCTGCCTATACCTGATAACAAAGAATGATGAAAATTGTTCACAAGATAGCATATATGTATGGCATAAAGGTTAAAGTAAAATGTCACAATGCTGTGTTACAGTACCTTAAATAGTACACAAAGTCACAAAGTGCCTATAAAAGATATTCCGTTTTTTATATTTTGTTTTGTGACATTCAATCATGTGGGATGAATCAGGCATTTTGACACTGAGCAGCAGAATGATTCTGCTGTCCATCAACTTTGATCGTACTACTAAGGCAAGATCTACGATTATCACGACAGCCTGAGAAGTTTTGAAAGATAGGGAATAATTGCAGTGACCGGATGTGCAAAGCTGATAGAAACCGATCTGCACAGCCTCGGGGCTGTAATAGCTGCCAAAGGTAGCTCTACTAAATAGTGTTGCAATAAATTATTTCCTTTTTTATATCTGCAATTAATTTAGATCACGTCATAGAGATTTGTTTTCAATTTGACATCAAAGTACATTTTGTCGGTATATACACATCCATTGATTATATATATTTATTTGCTTTGCATCTTACCTGTCGTGAATTGACTGACATCCGGAATATGTGCAAATGGATAATTGTTTTGAAAATTGTACAGGTTGAATGGCTTTGGGTTAGTGCTAAGCTCACTCCACAAATTGTAGTTTGGGGTAGTCCATCGGCCCGCAACCATATCATAGTCCCTTCTCCCAAGGTGTACCAGTTTAGTAAGAGGATCATACAGCCCACCATGGAAACTAATGATCAGTTGAAAAGATGGATTGGAGTCGTGATATATATCGCCATAAGGAGTGTACAGAATTTCCTTAACTATTTGCCCATGGTTGTTAAAAATTGCTAGAGGAGTCCCAGAATTGTCACACGCAACATAGTATTCCTCTCCACTGCTGAGCTCCATAGCTATTAAATGACCCTGCAGATCGTAATAAAGGGATGTGATTTCTGAGCTGGTGTGGTTGTACATATGCGTGATCCTTGTTGGCTTGCTAAGATCTGCGTAAAAAAACTGAAGATGTTGTCCAGTATTTCTCCTGCTGGCTACACGCCTGCCCAGACCATCATAGCGGTAATGCACGGTCCAGTCATGAATTCTGTCATAGGCTTTTGCAAGAAGTCCATTGGAGTTATAATCAAATACAATGTTGCCACGCTGACGAAGAAACCCATCATCATCCATTTTATATTGTATATCGCCAAGCCTTGTAATCCGGTCTCGTAAGTCGTAGCGCAGTAGGGTATGCCTGGCAGTGTTTCCGTGACTCAGTAAGTTGATATTACCATTTAGGTCATAACTATACCGCCACTGTGGTCTGTCATTCACAGTTACTGCCTGGAGCTGACCATCAACGTCATATTCATAGGAGTATCTCGTAATATTGCTATCCGCGCCAATTCTGATGTCAGATACAATGAGGCACCCCATGTTGTCATACTGCATGGTCATCCAATAAACAATAGATTTTAATATTTCATATTGGACCTCAATGACCTGTCCATTAGCATTAAATATTTTAGTGTGCTTCATAACATGGGTGGTTATGACCTGGTTGAGGTCATAATTGATGACACTAAATTTACCAAATTGTTCAATGTGGCCAGAAACATCTACATAGCGATATAGGTCAATAGGAAGTGGAGTCTCATTGATCATAGCTTGCATGCTGGTGACTCTGAAGTTGTTATAGCTGTAGTCAAATCTGGCATTTACAAGTCCTTCTTCGCTGAATCTGAAGATTTGACGCCCTACAAGGGGACCTGTGGAACAAGAAATTCTTAAATGAAATTCTACAAATATTAAATGAAGGTATA
>JAODKE010000040.1:2138881-2154412 GCA_026779605.1 Mormyrus hasselquistii | reverse complement strand
GGCAGGAACCAACCCCGGGCAGGAACCAACACTCACACAACTACAGGGCCAATTTAGACTCACCAATCCGGCATGTGGGAGGAAACCAGAGCCTCTGGCAAAAAGCCACACAAACACAGGGAGAGCGTGTGAACTCCACACAGAAAGGACCCGGGACCAAACCTCGGACCTCCATGCTGTGAAGCAGCAGCACCAACCACTGCACGAGCCATAATCATCCATTCATTATGAAATTCAGTTTGGGGTAAATGAGGAAGTCTCGGGGCAGACCAAATTTTGAGCGACAGAGGTTAAAGTGTAGTGATATTTCTTTGGGAGACAAATGAGCAACGTATGTTGACTATAGAGGTTACCTGTTTGCCTGTATCTGATGGTGCAGGTGAAGCCATCGTGCATGAGGTGGATGGTCTTGACCATGCCGGAAGTCTCGTCGTAAGTTAAGGTCACCAGGACAGTGTCATACAAGACTTCTGACAGACGGGACTGCTTGGTATACTTGTACAGAATGCGACGTCCTGAGCCCAGATAGAGTGTCCTGAGCAGCAGCCCATGGTGGGTATAATCCTGGATTATAGCGGAGTTGCTGTCTGGGGGACTGTAGATATTCCTGTAGTATCCTACTGACAACATGGATTGCAGACTGTGGCGCACCATGCTGGGCATAGTGACGGAGAGAAGATGGTCCATCTGGTCAAACTCAAAGACATACCTTCGCTGGCTGTGCAACAGCAGCGTGACTGACTGCAATCACAGAAAAAAAAACAAAGTGAACTTTCTACTTAAAGTTTCATTATATGCAAAACCTATTAAAGCACATGATTTTTTGATTCAATTTGTGTAAACGGTTGCTGGTGTAGGGATTTTGTTACCATCGAAATGCTTCTCTTGGTCTTTTTGTCACTGCAGTTATAAAGCTCAATCAGTTACAGGCTACAGAAGATGGATGACTGAATGGATGACTTACATGACCGCAGGGCGCAGAGTATCGCGCTACGCAGAATGATCTCAACCTTTAATCCATTATAGTTTCAGTTGTGAAAGTAATATTGTACATATCCATTTTAACTAATCTTTAAATATGATACTAATTTCTCTTAACATGTGATATGATCTTCATCGATGTTGAATTACAAATAATGAAATTTTTTTTAAGCATTCAGCCCATTTCCATTTAATTGGTGAAAAAAATGTTTATGTTTAATTAAAGAGGTCGTTTCCTGTAGCAACAATAATCTCACTCACATTTTTGGCTCTTATAGTCTTACAGTCTGATTTGGTCGTTCCGAAATGTAAACATTTCTTCTTGTGGCACCCCGTTCAGGGTGACACTTATTACAGGGACGCTGTAGAAATCTTTTAAAATTTAATTTTAATATTACCTTATCAAGAAATGAGTAGTTCCATGTTTTTCCATTAGCCCATATTCGGGCGATCACTCTGCCATGCTCATATTCACGCCGCTCCGTCCAGTTCCCCCTGTGAATGCTGGTCACAAGTCCTTCCAGTGAATATGTAACGTGGACCTCATTATATTTGCTACTAGGTGACCATACAATGGGACGGCCCCTTTGATCGTAGAGGATCCTCAGGGTGAATTTACGATGATCATCGTAGATCTTGCCCAATCTTGTGGTACGATCAAAGTCGACGGACAGCAGATTCCGGTTATGAGCCTGACAAAGAAAACAGCAGTGACAAAATCAGAGATGAGGTGTTACATGTGCAAGTGTTTTCAGACGTTTTCCTCCACAAAGTCTTTCAAAAACAACATATAAAGACATTTCTTTTGTAACACCTTGCCAACATACAAATATTGCAACATAGTATGCAATATTTCTTTCTGCTTGAAGGTAAAAAGATGCATGGTTTTGGATCTAAGTAACCCATTTAAACATAAACGACACTAATAATACTATAAAATTTTATTTATATATTTAACTTTTTCCTGTAAATATTTCATCGTTATACTTTATTTGCAGACAACCATTTCCTTACACATAATCTTGTTTATTTTTACTGTCTGCTGCATAATAAAAACTCTCTATTGGTGGATTTCAATCGACTTAACATAAATAATACGGATAATGACACTTTAATGATCCCTGTAAGGAAATTTCTATTTTCCCCTACCTCATCTTGCTGTCCATGAGATACACAGACACATATACAGGTGAGTACAAGCGTGGGGGTCACAGTGCAGGGTCAGCCAGTGTGCAGCACCCCCGGAGCTGGGGGTTAAGGACCTCGCTCAAGGGCCCACGGACATGTGGCTGTTCTGCCGAGGACGGCCCCGAATTGATGACCTTCCAGTTACAGGCACTGAGGCTTAGCCTGCAGAGCCTCTCACCGTCCCCAACTTCATCTTATATATATGTTTTCGTAAGACGTGTGTGTTTCTGAAAGAAGGCCAGCCGGCATACCCTCAGCCTGCGCTCGTAGGCTGTCGAGTTCCCCTTGGCTTGCTCTTTTCTCTGCCTCCATTCGATCAAGCTGGCTTTGTGCTCTCCGGGCAGTGTTATGTTACACCGACCCATGGCGGGGTTCACAGTCCCCGCTGAAATCTGCGGCTCTGTACTGAGGGACACCTCCATCCCACTGGCGAAAGTGACGCTCAGAGAGCCATCAGCACTGACCAGGTAAGAGTTTTGAACGTGGTCTGCAAGGAAACAGTTTAGAGGGAATGTTATATTTACAACAGGAAAACAGGGAAACAAAAATATAAATGTATTTGCGCTTAGTTTCTGTATCTTTTTCTAAAGCTGTCAATGTTCCCAAGGCATGCTAGGTAAGTCATACCTAGCCTATAGCCTATCACTTTTATCTGTATTTGCCAGATGTATTGAGAGACTTTTTCATACTCAATACATTATGCACACGTGCACACACACACACACACACACACAATATATATATTTATATTTATATATATTAAATTATGCTGTGGTTGACATTTCATACAGACATTCCAAGGAGTCTATATTTAGCGTAATGTCAAGACACCACCTCCTGCTGCAGCACCTCGGACAGCTCGGACACCATCTGTCAACTTTCAGGACCAGTGTTTTGGACAGTTAGCCAGCATGCAACTGTGAAGCCACACCCCCAGCGCTGCTGGAAGCAGACGATCCCGCCGGCTGCCGCCGCCCACGAAGCGCGGCGGTTCTCCTTAATATAGCCTGACGTGGGGTGAGGATGCCGTCAGGCGTCTCGCGCAGCCCCCTAGGCCCGGGAGCTTCCCCTTCCTCCTGACTTATTTATTAAAGCTTTGCAGAGGCTGATGCTTATGCGCGCACTACGACCTGAGGGGGTTTTTTTTTTAGCTTGACTGCGCCACAGAAATAATACATTGTACTCCAGCAGTACATTAATATATTGCTGTATACACAAGAATAGACGTTCAATAAAATCACGGTTAAAAAAAAAATGCAATAACATGATAAATAGTCTGTATAACATCAGTCTTTAGCGAAATGAGTCCTTTGCTAGATCACCCAGCAACTGAACGTCTCCTGTGTGAACTTTCACTGAAATAAGCATGTTCATAGAAGCATTTGGTGCTACCAGTTACCCAGTGCAAAGTCATCTCTCAGGCAACAGACACTAAAATGTACTATAATATCCTTTACATGTGACAGTGCCCTCTTGCGTGATTTTCACTGATCACCATTACTTTATAAGCTGTCTTTTATGTACTGCAGGGTTTATGTAGGCACTAGATTTGTTTACATGCAGTGAAAAGGAACTATTAGCTTAATTTTTGCAGTCTGCGTCTTACATTAAACTTCTCATGTTCCTAAGGTAAAATTTATTAAATAAAAATATAAATGGCAGTGGTGTTTTGGCAGGTAAGGCACTGGCTGTCCGATTTATGCAGAAAATATATTGCCACACAGAAAAGTAAAACTTTGGAGCTTCCACAGAATATAATGCTACAAATGTATACAGGCATTAATCCTACTTCATTTAAATCTGTATTATACAGTTTGTGCTCAGAGGCACCACTAGAAATTCTGGGCCCCGTGAAAGTGTATGATAATGGGTCCCCAACCGAGACCGATCCCAACTACGTATCGATCTCTCAGGGGCCCTTTAAATCATCCTGACTCCCTCTGCACACCACACATCCCCCCCCATACCAACAACAGACCACACATACAGTATATACTGTATATAACTGAAAGGACCACCTTCGTCATACAGGTCAATATCAACTGACGGCCACGATCTGTTCGGACTGACCGGTCATAAGTCGACTTGGTCGTAACTCGGCCCTTAATTTCATATGCAAAAAATGATCATATGTATTAATAGTCTTATACCTTGTCGCAAAGTGTAGATTGTGCTGGTCGCTGAATAGTTAGTGGTGATGATGAAGTTCTCCCCCTGTGACGTTTCTACCTCTACCTTTACGGACTTCTCCATGTTTCCAGTCAAACTGCTGACTTCTCCTGTGGGAAAGGTGATGTTGATGAGGTGACCCTCAGGGTTGTACCTGTACAAAGCACAAAATTTGAGTCAGATCTTTTGTTCATTTGTTTGTTTCAAAAATGACTGATGCACAAAACTTCCTCAGACACTGAGAAAATATTTTTCTTCAAATGAACATAACAAATAATAAATTTATCACAATTGAACATCTGATATTTGTGTTATTTAGGTCATTTGGTAGCACTAAGAAGTTCTGAAATTAGTTGTAAATAAAATTTAAAAAGTTTAAAGGTTTATCTTCTTGAGCTTGATCTTAACATACTGCCACAAGATGGCAGTAGTGTTACTGTATTTCCATATGAAAACGGTGAATTTGACTCGTCTGTGGACTAGGAAAAAACACCTCCATAAATAGTCACAATTCTTCACATAAATCATATAAATGTATGCAATATAGCATAACAAACTGCTGTGGGCAAAAAAGGTAGCTCATTTTTTTCCAAAGCAGAGAACCATTGCATGGATATGAAAATGTTCTCAGTTGAATAAATTCTCCTTGAAAATTTCTTGAAAATGGTAGTACAGGGCAAAAAAAGTATATATTACGTGAGACCTTGCTCAGTAAGGACAATTTAAGGACAATACATACTGTAAGGTCTATATGTGAATGTTGCCCGACTGTAAATACCGACATGAAAGAGTACATAAAAACACCAAAACCGGAAAATATTTCTGAATGATCACTATCAAGTCATTAATACAATTAGTTATCAGGTAAAATATCAGATTTTTTTTCCTGTAAGCATCAGAATCGAGAGTAAAGTAATGATGGAACTGAATTAGTGAAATGAAAAATCTTACTCAAAAACTGTAGTCCAGCCATTTTCATTGCTCTTCGTTGCTAGGAGACCTGTGTTGCCATGGTAGGTGATCTGGGCAAGATCATGAGCCAGGGCAGAAACCCTCTTGAGGGTGCCGCTGTTACTGATGGTGAGCCAATACACCAGGCCACCAGGCACCAGGAGCCAGAGCGGCCCGCCATTGGTGTCCCGGCGAATGTGGATTGAGTTTTCATTGCTGCTGACGATCGTGCTCACACTCCCATCTGCTAAATATGTGAAATTGTAAATGTAGTCCCCGGTGATGAGGCTGCGGGTGTGGAGGTGAGTGCCATTAGCACTGAAGAGGTAGAGTTCCTGTACTACAGGTGAGGCAATCTCGTATACGCCCTCAGAGTTGGGCTGCGGCTTGTTCTTGCTAACGGCTCGGATGCGGACGTTGCCCAGATCTGCTATGTATAGTGTGCCATCAGGTGACACCGCTAAGGATGATGGCGCCTTCAGCTTTCCGTCTCTGGCATAGCCGCCATCCCCTGAGGAGAGCCGAGATGGAGAAAAGCATACCGTTAAAGACCAGCAAGCTGAAGTATCCAAGAAACTGATCCCGCTATTACAGGATGTTGTGTTGGATAAAGAGCCAAGTTTTCCTGCAGAGGAGGTACAATATCAGGATGTCACAAAGTTTATGATTGCATGTTGTCCCTTTTTTAATGATATGCTGAATCTGCGTTGTGTGCATTAATCGATTTTAATAAGGTATCATGTAAGAGGCAGTGTTACCAACTGGTCGATCTGTCAAACACAATCAATAGGTTGAACAGCGAGATATTTCCAGTCTAGTGCTACCTCCTCCTCCCATTCAGCAAAACCGGGGACCCCAAGTAATTAAAATATACTGTAATTATATTTTATAATTAAAATAAGTACAGGTACCCCCCTTTATGAAAGTTCACTTTACGCCACTGCTCTTTTACGAAAGATCGAAGTTAGTGCCCGTTTTCACAAACCGAAAGAAACAGGAACACTCTACTTTCATTATTCCACAAAGTTTAGTAAGAGCTTTCAATATGTTCGATATTCATTATAAAACCTTAGAGTGAATATACAAGGATGCTGGCTGTCATATTCTGTCCTATATTGTCAGTTCTTATATGCACACTTAATACTTATGTAGATATGATAAAGCTTAGTTTAGTAAAAATACAATTACAGTAAAATAGGAAATTAAAAAGTATGTTTATATTTGAAATTTGCCCTGAGCAAACTGACAAACCCTAATTAGGCTGATCAGTGAGGAGAGGAAGGCACTTATGATGGTGTTCAGCTTCAGCCTTCATATGACTAACGGGAGTTTAACAAGGCGATTACATCAAAGTCCACCTAATCATTATATATCAAAATTCCAAGCAAAGGGTAATTTGTGATACATGTAATGAACCAGCAATGAATTCTGTCATGGTTGTTGATACTAAATTTTACCCAGGAAATGCTACAGGCGTTTGAGACAGATATTTCAATGGCATATATTTTGCATTTTTTTTTTATGTGAAATATTTTTGAGCATGATAAAGTATTATGTATGGGTTTTGCAGTCTAGTTTGGACTTCATTACTACAATCACATAGTTCTTAATATGCAGGGCTAAGGATAGTACAGTAGGCTCACCTGAATAGCAATCGCAGTTGGGATCTATCTTGCAGTCACAGTCAGTTGTTACTCCAGCAATAACAGAGATCTCGCCATTGGTTGTAACCTGCTGGATACGGTTGATCTTTCGTTCATCTGTCTCAGCAATGAAAAGTATACCCTGGCTGGACACTGTGATGGCCTTGGCTCCCTCTAGTGTCGAGTGAATGGCAGCCTTGCTCAGTAGGTAGTGATTAATCCCTGGAACTTGACAGTGAATAGGACGTCCTGCTATGATCCTCACTTGGTTACTCTCTGACACCTGGATCACAATATTATTATCCAGAATGTAAAGAGAATTGTCCAAGGGGTTAACAGCCAAATCTGTAGGCCATTCCAGGCGTACCTAAAAAAAAAATAATAAATAAAAAAAACCATATCAATGTACATATATCAAAAACATTGAGCATTCTTTTTGCTTTAAATGTTGTATACAAAGCAGCATAAGGTTTTCAAGATTTTGCATGGTAATATTTAATAAATGTTATTACTTTTCTTTTGAAAGCATTTTTTTCTGTTTTATAACCGTGTGCTGTAAAAACAAGTGATGGGAAATAACAAAAGAGATTTAGGATAAATTTTTGTAGTTCTAAGCCATATTCTATATGTTTCATTGTTCAATGAATTACTCTAAATAGGCCAGGGGCTGCTGTGAACTCCATTATGGATGGAGAATTTCCAGAATGATGAGAAAGAATATATATGGTTTAGAAAGAAGTATGAACTACTCAGAGTTATTATGGAAAGAAAGTTTGTGGGACAATTTAACTTTATATACAGTAGGGATTTATAATCCACCTTGTATTAGATACGAAGGTTGCTTTTGGAATTTATGCTGACTCTACGAAACATAATGACTCCAGTGCTTCCCACAGATGTTTTGCACTGGCCTGTAATAGCTTTTACTCATTACACAGATGTTCAGTTGAACTGGGATCTGCCAGCTGCGATAAGTTGAATTCATTGTCATTGAATGTGGGGCTTTTCCCAGACAATCTTAGCATTGCAGTCGTATCATGTTGAAAAAACATTAATAGGTGAACACTGCTGCTATGGAGAGATGCAACGGAATGATATTCACACGTCCCTTAGCATTCAAACGTTTATCGAGTTTAATCAAGAGGGGCCATTGTGTGCTATGAGAAGATACTTCACACCCTCACGCAAAAAGCAGCAGTGTATTGATGCATCGGCTCTTGTGGCTTTTGTCCACATTCTGCAACATCAGGCAACATCAGCGTATCCAATACACACTGGTGACCCAAAACATTATAACCAGAACCACATGATGCTAATAATGCACACGATCTCGTAAAAATGGTGCATATCAAGTGGCAGTGTACAATCGCATTTCTAAATATATGAAAATGGGCACACTATGCACTATGCATCTGAATCTCTTCAAAGAGCAAAACTGTAAAACAGGCAAATTCTAGGGCTACAACAAAGAGTATGGAATAGTCTTCCTGCTAGTGTAGCACAAGCAAAAACCCTGGTTTCCTTTACATCAGAGCTAGATAAGATTTGAACAGCTCTAAGCTATTAGTTAAGTTCTCCCCAAACGAGCTTGATGGGCTGAATGGCCTCCTCTCGTTTGTAAATTTCCCATGTTCTTATGTCACTCACCATTTTTAGATTTGCACCGTGAAGTGCCAATGAAATGATTGAGAACAAATGCTAATATTACCTGGGTGATGTCCATTCTTGCATCACAGCTCAACGGTTGAATAGATGTTAAGCCATTGGAGCCAATGACAGTTGAAATCACCCCTTTCTCAGTAATTTTTCTAATCATCGTTCCATCAACAAAATAGACAAGTCCTTGCTTGTCTACAGCAATTCCTGTTGAGAGATACAAACAGAGGCATTAGCACTGAGATGAAACCCCTGGATAGGACATGTCGCACTATAAAATTACTGTTTCTGTAATGAAACCTTTTTCCATAACCTGTGAAGTTTGTCCATCTAAAAAGCCAGCATTACTACCGATTTGCCATATATGTTATGTAACCTGTTCATATCTCAAAGTCAGACATGCATTGTTAATTAATTGCTTAATTTAAATGGTGTGTAAAAATTTAAATACATTTTGGGTTACAAAGCTCAACAAAAACTGTGTGATTTTTTTTTTAACTGACAGTACTAATTATGGAACACTACTTTGATTTTCAATAAACAAAACTAAAAATGAAAACAAACGTAAAAAATGCTTAAATTTATATTTTTCCTTTTGTTGGTGAAACGTAGCCACCTATGAGATGTCTTTGTAGTGTATACTTTGGTTACACTGGAGAGAGGGTGAATTTTAAGACAGAAAAATTATTTCTAGATTAGCTTGGCTATAGGCGTACAATGTTGTTGCTTCAATAGTGCCTTGCGTCTATTTTAAGAACAGAGGCTGATTATTCCATTAAGCACTCAATTCAAAAAAGCACTTAGAAAGTTACGCGCGTTTCATTAAGAAAAAGAAGGCACAGCCATGCCAGAAGTATAATTTATCATACCAGATAACTGGGTTATGCACTTGCTGATTTTAGCAAAAAGCTAGACGTGGGACATGAACTATCTCCTTTACATTATGAACCTAATTGAAACCCGAAGAAAGCCTTTTATTTTGAGAATGAAAGCATGGCGGAAGCCTGCTATGCTTATGTTCGATCATTCTCGCAAATGTGAGAATCCTTCAACAAAAAACAAAATTTTACACTGAAAAGTCCTTTCACACCAAAGTTCCGCAACATAGTCCCTTGTATGCAAGTTCCTGGGCTGTTTCGACCGGGGACTTTTTCTGGTTCCATCAAAAAGTTCATATAGTGTGAAAGCACCCAAATGCAGTGCTTGAGTTTCGTGCAGCGCGATCGACGTTACCAAACCTTGTCAGGCATATTCACGTGTAATTTATAACAATTTCCTCCGAATTGGCATTACCAATGCAGTTTTAAGATCAAATAACACAAAACTAGATCAAATATTTTAAAATCTTTAAATTTTAACCATTTTAACAACAGAGCCAGAATACATAATCAGTTAGTATGGTATAATGTATGTCCATTTCTTCACATTTTTTGTGTGGTGACTTCTACTACAAAAAGAATCACTCGACAACTTTAATGCCCACAGAATTTCATCTAGGTGGCATGGAATGGCATATACATGCAGGGGTTTTTCACTGAGCTGAAAACATAATTGACTATCCACATCTGTTTTGGATTGTAACACTTGTTTCTATTAGTTACATGTTCAGCTTTCTGAAAATTGAATATTGAATATTGCTTCTGGTCATGTAGAAGTGTGTGACGTGTGTGTGGAGTGTTTGAACATATTCAGTTCAACAAAGCTAATATTTCTTGCAAAGTCAAGGTCAAGGATGTCATTCGCATCACATTTACATGAGGTGGAAGGAAATTACGTACACAGTTAACCCGATAACCAAAGAAACATAATAAACAATAATGAATAACAAAGTAAATAAGAAAAAGTAAAAAGGACTAAAAAATTTAGTTCACTTATCACATCTATATATTATAAATATAATAAAATTAAATCACCTTGTAAAGTTATGTTCAAAAATGTGGCTTGTGTTAGTTATATCAGTGTGTAATAGTTTATTTTAAGTGTTATTTACTTTTTTATGGATTTCTCTGAAGTGGGTTTGACTGTGGGAAGGAGGGGGATGCGTATGCGTAAAGTTACTCTGGAAAATGTTTCATAAATAGCTATGAATTAAGTCGTTCACTGGAATTCCAGACAGGGCTGCTGTTTGTTTAGGAGTCTGATGGCATGAGGAGAGAAGTTGGTGCAGAATCTTGTGAAGTTGGTCTGAATGCTGCAGAGTCTCCTTCCAGATGAGAGGAGGTCAAAGAGGCCAAGGGAGGGGTGAGAAAGGTCATAGAGGACGAGTGTGGTTTTGTGGATGCAGTGCTTATCGAAGATTTCTTGGATGGATGGTAGAGGGGCCCCGATGTTCTTGGCTGTCCTCACTATTCTCTGCAGGATACTGCATTCTGAGGCTTTGAAGCTCTCATACCAGACGGTGATACAGCTGGTCAGGACATCCTCTGTTGTGCCCCTGTAGAGTGTCATGAGGACTGGGAGAGGAAGGCTTGCTCTTCTCAGGCGACAAATAAAGGCTTTGTTGTGGTTTGTTACAAGAGAGGTGGGATTGAGGGTCCGTGTGAGCTATATGCATGCCAAGGAAGCTGGTACTCTCGATGACCCGCACAGTGGAACCATGGATGCGTAGTGGCGTGTGTTCGGGGGCGGATCATTTCTTGAGTTTCTTCCACGTTAAGGGCCAGGTTGTTTTTTTCTGCACCATGCCATCGGCTGCTCCACCTCTTCTCTGTAAGCAGATTCCTTGTTTTTGCTAACCAAACAATAACAAATACAAGTCTTTAGAGTGATATGGTTGTGAGACATGGGCGTTATCTAGTGAGCTTAGACAAGGACGGGACTCCTTCAGTACTGTGTCTCTCTGGAGAATCTTTGAGTACCGCTGGTTTGACTTTGTGTCAATTGAGCGGTTGCTAGAGGAGTCCTGAATGAGGCGCATTACTTGCATTGTGAGGGAATATGGAACCTGCATGTGGAACGTTTCCCTGAGGGTGATCCAGCTCGCAGGATCCTCACTGCTGAGGACCTGAGTGGCTGGATCAGGCCAAGAGGATACCCACGTAACACCTGGCTGTGGCAGATGGATGGCCATTTCTGGAGGGTGGGACTGGACCATGTGTCTGCCTGGGGGGTCGCTAGCCAGGATCCCAAGGAGTTTTGCCATGTGGTGGGTGTGGCAACACGCTGTATCAGTGCATGCTCCCCAACCTGACCTGGTGGTCTGGTAGAAGGTATCACTGTCATGGGTTAGTGGGGTGGACTTGTAGTTGGTTATGGTTTGTATGTCCTACCACAAGTGTCCCGTGTCATTTCTACACAGGACATTTCACGGTATCCTCTGCATACCGAATTTTGCTTCCTAATTATTTTTCGTTGTCTTGAGGGCTGATTTATCACATGATTTGAAAGCAGTGTCATGTGTTTTCAGCAGTGCCCGTATGCTTGGTGTAACCATAGTGCCTGGTAAACTCCTTGTGTGATAAGCTTGCTGACTGTATCATCCCCCGTGCATTTCCTGATGTAACCTGCAGCAGATGTGGTGTAGTGTCCCAGGCTGATATCGTGATCATAGATGGCTGCCTCCATAAAACTTTCCAGGCAGTGCACTCAAAACAATACTGTAGGGCTGCAGTAGCTCCTTCAAGCCACACTTTGATCAGTTTTCTAGCTGGTTTGTCTAATCAAAGGTCTGTATGCAGGGACTAACATAACACAACAGTGATCAGAATAGGCAAGGTGGGGTTAGGGGGGCAGTGTGCGCATGTCGAACATTAGTGTAGACCAAATCCAGTGTGTTTCCATCCCTAGTAGAAACATCTACGTGCTGGCTGGTAAAACCTTGCTTCGGGAGTACCAACTTGAGATTTAAATTGGTCCTTCCGAGTTAGTGAAACATGTCCAAGTGACCCCTGTATGGTGGCTCATTTAATGAAAGTGCAAATTCTGCTTTACGTCCATGGATATGTTTCCCCAATATGACGCCTTTCACTGTTTTACCTGAAACAATCATGACATATGCAGTGAAAAATTTGCCATTATTCACTTCTGTTATGTCAGTCGATGACGCAGTTCATGATCTTCGGTTTTGCAGCAGCTATTTAGAAAAAGATGCCATTTTTGTTTTTGTAATTCAGCCACCAATGAAAAATCATTCGGGACGATTACCATGGATTAGGGAAAATCAATACAATATTCTGAATGCATTGCAGTGGTATCAAACAGTTTGTGCCAAACAGTATATCGGTTAATCGATATCTATCAAATAGTATGATGGAGAAATCATAGCGTGGGTGGGCCAATCTCATAACAATTCACTTTGCCACAAAATCACACTCCACACTCAATTACATACTCAATGACATACTCAATTACATACTCAATGACATTACCCAAGTCTCAGACTAGACATTCAGGCATTCATATGAAAGAAAGTACTAAATCTCCCAACCATATAAATGCTGATGCTTCATTCCACATAATAAAACGATTCAAGATATTAAGGACAATTCCACCTTATCTGAAAGGTCTCAGGCTAAGAAATGCTACTTACCCAGACAGTCTCCTTGCATCAGTATGCAGCAGTACTGAATTTACTGCTCTGTCTGAGTGTATGTGTGTGTTCACAGATGTCTGCTCTTTCCATTTCCATGCATGCCTCCTTATTAAAGAACCACTGAGAGCAACCATACTGGCCTGCAGTGATAATGCTGAAACATAATTATTGTTAATAATAATTTAATAAATCACTCTGGAGAACCTTTTCAGTGTCAGGCATTGAGGATTGTGGTCAACTGTAGTATGAGTACTGTATTTGATTGCTAATGAACCAAGGTCTGTTACTAAATGAATATGCCCCACATAAAGTGCTTGAGAAAAGCATAGAAATATAGCCTCCTGTCATAAAGTGTGTGTGTGTGAATATATATACTGTACACTCAGGATCAGGATGGAAGACACAGATCTTGACGATGTCACACTGTACTGCATGAAAGTATGTGCAGATCAGCTGAACTGTTGTTCTGACCTCTGTTGCCGTAAAATATGTAAATTACAGTCACTAATAAAAATGTTGATCATTACAAAGGGTTACATCCGAGTATACTTTTTTCCAGTAAAAAGTTTATATGTAAAATATAACATTCATTGTGTTCCTTTGCATCTCTTTGCCATGCAGAAATGCCTTATTTTGGCATGTTTCCACAAAACACAGGTCAGCAAATCTGTTGGGACTTTTCAACATTACTGCCCAGTTTAAAACATTTGTTAGAACGGTAATCAAACTGTAATGAAATGCAAAAAGTTACATTACTTTGATGAAGTAATAAAAATCAAAAGTTACATTACTTATTACATTTTTAACAGGGTAACTAGTAATCTGTAACCTATTACTTTTGAAAAGCAACCATCCCAACACTGCCAGCCGACCATGGGTCAGTAAACATAGGGTCGTATTGCAGCCTACACACCTTGCCCGTTTGGGAGGCTCTGTTAGGATGCTGTTTTTAGACTCCTGCTCAGCATTTGATACCACTGTCACAGAACTGATACACACAAAGCTTCTCCAATTTTACTTATTTAGCAGACACTTTTATCCAAAGACACTTAAAAACGAAGCAGATACTTCATCGCAAGCATAATTCCTACACAGTTCCTGGAAACTGCAATTTCTCTGGACTTGAGAGAAAAGGCAAACATTAACTCCAGGCCCAGCAGGAATGTATTTTCTATGGCCGTAAAAAAAAAAAAAAAAAAAAAATCAGCCTACCTTGTAACATACTGGTCCAGGCTTACATGGCTACAACTGAGTCTGTTGTAACACCTCCACTACACCATTAAAAATGACACACACCCACTGCGGTGCATCATCAATTCTGCAATGCATCATCGCATGATCACATCCAGGTATATTACAGTCTGCCCAGCACCCATAATCTCTTTTTCTTCACAGCCAAAATGAAAGCTGTGAAAATCGCTGCTGAAGCAGGTTATTACCGGTTTTAATTCCTTTTCTCGGGCAATCAATTCAGATTTCATGACAACGTTTTCTTACATGCCCTAACACTCTTGAATTAAGAATTTTGAACAATATGATAACCTGCTGTTTAATATTTTGTACATTGTGTGTATCTGTACCCTGGTCTCAAAAAACCTTTAACAGCATTTATATCAGTGGTGTTCAACCGTTTTGCACCGCGACCCAATTTTTACCATGCCAGCTCAGTCATGACCCTACATCAAGTCAAGTTTAAATTAACGCTGTGATCCAGCGTTCAGTGCACTCATTTTACACCAATCAATGCCGATCGCACAAATCTGATTGGATGTGTGAGTGACTTTAAAATTAAGCAACCGGGTTGGCTTCTTTGATCGGTTCAGTGTTCAATTAGTTTTGCAATAAGCAGTTGAAGACCAAAGACCTATTTATGTAGCTTAAGTCTAGGATTGAGGCTGGGAAATCTGAGCTTGCGGGCTTGAAAATGCTTACATTTCCAACTCTGTCTTGCAACCCATTCAGAACTTGCTGCAACCCAAGCTTAGGTTGTGACCCGCGGGTTTAGAATCACCAGTTTATATCTTGCACTATTATTCACTTTGCACTTGTACAACATGATCATATTTTCTATTATCCTTTCTCTTATATGTTAATATTCTTTAAATGGCAAAACATGCACTTTGCATTTATATGGTATTGTGTAGTCTTTTGATTTTCTAAATTACTGTATTGACTAGCTGCCTGACCACTAGTACGATTTTATGCAACAGTATAACTACTGAACACAAAGTACTTTCAGTTGATTTTATGGTTTAACATTTGTTTCATTCAGTCAAATGTGCGTATGTATACATTGTAATGGTATATGGCAGAAAGAAACATAAAATCATTGTATTGGTATATGGCAGAAAGAAACATAAAATCATTGTATTGGTATATGGCAGAAAGAAACATAAAATCATTGTATTGGTA
>JAODKE010000040.1:2116592-2132415 GCA_026779605.1 Mormyrus hasselquistii | reverse complement strand
TTACCACCAAGCTGGAGGAGGAGGACAGCCTTACCACCAAGCTGGAGAAGGAGGACAGCCTTACCACCAAGCTGGAGAAGTCCCCCTCGGATACCACAGATCTCTGTGGCCTTCCCTAGCCCCAGCTGGTTGACCAAACATGCCATCTCAGTGAGATTGGGTGGTTCACAGCTGATTGGAGGATCACCCTCGAGAACCATGGACCCACAGATGTCCAACATCATAGCCACAGTATCAGCTTTAAACAGCTGCACAAAGTAGCTTGCCCAGTGGGTCACAACTGCAGTATCATCCATAAGGGCTGTTCTGTTACACCTGTAATCCCTCTGTAAGCAGGCTGTGGGTCACTGCACCATGGATGGTGTGTTACTTGTTCACAGATTTGTCTAACAAATGTCTCACTGTCTGTCGTCAGATCCCTCACAACCATCCTTTTCAGTTCCTGGTACTGGTCAGTTACCATCAAGCTGTGCACTATGACGTCACTTGATAATATCCTTCTGGAAACACCGGCAATGTCCACGAAGCCCTCAGTAACCTTCAGGGTCTTTTCACATCACGTTAGGATTAGCAGTCACGCCCAAGTCTGCAAGTTCCTCACACAAACTGTGTGCAAATTCATCAGAAACAGCTTGATCTTGGAGTCTGGCCTGGTCCAGCCTCATTCTCCAAGTAAGTGGGAGTCTTCTGGACCTAAGCTAAATCTTCAGAGCAGCAATAAGGAGTCTGTGGTTAGAATTCACAAACTGGACACTTCTCTGGATCCCGAAGTTCTGTATAAGCCTCTAGCATTTGCTCACAAGGATGTGATCAATCCACCAGTACTGGAATACCAGGTCCAATGATGCAGCTCAGGGTGCTGGAACCAGGATCTCTTCTGTATATATATACCTCCTAAGATATGTAGCACAGAATCAGATTAACGTCCGGCTGGTTACAAAAGATACCACAGAACCCTTTTGGCCAGGACCATCCTGAATTAACTGCAGTCTGACTAAAGGAGACCACATAATGGACCAGTTCAGAATGGGAAAATCTTCTATACAGGAACAGTATTTAGACAGGAACCACACTTTTATCTAAAATGAATCTATTGCACGGTGGTATAATTGTTTCCCTGGTGGGTGTTCTCAGTTCTAATGACCTTTATGGGAGGGCTGACTAAGGTAGACCTTTCTATGCTTCCACGAAGAAACTGTCTTTTGAAGTATCTAGCCAGGTATGCCCCAGAATGGCCTTCATCATGGTTTTATAGTATTAAAAAATTGCATATAATTATACTGCAAAAATGCAGGGGAAGTATTGCATAATGCTCTGTTGTTAATTTTAAAATATATATAAATGCTCATAAATATTTATACTTTATAGATTGTTTAGATGTGAGAGGAAAAAAATTCACAATTATGGTTTTGCTTTAATATTTTGTTTTGTTTTGTGCATGTCTAGTCAAGTTATACATCATGCTGTGCATGCCTTGATCAATGAGGAAAAATAAACTTATTTATTGAATCCATTATTTACTTGCAATGGCAACACCACATTGCTGTCAGAAGCAGGACACTGTATTTATGGCGCAACAGAAAAACACGACGAGTCTCCTCGGGGTGGTTGTCCTCCAGGTGTCTATTACTGAAGGCAGTGAAAGCATAAGCTAAACAGCTCAATGCGGCCTCTGTCTGACTGACTTGTAGAAGAGGTGGATTTTGAGAAGCCTGCATATCTCCTTCATCGGCCTGGAGATGAATGCCATTACCAGGTCAATGATGATGTCTTCGGGGAGGCCGAATAGTTGGAGTAGCTCCCAGGTGAAGTTCTGTGAAGTGGACCTTGGAGTGGCACAGCCTGGGGGTACTTGGTAGCATATAATAATATGCCTGCACAATAACGAGGATATATTCATGGCTTCACATACTGGGTGGGAGGGACCCTGACCAAGGATAATATGCTAGAAGAACACCTCAGTGATGAGACGTTGCACCAAGGGGCTGGGTGCTGGTGGATAGGGCACTGTTGGCAAAAGTTCTTGATGGCTGGACTCATCCCCAACCAATAAAAGCAGTCCCAAACATATTCTTCAGTGCTAAAGTCCCCTAGGAACCAGGTTGCATCACAGGTGTAACTCAGCTCTATAATCACATCCACCTGCCTCTGGGGTATCAGTTCCTCCATTCTCGCTGCTAGGGGACTGAGTAATAGAGAAGCCACCATGGACCAGGAAGTAGCTGTCTGGGAATCTTCTGCTCCAGCTAGAGCACCACGACTTGTCCATTATCTCCATCAGTGTTTCAGACTTTCATCGTTCATTCAGGAGAAGGACCCACTCATGTCTCCTTCCAGAAGAGGTCAAAGTACAGTTTATTAACATTCCCCATCAACCTCTCTCACTTGAAACAGGCGCACTTGTTTTCCCGCTAGGTGCATGTCTGCACAAATGCCAACTTCCAGTATAACTAACACTAAGTTCACACGACACGATTTTATTCCCGATTTTCTGCTCGCCGACAGTTCTTGGAAATCGCCGACAAAACCCCCAGATCAGCACTGACAAATCGACGTTCGATTGCTATGTGTGAACTGTTTACAACGCGATCTGACTGTGTCGCCAATGCAGCACAGATGCCTGTCAGATATCATGCAAGCTAAATATCTGGACCTGTTGGCAACACCAAATCCTGCAGATGGGAAAGGTGCTGCAACTGGCAGTGAGTGCAGCAATGAGTCACAGCCCATGACAGAGCAAGACATGGTGTGGGGTGAAACCCAAAGGAGGAATATAAAAAGGTGTAAGGTGTAAGTTCAATTTGTTGAGGAACTGTTCTTAGTGTTCAGGGATACACACACACACACACACACACATGCAAGGGTCATCTTGGAGAGAAGTGTCTTCCTGAAACTAAATCAAGATAAGTAAATTATAATTGGAAAACAGAAGAAAAGACACATAAACCTTATGTTTAGTTCTAAAGGCCACACTAATATCCCTTTTGTGTTGTTTCAGCAATTTTACTGTATTATGTACTTTCTGTTTTTTGAAGACGGGTTATTGTATATTGTAAAGACGGGTTTTGCAAATAGTTAAATGTGTGTTTGATAGGTGTTTAGACGCCCTAATAACAAAAATATTACAGTGCAAAATGGCCATATAGTGAAATGAAATTCAGTGGGAGGTAACAGCCCCCTTAGGGGAGGTATCTTCTCTGCTATCTACTATTGTGGGCAGAGAAAACTCAAGCAACTTGCTAACCCCTTACTTTCTCCCTGACCTTCCCCCAACCACGAGCTGCTTATGCGTAGTGGATTCCTGGTAGCTTGTCGCCTCAATGAGTGCAATACATAATTGCATGAAAATGCAATTGTTCCCTAAATTAACAAATTCAATTATGGGGATAATTAGGGTACGTTGACTGAATACTTAAACAATCAAAATCCCATTTTGTTTATGTGCATTTTTAAAGCTCTAAATCTTAAATTAACTCTGATCAGACCATTAATCAGTAAAAGAGGAAAAATGCTGAATTTACTGTAGGAGTCCAGATCATGCTAAAGATCAAAACAAGTTTCAGGTTGCTGCTGCTTTTCTTTCCTCAGCTAAAGTCAGTGTTCAATAAATTATATTGGACAGAGAGATTATAGTACAGACTAGTATAGTATAGTATAGTATAGTGACACTTTATTAGTCCCTTCGCGGAAATTCTCTTTTCACTTCACCCCATCTTGCCCACATACAGACACATGTTTGGATATTTTGGTACCTCACAGCCTGGATTATTTGCCATCACAGACGGCTTCAAAACTCAGTCAGGTGTCCCCAAGTGCTTCAAGTCCATCACCATTATTCGTCCGGTGTGTTAATTTTGGCTGATATTGCCAAGCCAGAATTTAAACTTTGCAGATATTAAAGATTATTAACGCCAGAGCTAAAGACATGATTAAAAAATAATGGAGATGGCCACATTAGACAATCAACCATTTTCCATAGTGGAGGATGAAGGATTTCGTCAGCTCATCCCCCCCTGCAGGTCCCTGATGATAAAATGGCTGAGTCGGAGACAATCGATACACTCCTTTGAAAACAGAAGACAAAATGCATCATATATTGCTTAAAAGCAGAATACTATTTTAATGTACAATACGGAATGATCCGGTAATATGGGATGGTTGGCAATTTACGTACCCGCAATAGGATTTTATATGGCCCACAATGCTTTTAATTTATTAATTATTGAGTCTGACCTGCACTGTGAGCAGCCCCCCCTTGGAAGTGGTTTGGAGGTAATCGGTATCAGCAATATAACAAAAATAACTAATACCTAATAACTAATTCATCTAATACATCAAACAAGTTCCAGGTATAATTAATTGTAATTAAAAATAAACTATTACTTCAACTAAATTGTCAGAATCAAGCCTAACCTGTCATTTAATTGATACTTTATTGATGCCTGTGGGGAAATTCTCTTTATGCCTCCCCCAACTTGCTCTTTGTAGGCAAGAGTAAGCCGGCTGTGAAGGGCAGCTACCTGGGGATAAGGACCTTGTTCAGGGACCCACACACGTGCCAAAGCTGGCTTCAAACTGGTGACCTTCAGATCACAGGCACATAGGCTTAGCCCACAGCCATGCTGCCCCCTTAAAAAAACATCACGGGAGAGCGTAAACGCAGTGCCACACTACCAGAAATTATGCAGTCGAGATTCACACATTTTAGGAATTCGCAGGGGTCAGTACAGTTGCAGTGCAATAGCTGGGCCTCAACTTGGGTGAACCACCTTCATGGTCATGGTACAGTATCTCCCCTGCCAGGTAAGCATTTCCCTGCTTGGCCAGCAGATGTCACTGGTCATTCCATCCTTAGTGCTTGAGTCTTTACTGATTGTTTAGGACCCACACCTGAGTATTGTTACAGCCCTAGTGTGTGATTTGTCAATGAACTGCACCTGTGTCTTGTTCCTCCTAGTCCGTAGTGATTGATTAATTGTCTATGGCCCGCACCTGTTTCTTGTTTAGTCTTGTCAACAATGTATATGTGTTTGCCCTTTCTTTGTTACCTTATTTGATGTTGTATTTGGCTATTTTGTTTGGTTCCTGCGTGTTTTCAATATGCATAGTCTGGCTGTAATTGTTAGAGTTCTGCTTGTGTTCCCTCTGCTTGCCCTCACTTGTAGTTCCATCCTTTGTTTCTCCTTGTATAGCCTTCCTGCCTTTGTTTTGACCCTGTTTGTGGCCTGTTCTACGATGCGGGGTTACTGGCTTATCAGGGTTTGATTTAATGTATCACAGTTTAAATGGACTTCGTATCCGTTCACTTACATTTTGCCCGGACTACCTTAAATCCGACAAGTTATCCCGATAAGCCAGTAACCTCACTTCATAGTACAGGCCACAGGTCTCTTTTTTGTTTCATGTCTGAGTTCTATTCCAATAAAGTTCCATGTTTGTTAGGCAGCTGCACTGCGGATTGTCTCTTCTGTCATGCCCCCGTGACAAAAATAATACTGAAAAACTGTAATGGAAATTATTTGACATTTGTACATTTCAATTTTATTTTTATATCTATTTCAGTTTACAGAAATCCTCATGGTATTAGTTTTCGTTAAAGATAATCCTGGATGACACAACAGTTGTGGGTCTCTTCAGCAAAGGCCCTTGTTGAGTATTGCTTGTTGAGTATTTCTCCTTGTTTGTATGTTACTCCATCGTCCTTGTAACTTATTTTGTGCCACAGTATACCTAAATATGGATCGCATGACAGTACAGTACACTTTATTTTATTTAGACTGTGCAATTGGTGGTGTATTGCTGTGATTATTTTAAAAAGAACATTTTTGTAGCGTTTGCTAACTTGGGATTCATTTACCTAATATAAGCATTTAGTCGACGGTCTGATGACACAGAGATGGTGCAGTATGCAGATACAGCAGCCCCATTGTCCCCAAAACAATGTTATCCATGTATTGTTTTTTCTCTCTTGGGTAGTTTGAAGATGTGTGATGGACTTGCGAATGTATTACACAGCTCTGAAGGACGCTGTGAACATGTGCAATCAACTGACTGTTAAAGGCTTCAGTTGCATTTGTGCAGAGCCCATCGGGGATCTCTTGGACTACCATTCTGGCTAGCAGAGGTGGACATTTCAGGTCCAGAAAGTAAAAATCCAAACCAGGATTTTGTTTCAACCAACCAGTTGAACATAAAGAGTCACAGTCACAGAGTATGTAACTAGCTGGTTGAAACAAAATCCTGGTTTGGATTTTTACTTTCTGGACCTGAAATGTCCACCTCTGCTGGCTGGTAGGCAATGCAGCACAGGGAGAGTAAGCAAATGAGGCAAGTGTGCTGGGATACAAGCCTGACTGAGTATTTCCCCCACAAGCTTCTACTTCCAATCATTTTCATCACTAATGCGAGGTTGACTAACAAAAGGGATGAAATAAGGTTGAGTATTTCTGTGTGTTGTGTCGTGATTTTTATAGATGTGCACAAACAAACAGTGAGTCACTCTGTCCTCCATGCCGATGGAAGGAAAGACCTCCTTTAAGAACATACATAGAGGTCTCTGTGTATTTGGACATACTGAGAGGTACAGAGACAAAAATATCATAGGCATTATTCCTCTGGATCCCAGCATTAAAATGAATGCCCTTTTATTTACCACGGGTCATCATTTCAGCGGTATATAAACCACCACATGCAAATGTAAAGCAGTACTTCATAATCTGCTAGCGGTTATTAGCAAAGTGCAAACTCTATTTGTAACTTTATCATAGCTGAAGACTTCAATCAGGCCAACCTGATCAATCATGAAAGTCTGTGATTGCAAAATTTAACCAACATGTGAAATGTCTATTCCGAAGTGCAATTGTACTTGATTTGGGTTTATACAAATATCAAAAATAGAAATAAAGCCATACGCTGATTCCTCTTGGGTCAGTCCAGTCAAATTTCTTTGTTCCTAACCCTAGTTTACAGGCCTTTCAACATTAAGGTCAAATCATCCATGAGGTCAAATCATCCATGAGGACAATAAAGATTTGGATTGAAGGCACCTTCTCACAGTTCCATTTGTGAGAATAATAATAATGTCACATTATGTAATATCTTAATGTAACAAATTTTCATCCCAATATGGCCACATTATGTAATAACTCAACAAAATGTAATAAATGTATAGCCTACATTATAATTTTATATTACAACATTAACGTATCATCATCATCATCATCATCTTTATTACATTGTCCAAAAAAAAGGATTAGTGTGATTTTGTGATCCATTTTGGGTGACTTCTGTGTCTCTGTGACAGAACAGCAGGCAGAAATTCAAATAAATAGCGACATAGAAAATAACAAGCGGATTGGAAAATTAGCTAATTGATTTAGGTTATGAGCTACTTTAATTTACAAATGATCATTAAGTACGAGATAATGAACGACTTAGCTTCGCAAAGCTTTCTGGAAATGCACCTCTGATAATTTACGCATTTTTTCTAATGACAATTTGTTACATTTTGTCAATATATTACATAATGCAGTGTTTTTACATCACATTGTTACATTAGGTAATAGTGCTGCATTATGTGATGAAAATTTGTTACATTCAGTTGAATTATGACATAATGCGTTGTTACACGCAAACTGGAAATAGGATGCACGATACATGAGGCACACATAGACATCAAGGAGCACACATTACTAGTATGAGTTCGTTATGGCAAATGCTGGTTACAGTCACTAATAATCAACAGTTTGGGAGCATTGTGGTTTTCCAATAAATTATACACCAGCACTGGAGAGAGAGCAGTTGGTAAGACCTAGACTGTCTGTCGACTGTTATACCCAACTCAGATATGTTGCTGGGAACATATTGAAAGTGCTTAATCATTTGAGACGGCATCAGTGTGTCTCTGTGTGCGTGTATGACTGCAGCAACGCAGATACTGTCTCTGCAAGTTAGTCTCCCTGTGTCATCTAAGCTGCTTGTGCCAGGAAACTCAGATGGGCTAAAAATATAGGCAGGGTTGGAAGTGTTACTTTAGAAATGTATTCTGGTACAATTACTATATATCTGTTAAAAATGCAGTCAATATCCTAATCCATGAATCACATTATTAACGTAACATAACTTTTCATAATTTGTAATACCAATGTGAATTGTACACAAATGCAAGAGGAAAGAAATATCAACAGGGCAGCCGTGGCAAATAAACTGAAGGCACACACCATTTATTTTATCATCTCTCTTTATATACGGCTTAAGACTGCCCTTAGTATGTTTTTTTTTTTTTTTTTTTTTTTTTTTAATTAAAGCAAATAATATATGGAACTCTAACAGCCCTTTCGTCACTTAGACCAGTGTATGAAATACAGAGGTGTTCGGGGGGGTCCGACACCCCCGATTAACCCACGAGACCCCCTGAAAGCCTCAAAAGCAAAATTTTAAGGGGGTCTCAAGATCGGTGTTGCGCGACAATAGTAAGAAAAAAATAGAAAGATAAAAAATAATACAGGTTGTCATCCACTTATGACTGTGATCTGTTCTGACTGATCGTAAGTCGATTTGGTTGTAAGTCAACCCTTCATTTTATATGCAAAAATGATCATATGTATAGTATACTGTATATAAAATAATATCATCTTTAAGTCATACTGTTTGGCATTTTTTTAAACCTTTTTATCACTATTTTCTTCATTCATTATTGTTATAACCCTTATATCACCAACTGCTAAGACAAATGGACAAATGCATATTGTACTGTAAGCACTGTAAATAGTAGCCTGAGCACTAATTGCTAATAACTATTATAGTATTATTAAATATTAGTATAATTTGTATATATATACATGAATATATATACAGTATATATATATGTGTGTGTGTGTTGGTGGGTGTAATACAATATTATTACATTTTATATGTAGAATTATAGCATTATTATTGCTAATAATAACTCATAATAATTCATTATAATAATATAGGTTAGGATACTATTATTATCAGCTCCACTAGGATTATACTGTGTCATTCTCTTTAACAGAGGAAACACCCACCACTAGGGGGCTCAAAATCACATGACGTCCACAATAGCACAGGATATGACATTAGTATCACATCGGGAACTAATTCTAAGAATGCAGCATCCTGAGTCCTTAGAAGCGTTATGTCCAGGCCAGGAGTGCAGTTCCCGGCCCCACAGTGGAGTTCCTCTCCTCCTGGCGGAGGTCTACAGCCAGATGCTCTGGGGCGCTGCCAGCAGTCGAGGCAGAAACTGTTAAACACTCACATGGGGCAGCACATGGGGCTCAGTCATGGCCACATATTTTCAGTCTCTGAGCAGTCGTAAAGTCAATCAGTCATAAGTTGCAAAGGTTACTGGCATTCACGATAATTTATAATGCATGATTAATTTAATCACTAACCGGTAAAATTCCATGAAATGTCACATTTCATCATCATTTCCATTTTTATGTCTAGATAACAATTCCGTCCACTTTTTCTGCATTGCAGATATCATAGAACATTACATGTCTGTTTTACACCATTAAAACTGGTATAAGAAACACTGCAACACAAACAACCTCCTGCATGCCACAAATAGTGGCAAAACTTCCACACGGTGAAAGCATTTTTTGCAGTGGCCGCCGTGGTGAATGCTTTACATTATAGTGAAATGATGTCTTTAGAGAGGTGATTACGTGAGCTTGTGCTGAACCTACAGAAGTCATTCTTTGTTTTAGAATTCATCATGTGTCGTCCTGGTTATAATCTCCATCTATGATTTACTGATGCAATACTAGGAGGTACATAAAGCCAAATTAATAAAACAATATCTGAATATTTGTATTTTTTTAACTAACAACTGGGCTCTGGTCTTAGCAATGTAATATTTTCAAATTTAAAATGGTTTGGGTTGTATATATGCAACCAGACATAACACCGTGGTATATAGTATTTTTACGGTCTTTCAAAGAGGTCATTTGAAATATCAGCATTGAATTCATTGAAAGAATATACCGTGGTATGCCATGCTACAGAAACACCACCCAGGTCTAAGCAGTTCAACTAATACATTTTTGATTTGTAATGTATTACTGGTGTCAGAAGTGGGATCCCGAAAGCGTCTGCTGAGCTGCTGAAGCTGCAGCAAGAAAGAGCACCGGGTATGATATTGTCCAGAGGCCAGAGGAGAGGAAGAAGGGGTGACGGATCCCGTGCAGCATGCCCTGAAGCTGGCCCACTGGAACCCTGTCTTGTCGCAGCGCACCCGGAAGCCATCCCCTGCCAGCCCACCAGACCCCAGTCCTGCTACAGCGTGCCCTGAAGCTGTTCCTGCTATTCCGTGACCTCCCCTCGACCGGGGAAGGTGGGAGCTTTTAGATGCTCTGCTTGTTTGCCAGTCAGCTAAGGCTTGCTGCTCGCCAGCCACAAGGAGCAGCGCGACCCCCGCTGCGAGCGCACCCACTGGAGGCAGCAAGCTGAGGCTGCTCTGCTCAGTGGGGAATAGGCCTGCTGTGTGCCGGAGGCCTGGCGGTAGCAGAGCCAGCGAGAGTGGAAGGAGCTGGAGCCGGTGCGACCGCTGGTATTACGGGGTCGAGAGATGGACGCCGCTCAGCCGGGAGGAGGCGTGCCGTGGCTTGGAAGCCCAGCTGGCCCAGAAGAGCCGTGAGCTGCAGGAGGCGGAGCCCGCGGGGCTGGACCGCAAGCAGGCGTGCCTCCCTCTGGAGGCCCAGCTGATGGCAGACTGCCATGAATGGCGGGAGGAGGCCCGCTTGGCATTTCTGTGAGAGGATGCCCATGTCATGGTGCTGAAACGGTTGTGCAGACCCGCCTGACCCTGTGAGCAGGAGGTCCCGCGTCAGGACCAGCCTGTGGCACAACATCAGGGCCCCACTAAGTAGGAAGAAGAGCTGGGGCCAGGGGAGGCGGCACCACCAGCAGTCTCCAGCAGCCCCCATGCGCTTGCTATCCCCAGAGAGGCGCCTGACTTAGGGGTGGTGTTTCTCGGCCAGGAGGACCCCCTGGAAGGGCCACCCGACTCCACTAAGATGCGCAAAAGGTAGGGCCAGCAGCCGGGGGGATCCACCCATAAACTCGCAGTGTTGGGAGCTGAAGGCCCTCCAGGGAGGCGGCCTGGACCATCGGGACCTGCTCCTAGACTGAGGTGGGGACTGTGGGGGTGCTGGTCATGGGAACGGTTGACCTTTGAGGGGGTGTGTAGTGCAGTGTAGTCAGCATATCCTGGCATGCTTGTGGGCAACTGTAAATAGCCCCTGTCTGTAACTGTAAATAGCCCCTGTCTGTAACTGTAAATAGCCCTTGTATTGTATTGTATTGTAGTGCCAGTCAGGCAAATCACAGAAGTATATCAATGTGAAATTATGGTCTTTAGTTCTAACAAACGTTAGTAACAAAAACAATAAAAGCAAAGAAATTGCTACAGGTAGAGTAGACAACACTGCTTCAGGCTGAGGACCAGGACCTGTGGTAAGTGATTAAATAGCAAAATTATTTACTGATGTGAGGCACTTGTAATCCAGTCATACTTCAAAGTGTTTCACCTGCTTAAATGAGATGGTACGAAGTCTAGATTTTATAGGTCAATAAGTTGGGTTTTACCCATAATGCAGCTGAATATCAGGAGGCACATAAAGCTAAATAAATGAAACAATGAATTAATATCCTCATTTACATTTCTTTGCCTCCACAGCTGGGCTTTCAAAAACTTATAATGCACATTTTGGAGTGCATTTACCCACATATGCTACCGTCTTTGGATTTACAAGCTAAGACTGGCATACGTAAATATATGGGGCTGTTACTGCAGCAAAATTAATTGCAAATGTGTTTGTCGACTTGTGTGATTGTATCTCAATCTGTATGTATGTAATCAGATTTGTATATTTGTAAAGGAATTTGTAAATGCATACTGTTTTATGGTTTATACCCTGACGCTGTTCCTCACTTAAGCCCTCAAAAGCTTGCCAGTGGGACAGCATAAGGCCCTAAGCCCTCAAAACCTGGTCGATACAGACAAATCTTCACATGCATTTGCAGAACTGCCACGGCAGAAGTGTAGCAAATATCATATGCAGAAAAACAATCAATTGAGAGTTGTAACTGATGACTTGTCTGTATTTACAGCTCTTGGAGCAAAATACATTTTAGCAATTAATTCCTATGTACACATTTACAGATTTGTCTACGCATTCATAAATCTATGCACGCATTTACAGATTTGTCTACACACGTACAAATTTCAATACCCGTGCAAATCTCATTACACATATAGAGATTCTTTTGCAGGTTTACAAATCTGATTACACACGTATTCTGAATACACATTTACAAATTCTTTTACACAATTACAAATCTGATTACACACATATGGACTGATCAGTGATACAGTCACGCAATTCCCCATACACATTTGCAAATAATTTTGCTACAATAATAGCCCCGTACATAAAGCCTTAGCAAAGGAATATATTCAAGATACAGTATAGTAAAGATTCTGATATTTTGAATTCGGGTCAGTCGACATACAATTTCGCCAAATAATACTGCCTAAGGCTAAATAGTAGTTCTACTAATAAATGTGGTTTTGGTTCATAAACGTAAAAATGCTGTATTAAGAAATGTTAGCCAAAAGTATGGCAACTGCGGTATATGTGGACTAATGCACTTAGCCGTACATTATACATATAACTCACTCCACGGAGGCAACTGCCCTATGTTTCATGCCAGGCGACTCTGGTGGCTCTTTGTCTCCACGACCACGCAGAAAATGTATAATGCACGGCTCGAGGTGTATTAACCCTTACATGTCTGAATTTGTCCCAGCTCATTGTCCTTTTAAGTCTCAAGTCAAGCATCGTCATACAACTGACAAAATATACATCTGTCAGTAATCTGAATGATGATTGCTGACTTACCATCACCCCATCACCATGAAATGCTTTGAAAGACTGCTCCTAATGCAAATCTATCATCCCAGTCTCTGTGGATTAAAACCAATATGCCTGCCAGGCAAACAGATCCACAAAGAAATCTATCTCCCCTACCCTTCATATTGCCCTGACTTACCTCAAACACCAGAGAACATATTTTGAACGACATGAATGCTATTCATCGACTATAGCTTTCAACATTATTACAAAACAGGAACCTCTCTGATTACCTGATCAGGGTCTCAAGCAGCCCCTTTGCAGCTGGATTCCTGACTTTTTGGCTAACTGCTGTCTGGCAGTTAAGCTAGGGCCTCATGAACTTTTCAGAAACACTGAAACATTTTCCAAATATGAGCCTGAGAAATCTATTTACAGTCATCAGTAAGAACACATTTAGTCCAGACTGTTTGTCTCGTATATATCGATTCATTTTGTGCTATTAAGCTCAGAGAAACATGCATAGATGTATTTTTTTCTGACCAGATATTGGCTAATATTGCAGTAAATTTCAGAAGAGATACTAAAAAGTTTGTAAAATATGGTATGAATTTTATTTGCTACATAATCTGACTTTGTATGTTTTATTTTAAGTATTTTTAAAATAACCTACACAATACAAATAATTTAAAACATTCTACACAATATTTTTGAATGAGGATTAAGTACTCTAAAGTAACATCACAGTACACAGTGTTTGTGCATGATCAGAGGTGAATTTTAACTGTTTTTCAAAAGGAAAATAATGAATACTTTAAATTTTACTTTGCTGTTGTGTAAAAAATGAGAAAAATGACCATTTCATTGCAATAGTATTTAACCACAGTAGCACAAATTTAGTAATTAAAATAAAGATTACCAACATACCTGTGTCGTACATCCCGGTTTCTACCAGAAGGCCAGGTAAGGAAGGAAGAACGAAAAAATCATTAGTTTTACTTAAAATGATCTTCATGTAGGTCTAGAACTATGGTTGTGTGGAACTGTGTGTGTGTTTATGTTTGTCAAAGTGCATCAGCTTAAGCATTTCAAAATCTCACCTACAGCCGTGGCCAAAAGTTTTGAGAATGACACAAATATTAATTTTTACAAAGTCTGCTGCCTCAGTTTTTATGATGGCAATTTGCATAAACTCCAGAATGTTATGAAGAGTGATCAGATGAATTGCAATTAACTGCAAAGTCCCTCTTTGCCATGAAAATGAACTTAATTCCAAAAAACCCATTTCCACCGCATTTCAGCCCTGCCACAGAAGGACCTGCTGACATCATTTCAGTGATTTTCTCGTTAACACAGGTGTGAGTGTTGATGAGGACAAGGCTGGAGATCCCTCTGTCATGCTGATTGGGTTAGAATAGCAGACTAGATGCTTTAAAAGGAAGACGGTGTTTGAAATCATTGTTCTTCCTCTGTTACCCACGGTTACACGTGCTGTCATCATCGCTTTGCACAAAAAAGGGCTTCACAGGCAAGGATATTTCTGCTAGTAAGATTGCACCTAAATCAGCCATTTATCAGATCATAAAGAACTTCAAGAAGAGAGGTTCAATTGTTGTGAAGAAGGCTTCAGGGCTCCCAAGAAAGTCTAGCAAGCACCAGGACCGTCTCCTAAGATTGATTCGGCTGCGGGATCGGAGCTCCACCAGTGTAGAGCTTACTCAGGGATGGCAGCAGGCAGGTGTGAGTGTATCAGCACGAGTCAAGAGGGGCAGGAAAGAAGCCACTTCTCTCCAAGAAAAACCTCAGGGACAGACTGGTAATTTGCAAAAGGTACAGGGATTGGACTGCTGGGGACTGGGGTAAAGTCACCTTCTCAGATGAATCCCCTTTCCGATTGTTTAGGGCATCCGGAAAAACAATTGTCCAGAGAAGAAAAAGTGAGCACTACCATCAGTCCTGTGTCATGCCAGCAGTAAAGCATCCTGAGACCATTCCTGTGTGGGGCTGCTTCTCAGCCAAGAGAGTGGGATCACTCACAATTTTGCCTAAGAACACAGCCATGAATAAAGAATGGTACCAAAACATCCTCTGAAAGCAACTTCTCCCAACCATCCTAGAACAGCTTAGTGATGGACGATGCCTTTTCCAGCATGATGGAGCACCGTGCCATAAGGCAAAAGCGATAACTAAGTGGCTCGGGGAACAAAACAGATATTTTGGGTCCATGGCAAGGAAACTCTCCAGACCTTAATTTCATTGCGAACTTGTGGTCAATCCTCATGTGGTGGGTGGACAAATAAAAACCCACAAATTCATTGAAAAGCATTGATTATGCAAGAATGAGCTTCCATCAGTCAGAATTTGGCACAGAAGTTGATTGACAGCATGCCAAGGCAAATTGCAGAGGTCTTGAAAAAGAAAGACCAGCACAGGAAATACTTTTTGCATAAACTTAATGTAATTGTCAATAAACAGCCATTGACAATTACGAAATGCTTGTAATTATACTTCAGAATACCATAGAAACATCTGACAAAAAGATCTACAAACACTGAAACAGAAAACTTTATTAAAACCAATTCTCGTGTAATTCTCAAATCTTTTGGTCATGACTAAAGTCACCCCAAGTAAAGCTACCCCAATATTTACAGCTATCGTTCAATACTCCACAGTATTTTGACTGAACCAGTAGCCAATCAATACTACATAAAGGGTTTTAACTAACTAACCAACCAACTAACTGTTCAACCAATTAACTTTAACTGTATTGAGCTAGTTGTGAAATTTAACAAATCCATGGAATTGCTGAGGTGTCACTAAGGAGAGAGTTTTGGGAACCAAAGTAGTGTTTACATCAAACAAGACATCAACTTTTTACACAAATGTTTGTTCAGTTTTCATTGTGTTGTTATTTTGCATATGTTTTAATGTTCAAATGATGT
>JAODKE010000040.1:2093838-2107615 GCA_026779605.1 Mormyrus hasselquistii | reverse complement strand
ACCAAGAGATTTGGTATAAAGGGAGAACAAGAGCGGGCCAAGAACCAAGCCCTGAGGGACACCGGTGAAGAGACTACGTGGGGTGGATGTGGATCCTTTCCATGTCACCTGGTATGATCAGCTGTCGAGGTAGGATGCAAGCAATTGCCAAGCCAAGCCACCAATACCAAGACTACTAAGGATAGACAGGAGAGTCTTGTGGTTGACCGTGTCAAATGCTGCTGAGAGGTCAAGAAGGATGAGGACAGATGAAAGTCTAGCTGACCTAGCAGCATGCAGCTTCTTGGTGACTGCTAAGAGAGCAGTCTCTGTGGAGTGTGCTGCTTTTAAGCCAGACTGGTTAGGATCCTGGAGGTTGTTCTGAGATAGGTAAAGAGATAGCTGATTGTAGACTGTGCGCTCAAGGATTTTTGAAAGGAAGGAAAGAAGTGATACTGGTCGGTAGTTGCAAATGTCTGAGGGATTTAGAGTGGGTTTTTTTCAGAATGGGAATGACCCTGGCTATCTCACCTCAATCAACAGAGAACATATTTTTGAATATTTTAAATGCTAACTCAACATTTATTATGATGTTTCCCTACAGACTGAGCCTACATCAACAATTCTACAACTGGGCCCTGGACTTTAGTCTGGGTACTACTTTAACATTTGTATGTGTACTCTGGTTAAAATAAGCAAGGTTGAGCAAGTAGTCCCACATTGCTAACCAATACTGCTGGCTCAGGTAGGTTCCCTGTGCTTAGCTAACGCAGCTCACAGCTCAGCTAAGTAGGATGCCATTCATGTTTACAGCAGGTCACGTTGTCAGGAGTATAATCGGCCCAGCAGTAACTGCAGCTGCAGTTGGTGTGTGGAGTAAGGTACAAGTACTGTAAAGCAGTTCCTACATAAAACTGCTCACTGCAGCGCCTATGGATTATCTTAAGTAACTGAGCCATGATTTCTGGTAAGAGACATTGCTGTTGTATTTTTCAAATGTATTGTTCTGTTGCTTTAATCACCACAGAAAGAAATGCCATTTAGTGCCATTGTATTTTAGAGAAGGCAGACATGAAAGAAGGCAGAGCGAAATCTCCAAAAACCAGTCAACTCTAACCACAACAATTAGAGATAGATAAATATCACTGCAGGCTTATCTGAAAAAGATGTTATTATTACTACTATTCTGGGGTGAACTACTGCTTTAAATGATGACAGTAGTCTTGGTATAATCCACTTATGGCTAATTTATTCATTTAGATCCAAGGGGGCACTACTTCAAGCATAAGTGTTTCTCCATCCTGATTCTGATTTGCTACAAAATGATCCTTCAGTGTAATTTGCTTGACAGGCAGTTACGAGTTTGACAGGCGCTCACCCCCGTCATTGTCAGTGCTGTCACTGCATTCCATCTCCATAGTGACACTGCACGCTGAGCCACTCCAGCCGGCTTGGCAAATACAGTGCCACTCATTGTGCTCCATCGTGCACCTTCCATTGCCATTGCACAAACCTGGGCATCCATCTGCGAGAGAATATGCACAAAATAGCCCAGTTAAATATATTACCCATGGTACCAAACCTTCAATTTCATAAACACATTTCTTACTGATATTTGTTACCCTCTTTGTTAATCAATTAGTTACACTCATATAGAGTCACCACACTCTTTCAGAATTAATACCATATGTGTATTAATCCTTTAATCCAATTGCCCCCTAAAACTCAAAAAGATAAAACAGTGCTGACAATAATCCCACAGTCTGGTGAAAAAAAATATTCAAAAAAAAAAAAGAAAGAAATGAATAAAATCACAACAGTAAAATACCATCCAAATGCATCTGTAAACTTCATCACATCAAAGCAATCACTGAACAGATCGCACAAGAAGATAATTGCTCTCCACCTGTGATTAACTGTATTGACTTTACTTCTGGATAAAATCGGCTGTCTCCAGGGGATTCTGCTGCTTTGCAGTACATTTCAAAGAGAGGAATGGGTGGAAAGGCACATTCAAAAGAGCTTGGAGATTAAGGTTTTGGAAAGGCAGAAGTTAGGAGAAGACTGTATACAAAGATCTCAAAGACTTTAACAATCCCTTGTAGTACGGTGGGAAACATTATCAGGATGAGATATCACACCACCCAAAGCTTGCCTAGATCAGACCAACCCTGCAAATTTGATGATCACACAAGAAGAATGCAGAGGAAGTGAGGCTATCAAAAGGCCATTGGCACCTTTGAGAAAGCTACAGACCTTTATGACAAGGACTGGTCATTTTGTCCATATCTCTAAAAACTAAAACACACCTTACAGTCTGTTGGGTGGCAAGAAGTGCTGTGGTTCAGCAAAAACCACTTTTTTGGTCATAATACAATAGAAGATGTGTGGCAAACACCCAACACATTTCACAATTTAAACAACAGAAATCCTACAGTAAAATCTGAGGCTCTACAAAGCGACCTTTCCCACCTACTGCAGCTCCTTCCGTCTCTCCCGGTACAGACGCACATATTAGGCCCACTGCCCACAGTTGGCTGAGGGATCAGCAATTTCAGCAGGCTGCCGGGACCGCACACCTGGCTCGCGTCTACATGTGTGACTCTCAAAGCACAGTTCTTTGACAACTTTAATCTATCAAGGCCACGCATATATCTGCTTAAACATGATGGGTTGTGCCTCCACTTTTCTGGGGCACAAATGCTTAAATCAAATCTGTTCTGCAACATCTCTCACCCATCCAGTAATATTATCAGAGAAGGCGTCACTCAACAAAAGCCACATTCACCTGCTAAAGACGTGCTTTGCATTTGCAGAAGTGAGCTTGGGGGGATGGATGAGGCTCTGTGCCATATGAATGAGATCTACCACCTGTTAGTAATTGATATGTCAGAATCTATGCCAGTAGCTAAATTATCCCTATTTGTAATAGCAGGTGGCATGGCAGCATAAGAGGCAGTGGAAAGGCAGTGGAAAGCTTCAGATGAGTATAATTTAATTCGAGCGAAGTGTCCCAACCTTCCTGAAGACAAACCGATACTGCAGGTTCTTAAATATGTGGTACTGAGTACTGAGTGTCCATTCAGCAACAAATCTTTCATAGTAGGTCAGCTGATTGAAAACCAGAAGCTTGATGTCATACTCCTTACTGAGACCTTGCTTGATAGATACCAGCTGACCCAGTACTTAATGAAAGATGTCCTCTCAATTTGAGATTCGTCTAGTAAGAACAAAAAGGGAGGCGGTGGAGCATGTTTGTTTCATAGTACTTTATGTACTAAGCTACTTTCTCATAGGGACTTCTCTACATTTGAATACCTTGCAGTGCATCTCAAATGAGATAAATCTGTTCTTAAACTGCTGGCTATCTATGATCCATCTAGCCTTGACTCAGGTTTTCTAAATGACTTTGGGTACTTTCTGACTAAAATTTTTCAATGATTTTGAATGTTTTAATAACTTTTGATTTTAACACTCATATAGGTATGGCCACAGAACCTAGAAGCATAGATTTTATGAGAATATTAAACTCATTCGACTTGTAGCTGCATGTGACAGGCCCCACTCATAAATAAGGTCATCCTGGATTTAGTGATATCTCATCATTCGGACATTAAGCTTTCTCGAATAGCAGATGGTTTATAACCATTATTATGTCTTTTTTGAGAGGTCAGTGGCAAAGCTGAAATGGTAAGTGAAAGGTTACTAAACACTATGTTCCGAGTCATTCCGCTGATGCATCTAATACCCTTATGTTCTCCATTCCTCTTTTTGAACTACCTCTCCCATGTAATGCTTTGGTAGAGAGATTTAACTCCAGAATTACAGAAAGTCTATTGCCCCACTGAATCTGCATTACTGTATCTGTAATAGAGTGAGAGCCTCATGCGGGATCACAAGTCCATTTTTAAAACTCCAAAGAGACTATAGACGCACAGAAAGAAAATGGAAGCGCACAAAGCTAATGGTTCATCGTGATATTTTCAAAAATAATCTAAAAGCCTTAAACAGCGGATTGAATTGTGCCAGAAGGCTCTACTTTTCAAATCTGATAGAAAATAATGAGGACAACCCCAAATCCCTTTTTACTGATACTGACAGATCGTTAACCCTTCCCTACATATCTCATCCGAGCTTCTTACAGCTGATAAATGCAATGAGTTTGCCGCTAACCTAACCCTAACCCTAACCCTCTTCAGTGACAAAATTTGGGTTTGGGTTTGAGGCAAAGAATAATCACTGCACTGTTCAAAGTAATCTGGTTGGTTTTTCTCCTATCAACCTTTAATTTACTAATCATCTCAATACTTCTGAACTCATCAAGCTGCACTCCTGATCCCCTCCCCACAAAGCAATTTAAACAAGTTCTAAACGCACTGTCAGCAAATGTTCTGAATATTGTTATTCCTTCTCTGAAAAAAAGGATTTTTAACACAATGTCTTAAAACTGCTATTATCAAACCTTTGTTGAAGAAAAGTAATCTTGATGGGACTGTGCTCAGTAATTTTATGCCAGTCTCTAACCTTCCATGTCTTGGTAAAATAATTGAGAACGTTCGGTTCATTCAGCTGATTGATTATCTTAATATTAATATTCTGCTCGAAGTGTCGAGCACATCATAGTACTGGAATAGCTCATTTGAAAGTGCTGAATGATTTAAAGTTAAACAAAGACTCAGGTAACCTCTCCATTCTGCTTCTTCATAGCTGTCAGCGCTACCAACAGTGTACCTGGATTAGCCTCTCTGGTACAGTGTCAGACTTGTCCATATGATACCTAAGTGGGTGTTAATACTGTGTTGCTCTTAATACCTATGTCTCAAAGCATCAAACCGTTACATGTGGGGTCCCCCAAGGCTCAATTTTAGGACCTATATTAATTAACCTATACATGTTACTCCTATCATGTATGAAAAATAAACATTAAATCAACTTTCATCAGTATGCAGATGACACACGGCTATATATGTCTCTAGCTCCTGATGCTCATGGTTCTATCCACTTGCTTGAATGCATAGATGACATTATTCTATGGATGTCACAGAACTTTCTACAATTGATCAAGTTAAAAACAGAGATGTTTGTTTTTATACAATGACCTACTGAGGGAGGATATACTGGTGGACTTATAATCAATGTCTGAAGGCCAAACATTAGATTAGAAACCTGGGAGTCCTTTGCAATGGGTATCTTAGCTTTAACAGGCATATCAGCAATGCCTGCAAAAAACAGCATACCATCACCTCTATAATATTGCCATGGTCCGGGGTATGCCATTATGCGTTGACTGTTAAGGTTTTATGTGGAATAGATTCCTGTAAAGGACTCTTATCTGGTCTACCTAAGATATCTATTTCAAGTCTACAATGGTCCCTTTTAGGACTGATTCAAAATTTTTTTATGTTTTCTTGGTCTTGCTCCATCCTACCTCAGTGACATGCCTGTAAAGAACATCATAAGAGCAAAGATATTAGGACACAGCACTTAATTACTGAATTAAGGTATTTTATTCAGACCCATTGCCACAGGTTTATAAAATCAAACACCTTGCCATGCAGTCAGGTTTACAAACATTTGTGAAAGAATGGGTCATTTTGAAGAAGTCAAGCATGGTACTGTCATAGGATGCCGTCTTTGCAATATGTAAGTCTGTGAATTTTTTTCTCTGGTAGATATTCTACAGTCAACTGTAAGTGGTATTATTGCAAAGTGGAAGTGTTTAGGAACAACAGAAACTCATCCACAAAATGGCAGACATTGTAAAGTAACAGACCAGGGTCATTGACTGCTGAGGTGCATGGTGTATAGAATTATGCAAAAAATATAATTTGCATTATGCCAACTGTGAAGTGTGGAGGAGGGATAATGGTACGTGGTTATCAGGGCTTGGGCTAGGTTCCTTAGTTCGAGTGAAGGGAACTCTTAATTTTTCAGCATACAAAGACATTTTGGACAATTCTATGCTTGCAACTTTGTGGGAACAGTTTGGGGAAGGCTTTTTTCTGTTTTAGCATGGCTGTGCCCCAGTGCACAAAGCAAGGTCTGCAAAGTCATGGAGTTGGCAAAATACTGGTGCAAAATACCAGTTGGCTTTTGAAGAAAACCTGCTACCCTCAGACAAAATTTGATGATCAAAAGTGTTTCATACATCTCACTTGGTTTATATTTATTTTGTATTTTTCTTTAAGGAATTTTATCTTGCTTTGTACTGGGTTATTGCAAAATATGATTCATAAGTTCAGGTGATAAATCGTTTTGAAAGGGGATGGTGTCATTCTATAAAATAAAAAAAATCTATATGTAAATACTCTGATACATTTGCATAAGTATATTTGAAATGTGATTGTTTCAGTGTTTGCAATATAATCCCAAAATGTTTCTGCTAATTTTTTCTTTCTTGAAGTCAGGCTGGGAAGCATGCACTGGTTCAGCACATTGCTGCACCCACCACGTGACGAAACAGCCCTGATTGGGACCCTGATTGGTGACCCCCGAGGCTGACATGCAGTCCGGTCCCACTTTCCGGAAATGGCCGTCTATCTGCCACAGCCAGGTGTCACATGGGCATCCCCTTCACCTGGTCCAGCTGCTCGGGTCCTCAGTAATGAGGATTGTGCGAGCCATATCACCCTTGGGGAATCGTGCCACATGGCCGTAGTGCTATAACTGACACTCCCTCACAATGCAGGAAATGTGTCTGATTATTGTCAACGGCTCGTCCTACACAAAATCAACCCAGCGGTACCCAAGAATTCTCTGAACAGACACAGTACCAAATAAGTCCAGTCTTCATCTCAGGTGACTGGACAATGTCTATGTCTCGCAGCCAAACAGCAAAACAGGAAGCACCAAGACTTGGACCTTCATCTTCTTACAAAGATATCAGGAGCGCCACACAATGGTCTCCCAATTCATCTACCTGCTGACTTCACAGGAATCACCAGACACGAAAATGTCGCTGTCAAGGTAAGAGAACCTTTCAACATAGCCAACATTCTCTCCACACGCTGCTGATGGCTGTGCCTAATAGGTCATTAAAGGTCTGAATATTGGTTTTTATCCAGGACACTCACAAGCCCAGACACCCCAACTTCTCTGATGAGAGCTTCATCATTGACTCTGCAAAGATCATAGCATCATTGGCAAAGTCATGATCAGTCTGAATCTTTCTGCACCACAGATGCCCCACAGTCACTGGTCCCCATGACCTTGCCCAACACCCAGTCTAAGCAAACATTGAACAGAGTAGGAGCAAGATCACACCCGTGATGAACCCTAGAATCAAATGGGGAAAATGCAGAGGTTCTGCCTCCACTCTGCACAGCACTCACAATTAGTAAGTAAAGTAAAACTTTACTTACTGTAAAAAGTACTTTTCACAAACAAAAGTCACAAAGTGCCATAGAAGTCCAAAGCAGTCACCCTTACAGAATATAAACCGTAAAATACATAAGAATTATATATATATATATATATATATATATATATACACGAGAGAGAGAGAGAGAGAGAGAGAAGACATTGTTTAAATGAAATAGTTTTCAGACTACATTTAACAGAATCAACTGAACCAGCTCCAGGTACTGAAGGAGGAACATCATTCCATAACCTCGGGGTAACAGACTGGAAGGTATAGTCGACACGAGTCTTACACTTGGTGCGTGGACTAACAGCCCTTTTTCCTGAGATCTGAACATTTCATAATTGTTAAGGAGATCCATTAAATACTTTGGGGCTTGACTATTCAGAACCCTATAGGTAATCATAAGGATTGGAGATGGGAGACAGAATTTATCTTCAATCCTGAAAATACAGCATTACAATCGTCCAAACAAGATGAGAAGAAAGCATTTGAAGCTCAGCTCTAGACACTACCCTGCAGAGCTTAGAGGTTTGTCTTAAATGAAAATAATAAGATTATGTAAGTGATTTAATATGAGCATCAAAAGTTAAAAACTGATCTAAAACCACTCCAAGGTTATGCACATTAGGCTGAGCATTCGACGAGATACAGTAGGCACAATCACCCGACTGATAATCCCCGAAAACTGGAGTGTGATATGATCATAACCTCAGTCTACTGATGATTCATGAACCAGTAATTATTGGTGAGAATTTTTAATCTGCATAAAACAATCAGTTAAAATCGAGAGCTTATGAAGCTGTTGGGGCTTAAAAGACCTAATAATAGCCAAAGGAAGTATGTATAAAGAAAAAAAGAGGGGTCCAAGGATAGATCCCTGAGGTACTCTGCTATTTAGTGCTGACATATCAGAAAAATCTTCCCCTACACAGACAAGGACATGTCTGATAAGTAATATGAAATTTAATGCAGAACTAGAGATTCCAGCCAAATTCTGTAACCTATTAATTAAAATTTTGTGATCAACTGTGTCAAATGCGACAGTAAGGTCAAGGAGTACCAAGACTGAACATCATTATCTGCAGCCATTAAGACATCATTAAAAACTTTAAAAGAAGAGCTGTTTCAGTAGAATGATTTTCATGGAAACCTGACTGAAACGGATCAAGAGACTCTGAGCTGCTGTTCAACCGTGCTTTCCAAGATTTTACTAATAAAAGGTCATTTAGAAATTGGCCTAAAGCTGTCAGGTACAGAAGTGACTAACTTTCTTCAATAGAGGGTATACGACTGTCTGTTTAAAAAACAAGGAGCCACATCCTTGCAGCAGGGAGCAGTTTATAATTGATACTAAAAATGGAGCTACGTACAGTATGAAAGGCTTCAAGCAGAACAAAACTGGGAAGAAAATTTCCAAAGGGAAAGAAGAAGGTTTCATCTTAGGTAATAAATCAAAGAGATCAGCAAGCAAAATTGGACAGAAAGAGGTCAAATGACACACAGGAGGATCAAGAGACAAAAGAGACTGAATATTTGACCTTAGATCCTTTAAACTTACGCTCAAAAATATTTTTAAATTTATTAAATCTTCTTTCGAAAAGGCCTGAGCACTGGGTAGTGGAACAGAAACAATATCATTAATTGTGCTAAATAATAATTTAGAGTTGTGGTTAAAAGCAGCAATGAGATTTGCGAAATCTCTTCTATTGTCATGTCATTGTATAACCAAAGCTGATCTTTAAGATGTTCACGATGAACCATTAAAGCAGTGTCCTTCCACAAATGCTCCGTTTTGCGAAACTGGCATCTAAAACTCCTAATCTAGTCAGACAGCCAAGGAGCAGCATAATTAACAAAACGATGGCTGACTGAATATGGAGCAATGTAATTTAAAATGTCAGTACAACAATCATTAAACGTCTGCACCAGCGATTCCACATTGTCTTTATTAGATAATACAGAGTTATTAAACCACTGGGAGAACTCAGAGATAATGGAATCGGTTAAAATGCAACCGCATTTAACTTTTTTTAGTTGTAGCAGCTTCAAACTACAGATTAGTTTAAAAGATATGGACTTGTGACCACTAAAAACAACACACAATTTAAACACAGATCATCAATAAGTGCACCAAGAGAAATTGTCAGTTGAGATGAGTAGAGCTAGATACATGCTGAATAAGATTAAAAGTGTCTGTTATGGATAAAAAAATCACCTGCCAATTTACAAAGTAGGTCGTCAATATGAAGATTAAAATCACCCAGTATTATAACTTTATCTTGGTTAACAAACAAGGTTAAAAAATGCGGAAAATGCAAAAGAAAAGATCTAAGAACATCAGGCGGTCAATAAATCAAAATACAATATAGAGGATTACAGTAACCAACTTTATGTTTAGGCATAAAGGACAGGACCAAGGTACAGGACAGCCATGATGTCCAGCAACTTCAGGGGGAATCTGCACTACAGGAGCAAACTACATTTGCAATAAAACCTGAATCCTCTTTAGGTGTAAAATTACTTTGACAAGTGAGAGAAGAACATTAACTAAAAATGACAATATGTACTGCAGATGAGTCAGGTGCCTGAGAGATTCAAGTTGACTCTAGCAGAAGACATCCACAGCTTCTATACCAGAGGGTTTAATCCCAGAATAGATATCTGGGAAATATTTGATGCCGAATACAAGTTAATATGCACACCAGAAAAATAATACTGGCAATTATTTTAAGACTGTAGATAAATATATATTGTACGTTACCTTTAAGAACCAGATCCACATAGTTTGCTGGCAGAGAGGAAGAAATAGAAAGTTAAATTGAATGAAAGATTACAATTCAGTGTTTTCTGCATCCCTGAGTCTGGCATTTACCCATTAAATGTAAACGCACTTATGCAGAAAGGACAGCTGCATGGGTGATGTGTATGAAACCGTTATCTAATCGGCTGTGTGAAATAACATCATAAACAGGGACAGAATATGTTGCCCAGTTTGGAATGAAACTCACCAGTGTTGCAATGCTCTCCTTCCCAACCTGGGTGGCACTCACACCTCCCGTCTCTACACTGGCCGTGTTCCTCACACTGAGGGTGACAGATCTGCTGTTCACACCCCAGGCCTTCCCAGCCTTCCTCACACTGACAGCGACCTTCTGCGCACACTCCGCGATTTCCACAAGACAAGGGACAAAGCTCTGCAGGGAAAAATAAAAAAAAATAAAAATGGCCTCCATGTCACTCTGATGAATTACAGTATTTCATGGATCCACGTAATACAAGATATTAGATCTGAATCTCCTCAGAAACACTTCAATTCCCTTTTGGAATTCTCTACTCAAATTTAGAAACTTTTCATTGAGAAAAAAATGAATATGAATATTAAATGCTATTGTATCTATGTACCTTTAAGTCCTGCAGTTCCCATTACAGTTTCAGCGTTCTATTCAAAGCGTTCTATTCAAAGCTTTATTCAAATGCTATACAATAACTTTTTATTATAAACAACCTTACAGTATATGTCTGCTTCTAATCAAGTCATTGCTTTTAGCATTAAAATAAACTATACTGTCAAAGGACTGTAAAATACAAGTTTGTACTATGGCATCATTAGACTGACCATCTATTTAAAATTTAAATGTAGTAATTTGTGCAGTGGATGATTTTTGGGCGGAGCTAGTAAGTGGGAGGAGCATAATGGAAGAAATGAGGTCTGAAGAATGACCCCACAACCTTCAATTATCAATTCTAAACTCAAAACCTGTGATTGAAAATGCAGAGAAGACAAGTTAAAAAATACCAACTACCTTAATGTAATGCCTGAACCTTTGGTGTTTTAAATGCAGCTCCATATGTATAGAAGAAATGTTACAGGTAAACTTATCTGTGAATATTGTTATCTACACCTTCACAATTTCATTGCTTCAGACTTCACAGATGAAGAATTCAGACTTCACAGATGAAGAAATGCACAGCGTTACAGATTTCACAGATGAAGAAATGCACAGCTCTATATAAACACTTTTACTGGCAAACAGGGGATATTGTAGGCAGAAGACAGGCCAGTAATTTGTTTTTAATTTCCTTTTCTTATTTAACTTCCTCTGCCAGCCCCTGGAGGATGGGCTCCCCCTTTGAGTCTGGTTCCTTCTAAGGTTTCTTCCTTCCAGGGAGTTTTTTTCTTTGCCACTGTCGCCTCTGGCTTGCTCTCTGGGGGCTTTGGGCAGGGATGCTGTAAAGCGCTCTGAGACAATGTAATGTGAAAATGCGCTATACAAAAATAAATTGAATTGAATTGAATGGAACTGAACATTTTGTTAAATTTATTCTGTTTTGTGTTCAAAAGACTGCTGACAGCAATATTAATGACTAATTGGTACATTTAGTACTCAAGTCAAAACAATACTGTGTGACCTGTTTATTTCTCTAGAACCATGTTCCAAAGCCTGCACATGATAATAATGTGTGCTCCTTTGTACAATATGCTGTTCTATGTGTTTTCATATTTCAGTTATTTAAAAGTGTTCTCCGTAGCCTCAAAAATCCAAAGTGTAGTTTTAAATCCTTCTTGCAGATCTAAGTGTTGATGGACAATTTTGGCAAACTGGTGCCTCTACATTAACGTTATATGCAAGTGCATGCCCTATGATGGACAATCATCACACCAAGAGTGTCCAATAGGCAAGATGAGCTGCATAATTATAGTCATGGAAACAGAACTTCGTCATTAAGTGAAGAGTGTATGTATATACTGTACAGCCAAGGAATTAATTTTGGAAAAGGGACCAAAAACTGCTAGCAAGGGATGATTTGTACTCAGAACGTGAGGAAAAATATTCATTAAGGTGTCTGGTGTGCTATTGATAGATAATTAGAAGAGTCAGAAATAATGCATGGAAAATGTAAAAAACTGAATTGAATTATTTGCACATAGAGTAAATTTAGTTGTTGCTATTGGGTGATTCCATATCAAATCACCCAGATGGTCCCAAGTCACCTCAGATTGAAAAAATTCATAGTTGTTCCTATACCTTATGGAGAAATCCTCAATATTAAAACTGTATCTCTAATAGTTAAGAAACCACAGCCCTTTAATATTGTAAATAATCCCTTGCTGTCGCTGGCCGTTCTGCCTTTTCCCCCCCTTCTCTGTCTCTAGCTTTTTAACTACAGTGTGTTTTCTCTATTCCCCAAACCGCCGCGTAGCTTCATGGGTTGAGTGTGTGGCTTAGAGGCTGAGAACCCTCTGCTTGTGGATTCTAGGCCATCTTCACCTGTTTTCTTTTGTTTTCCCCCCTAGTGTTTATTGTTAGTATCACTGCTTCCGTTTTCAGTTAGCGTGCGTGTGCTCTGTTTTATTATATTCTGCTTGTACTGGTTTTAGTCCTTTCCTAGTCATGGCAGTTGTTAGCGTTCCCTCATCTAGTACTCTTTTAATGTAGTTCCACCTGTTCCCTGTTGCCCTGCTTTGCTGTTTGAATGGTTGTTCTTGATTATTCATACCTTCATCACTGTATTACTTATTATTTCAAATACTTATTTAGTGAAGGAACTAATGCATGTTCTCGTACAGCTCCAATAAATAAAATAACATAACAATATTAATAATAAAAGATCTTTTATTGGTTAAAAACAAGCTACTTTGCTACTAAATAACCATCTTGTGAACATTAATATGTACTAAACACAGGGCCAGCCAGCTTATTAGGAAGCATAGGGTGTCAGCTTCTGGCGGGGCGCTGACTTAGAAGCTCAATTGAGAATGTGTGGCTGGACTTAAAAATAGCTGTTCAGTCATGTTTTCCGTACAACTTAAAAAACTTAAGGAAAAAAATGGGGAAAGAATGCAGTGTGCAAACGTGCAAAGCTGATAGCAGATAGCAGAACGCTGACTTGAAGGCGGTGAATACTTCTGCAATATGTTATTTTATGTTTAATACTTGTAATTGATTTAGATCACTTCATACACTAGAGATCTGTGAATATGGTGGCATTACAGAATCTTTTTGTTTATCAGTGTCAAAAAAAAACTAAATTCGTTGTACAACAATAAAACGCAAGAAAGTTCAATGTGGGTGAATATGTGCAGTGCCTTTTCAATATTTTCACACTATGTTTTCCGCTTCCTTGATTTTGAAATGGAACAAGCAAGAAACACCAGTCATCACCGCCGTGAATTAGCGTTACCTGTGGAGCAATCTGTACCCGTCCAACTGGGATCACAGGTACAAGTGCCAGCGTCAGGCATGTAGGTCCCATGCCCCGAGCACTGCTCCTGACAGTCTGGCAGGGGGCTTTCGCAGCTTTCCCCTCCCCAGCCAGGTGAGCACAAGCACTCCCCCTTCACACAAACACCATGTCCAGCACACTGGGGGTCAAGGCAGTCAACTGAAGAGAAGCCAGACAGAAAATATGTGTGAGGGCTCTCCACTCACCATA
>JAODKE010000040.1:2083197-2093774 GCA_026779605.1 Mormyrus hasselquistii | reverse complement strand
ATGTTACAAGCAAGCTCTGTTGTCTAAGATCTGTCTTTAAGTAGAATTTGTAAGAACAATAATCATGCAGTACATAATAATAACAATAATAATAATAATAAAAGTAATACAAAAGTAGCTACTGTAGTACCTCGAGCCAAAACATCCTGTGAAACCACACACTGTTTTCATGAGCATCACAAAGTACGTGTCTTTGTTATTACAAACCATTGTACAGTATTTACCTAAATTTGTAATATAATCGGCTTTATGACAGTCCTTTGTAAGTACGAGTTGTCCATAAGTGGAACGTTCTTAAACTGTGGACTGCCTGTATGTCCTAAATAACCGTTTTGATTATAAAATACATTAATTTGTTTATCAGCATACAGTGGAGAAAGCAGGATCAAACGGTCCCTGAAGCCATGAGGGTTAAGCTTCTTGCTCGAGGACCAAACGGTGAAATTATTCCACTGATCGTGGGATTTGAAATAGTACTCTTTCAATCACATGCACACTGTTCTAACCTGCAGAACCACACACCGCCCCTTGAAACTAAACAAAATCTGTTGCAACTCTATCGAATTAACCACACACGGTAATATTTATTATACCTACAGCCGATTACACTAAAATCAATTAAATCAATTGGGTATCAAGCATCAAGCAGGAAAGTAAGGGACTTGCCTTGCTCACAGCTGTTTCCCTTATATGCTGGAATGCACACACACAGGCCTTGGATGCAGGTGCCGTGATTGGAGCAGGTTGGGTCCAGGCACTGGTCCTCCTGGATGTCACATTCAGGTCCTTTCCAGCCCTGGTGACACATGCAGTGCCCTCTTTGGTAGTCCCCATTCCCACTGCATAACACTGGGCAAGCATCTGTAACAGAACATGTAGCAATTGCGCATTCAGTTACAGAAAATATCTCCCTGGTTTCTTTCTAGTCATACAAATCCTGCCCGAATTTTCTACCTCGACAGCAGAGCAACAATACAACCTCTAGTAGGGCAATTTCTCTTAAAGCAAATAAATTCACTGGATTGCATAAATTTAGACAGACTTTTTATTCAAAGCGATGTACAATCGAGAGAACAGGGAGCGCGAGTCCCCATTCGAGGTTAAAGGCCTTGCTGAAAGACCCAATGATGAAACCACTCTGCTGACCGTCGGATTTGACCTGGCAACCTTCTAATCACAAGTGACTGGCCACACACCTGCGTGTATGCAATGGAATCACAAACTTGGGAGTTAACTTTGACTGTTGCTAATAACTGCCTGCATAACCATAGAGAGGGACCATCTGCTGGAACTCATTGCCTCATCCTGTGAAATCCTGTTATTTCATGCATCATTTCAATTTATCCAACTCTGGCCGCAGTGGCTCCTGGGTTGCTTTTGAGTCTAAAAATGAAAATAGATGTTTTTGAAACTAAAAACCACAAAATAAATCTTCTACCAATGGTCCATCCCTCTTCTAGCCACTTATCAGTGTCACCTGGAGCCTATCTCAGGCAGCACAAAGCACAAAGCAGGATTACACCACGGACAGGATGCCAGTCCATCACAGGGCACACCTGCAGTACTATGCAAACTTCTTACGCAGTCAAGGAAAATGTTCGAGGCTATTTATCAGGGATGTTAAAAACACAATTTAATACTAAAACATATCTAAATAAACAGCAGCAGAAAAATAAACAAAAAATTCTTCTGTTCTCTAAAAAGATTCTGATATATTGTGAGGTGATTTGACGCACACTGCTTTGCTTCCTTCCTGAGCAGCTGGTCCAGCCTGTTCCTGCCTGCCACAGAGAAGCCGCAGCAGCATTCAATGCTACACAGGATTGCTGATGCTACGAGTGAGTCATAAAAGGTCTTGGGGGCCCCTTTGGACTGCAGAAGAGCATAAGCTCCTCAGCAGGCAGAGCCAACGTTGGCCGTCCCCGTGAAGCGTATCAGTGTGCTCAGTCCAGTCCAGTTTATTGTTCGTGTAAATACTCAAATACTTATGAGACCTGACAGCCTCGATGTCCACTCCCCGGATGGGCTGACTGGGATTATGACGAGTGCTGTGCAGATCGATCAGCAGCTCCTTGGTTTCATTCGGATTGCGCTGGAGGTGGTTATCCTGTCCTTTAAGTGCAAACTAATGCAGGGCAGCTTTTCATTTGTTGTGTACGGAGCCTGACAGCACTATTGCGATGAGGAAAATTGTAATACTGGCGGTAATAATCAGCCTGTGAACCATTCGGATTTGTATTTGAATTCCCGCACTGACTGCTACTGTCTGACGAAAAACGACTTAAAAACAATTATGTTTTACATGTTTTTAATGATTGTATAATATTAGGTGTTTTCACAAAGTCTGGACTGCACCTTGGATGCGAACTGAAGCACAAGTTAACTCGGACCCAAGTGATAATATTATAATATTATGAATCAATATGAAAAATTGAAACGTGGTTTGAAGTTCAAAATACAATGCAGAATTACCAAATGAGCATCACATTTCTTTTTTATAGATGTTGAAAATATGTATATGGATGTTAATGATATTAGTAACAGTGGTGATATTATAACCTCTGACATTAGCTGTGGCAAGACTGGCCTGCGGCTCCCTGGAATTTATGGAAGGATGGTTTTTTTCACAGATTATTTCACATGGAGTACTCATGGAGAGACTCTGACAGGGTGGCCACGCATAGGTAGATTCTGTGTCATTGTGTTTGTGTTGATATTATTGCATATTCTCCTTATTTCCTGCATGCACTTATGTGAACCGGGGCCTCTAAATTGGCCATAGTGTGTATGGATTGGCATCTCATCCATGCTGTTCCCTGTCTTATGCCTTATGCTAACTGGGAGACGCTCCAGCCCCCGTCTGCAGCCGTGTGATGAAGACACCATAGGATACTGCATGGGTGCACATTTGAGTACCCTGCCTGCCAGAGAGATGAAATATTAATAATAATTTGTATGCATTTTTACCCTTACAAGGCTCGCTGTATATGCAATCAGAACCAATAAAAGATTAAATTCAAAACCAAAAGGCTGAAAAAAAATCTAAAATAATAACGATGATAATTGTCATTATTGTGACAGTTATTGATCTTGTTGCTGTTGTGATCTTGGACCATCACTTATTTAAAGAGTAAATTTAGTACAATAAACTATTCATGCAATGTGAGTTTTATGAGGCAATAATCCGTCAACATTTTGAAAAACATAGTTCTGAATGTAGGTCAATTGTAAAATTAAATATATTTATTTATTTTAAAGCAGTTTTTATTTGGTAGCTGTAAGAACAGACTGTAAAAATAACAGCAATACTGCTAACCTTGCAGCAGATTTGCATCATTTTGAAAAATACATGCATTTTTTCATAGATATAAGATGGCAAAAGTAGTGGCAAGATGTTATAAAATTCCTTTTGGTTAATTTCTCAAACACCCAGTAAAAGAAGTTTGTAATGGCACCTTCATTTATGAAACGCGGCTTGGAGGCGAAGGTTCCTTCCCATGGTTACCGTGCACTTCTGAGATTATGGTCCGAGTCTCTGCCCTGGCTTCATGTGTGGAGTTTGCGTGTTCTCCGTGTGCTGCTCTGCCCCCCCCAAATCCAAAAGTTAACTGATGTTGCCTGTAGGTTCGTGCGTGGACTGAGTTGGCATTCGATTCTTGGTTAGTCTCTGCCTTGTACTCATAGCTTCCAATCCATGCGACCCTACATAGGACACGTGGATATGGAACATGGCTGGAACTATGCAAGGCTTTGCTTGCATTTTCACCTCAAGCACAAAAGCCATCCGTGCATATTAAGCAATAGCATACATTTCTTAGAATAAATACAACATTGGATTAAGTCTACTGAGTAAGCAAGAGCAATAGCTAATGCCTTTCAGCTATTACTTTAGGTTCAGTTTCAGCTGCCTTTTTAAAATGTGTTTTAGTCTAAAATCAATTTATTTTATCAAACAATTGCAAGTTCATTCAGGCAATTTATGATGGGGTAGACTTGTATTACATTGCTATTTTGACAATTTTAAAAATGCTGTAGTCCCTTTTGAAAAACAGAACTTTAATTGGCATAAAAATCCACAGGGTTTACAACAGGTTTAACAACTTGTCAATGTTAATCCTTACAGTAAATGACACGAAAGAAGTGAAAAATGCACTTATATAACACAGATACACAAACACACACACACAAAGGTGGACAAAATTTTTATGCCATTAAATTGCATCTTAACTAAATTTCTGAATCTGTTCACTGTACTATTCAGGCATATACTGTATACACAATAGCTAATTATCCTTTTATTCAGCATGTGTATTTCATAAAGGTTCAATGTTCTCCACTGCACCTTCTGTGTGTCACTGATTCTTTAAAGATTGAAATGAATGGAGTAATTTTATACCTGCACCCATGTCAGGAAGAAGACTTTCATAAAAGAAAATACTACAGCTGGTAATACTGTAAATAACATTTGTATAAGCAAAATAGTACCTATATTACAAATGCAGTGCAATGCAGTAGGCAGTTACCATTACACATACAAATCACTACCTCTGTTTTGCCATGTAGTGTTGATTAAAAATTTTCAAGTGAAATTAGATACTTCACTAAAAAAATAATAAAAGCCTTTTTGCTGACAGCATAAAATTCCATGCTGTTAATCCAATAATGGGCAACTTCTTTATATCTGCTTTCACAGCTGAAATTTCCCATAAATGTCCAAATAAATATAAATAGTAATCAGTCAGGTAGCTCTTTATACTTAAATTTAGCTCATATAATCCAGGTAGCTGCCACACTATCATCTCTTGTCTATGGCAGCCGTCGTTTTTGCTTTGCTCTGAGGTCTGATGCGGCTTCATCTCTCGCCCAAAAATCTTATCCTTCTCCTATTTCCAAATGCATGCATTTTTGTAAAAGTTCTTTATGCACATCCAAATGGCTTCCAATACTTCACAGCTGATTTCCTCTCCCACAGCTGACCATTTTTTACACCACTCACTGCAGCAGAGTAAGATCACCATCCTATTCTGATGCTAATACTCAGAAGTGTTTTTTTTTTTGTAAGTTTTCCTAACTTCAAGACATGTTACCATGTAAATCGTACAGTATCAGTCTGTAGGAACTAACTCTCATTTGTGAAACAGAATTTGTTTTTGTAGTAACTGTTTTTGTCAAAGGTCTTACAAACAAAATGCATGCCAGAGGTCCATTCTTTATGGAGCTGTACATGTAAATATCAATGACTATATGCTCGTTATGAATTTATTTTAAAGAAAAAGGCAACACTGCAGCTGCAGTAAAGGAATGACAGATGGCCATGGGACATATTCCGACAGAATCAATGCATAAGTAGATTATTACTATTTTATTTGACGAGTTGTGGTTTATTCCTTACATATTACAAATTGTTTTTGGGCACTTATGTCTGAAAACCCTGAGACTAAAAATATTTACTATTGTGATTTTATTCTAAACATGGGCTGGCATTTGGGGAACATGATGTGAGTGAAAGCTCTGACAATAAAGGAAACTATAGATGTGCTTTCCCGCTACAATGAACGTCTGGCTTTTGTTGTGTTTGTGTTGCAAATGTAATATAGTACACAAACAGTAATGTACACATATAAAGAAAGCGGTGTAACTTACTCATATTTTCATAAAATCACTCCATTTGTTTTACCTTTATGTGTAAAATGACTATTTTATGAAAAAGGTTGCACCTGGTAAAAAAAAAAACAAACAACAAAAAAATAATTTTTGTCAGCATCACTTTCTAAGCATCAGCTCACTTGGTTAATAGTTACATAACTGACGGCTCTGAAAACAGGCTAAATATGGCTACATTTGATTGAAATGGTGGGGGTGGGGCAGTCTAAAGCAGGGATTCTCAGTCAGTCTTTCCAACCATAAGGCCCGACTGGGGACACTGGGCTAGTCAGCAGCCCATGGGGGGAGATGCACTTGGTAAGTTTTGCCAACCTGAGTGGTGGTGGAAGGGGGTATAGAATCCCTCTGGGGAATTTCAACAACCAGGGTGGGGGGGGGAGCATACACTTACCTAATATAGGTCCACAACCCCTAGATGAAAAATCCTGCTCTATACTTTGATCAGCAGGTGCCACTGATTTCAAGCTACCAGTATATTTACAAAATCAGCCACTCAGCAGTAGCCAGCCGGTTGCTTGAGATACGAGGTCAAAATTTGCTTAAGCAACTTTGTGTTTTATATAAAAAAAGCAGGATTTATCTCATTAGCTGCTGATGAATACACACACAGCACAGATAATGCATAGCTGAGTGTCCATGTTAAATTTTATAATGAAGAAAAGAAAGAGTTTTATGAAGATATTTTAGGACTGACAACACATCATTACTGCTTGGAGCAATAATGCAAATGCTTTCCTTGAGAGGGATAAATATGCAATGTATTGTGTACATTGATCTTTCCATGAATGGGAAGAAGGAGGTTTGCTACATTTAAAAAATGAACAATCTAATCTGATGTCATACTGCTGCATTATCCACCAAACAGTTATTTGTGCATCTGGGATACACCCAGAGCTCATGATGACTGGTAAGACTTGTAAATTATTTGAAGGTGCAATTTTTACTGCAACACTGCTTTCTGCATACATTTCTGTTGCACAGAGATGGGTGCGATGTCTGGTGATTTTATCCTCCACATAATCTGGTGGCTCAGAAAAGGAAAAGCCCTGGAATGGTTGGGGGCACTCAGAAAGCACTTTAGACTTTTCCATTTCCGCAAAAATAAAAAAAAAAAAGAAAAGCTAATCTGTCAGTAGATTTCATGCAAAACTAAGAGAAAATGGAAGTTGTTACATTTCCGACATTTCCTGCTAAAACGCACGATTTCACACCACAAATCTGTTCTTAATTCGATTGATAGTGCCCAAGTCCAGTACTATGCAGAACTGCATTTCATTTTGCACGATTGTCAGCACAATCATATGGTAGGGGTTTAAGAAGAGACAACCTATGAACACACTGTAAAGTTGACTGAATTTGCGGAGCACACCACATTCTACTGTTTTGGTATTATCACGGAGTCATGGAGGAGATGAGTGCTTCCTCAGAGGAAACTTCCTTGTCAGTGAAAAAAGCGACAACATCTTTTACAAGGGAGATATTGTGGATAAACAAGGCTAGAAGGCATTGGTGGTGTAGCGGTACTTTGGCAGTTTAAAGTCTTATGTTGTGTAATGGAAACTCAGGACGGTTCTCTTCCTGAAGGATCACAGGGTGCTAAGCCCCCTATCTAAATTGTAAAATGTGCCGATTGTGAAATACAGACAAAACGCATCCCTTACTGGTTTACAACAGAACAACATGCCAAAGGGAAGCAGTGAGTCAGTCAGAGAAACCCAACAAGTAACTGCACTGTTTTACCCTACCTGGGTTATTATCCTTAACAAGGACTAAAACTTTAAGAAAACATATTCGTAAAACCAACTAAAATATGATACGAAAATAAAATCAAAACCAGCTAAATGAAAACTATAAAAATTCCTTCCAAAACTAAGTGAGATTGAAACTGAAGAATTGAAACTTCCATCTCAACTGATATTTCAGTGTACGGGTGAAATTAAAGTGCCACACATTGCCGGCACTGCCAAAGCCTAATTATCAAAGTCTCTGTCACCTAATCCTGCTCTCCAGTATTTTTTGTTCACAGTTTTAGTTGCTATGGTAACTGAGGCCCACATTCTGATGTTGGTTTCTGGAACAGAAATTGACATGGTTTAAGATAGTAATGCGGGATTACTCAATAAACTCGCTTTCTGGAATAACCCCCTGAGGTTTATGGAATTGAAAGTGGGCCTTTGTGGAACATATAAGCTTAGAACAGGCAATATTCCAGAAAAACATCATCTGTTCCTTTTTTGATATACCCTAACTTATTCAGTATCCCACCTAATAACTCCAGCCAAAAGCTTTCATGAGTTAGGGTTTAAACCTTAATTCTGACTTGAAGGAGCCTGAAATAATGTAAACAAAATTATAAGGGGCCTGAGGGGTGTTCCATAAATCAAGATTTCTAAGTTAACTGGGTTAACTTATGCTAGAAGTCATGATTGTCCAATTAGAGTTTAGGTAAGGAACATATTGGACAATCATGAATTCTAGTTTAAGTTAACCAAGCTAACTGAGAAATCCTGCTTTTGTGAAACACCCCCTTTTCAGAAAACAAGATTTCTTGCTTAGCCGGAGAACTTGTTGGATTTAAAGTACCCCAGTTTAAATAGACTATATCTTTGTTCAATTACATTTAGCCCAGACTACTTTAAATCCGTCAAGCTAAGCAAGAAATCCTGCTTTCTGAAATAGGCCCCTGGTTCCAAAAATGCTGTGTATGACTTTGGAGATTGAATTTACTCAAGTCTGACTATGTTATTGCTAACTGAAGCACAGTCTCTCTGAACAACAAAAAAGCCATCATCAGTTCATCACTGTAAAACTGATTTGCCATAGAAATTGACACCAAGAGGTGTCTGTGTATGCTAAGTATGAATTGATTTTAAAGAAAAGGCCAACATTGCAGCTGCAACAATGTAGAGACAGGCCGTGTTGCAAAAATGCACAACTAGTTGAGACGCAAATACATCACTCTTATTTACAATTCATCAGAGCGGTGAGGTCGAAAACAATATCCAATATAATGGTTCACTTTTTACATGGGAATATATTCATTCAGTTGCAATACAGTAGGGACCAAAATAACTTCTAGAATGAAATACAAAAACATATCTCAAAAGAACAGGAATATAACTAATGTTTGTACAGTAAATCCCAACATTTGTGTAATACTAAACTTTGGCTAATGGTTAACATTCATTATGGATGGATGGATGGATGGACGGGGGTTAGCGATGTTTGTACCTCAGTAATTGTGACATAATTGACATGTAATCATTGGTGAGCAGGAGCCTCATACTTTTATAGGTGATTTAAAACAGCTCTGGAAAAAATAAAGAGACCACTCTAAAAAAACCTGCATTTTAAATCCTGACTTAATCCTGGATCTGCTGGTAGAAGACTACTGTCACGCCCAGCTCCGTCTGATCCTCGTGTGTGCCACGCCCCCTTATTACCTCGAGTTAATTCCTGATTGTACTCACCTGTTGCTTTTTTAGTTCAGCCCGTCTTGTGTAGTTAGTCCGTGTCTCAGTCTGTATTCCCCAGATCCATCATTGTAATGTCTCGTGTTCGTTTCCCTGGACCTATTAAACCCTCGTTACCCGTATTCCTGGGAAACATTAAGTGGTGTGAAGTGCACTGCTAGGACAATTTATAACACGCTCCTGGAAGCAGGACTAAAGTCCCATAAAGTAAGGAAGAAGCTCTTCATCAATGAGTAGTAGGGAAGAGCCAGGCTGGAGTTTGCAAATAAAATGTTTAACACATGCAGATACTGATAAATTGGGAAATGAGTGGAACTTAAAAGTTTCGTTGTGGTCTCTTGATTTTTTTCCAGAGCTGTATTTCACGGATTTTTCCTGATAGCGCGGAATATATTACATAAACATAGAGCATTAAATGAAGTGGACGAGGAGCCATATCAGACCATTCAGTGAGGGGACATACAGGGAGGACGGCAGAGTTCATGTTTGAGTATCTCGCATGTCAGTAGCCCTGTTTGATGATAAGCGCATGCTTATTATCCTCCAACAGAGTTGGATTGACCCATCTGAAGATGATGAGGGTCCATTGACCTCAACAACACAGCCATGTCAAGTATGACCTTATTCCTAATGTCCTGTGCATAAGTGAAAGGGTGATATTTAGAGACTCGGAATTAACAAAATGTTCTCTTCCTAGTTGCCTTTTAAGGAACCGTACATGGTCCATCTGGAGAAGCTAATAAAGTGTGATCTCCAGATGGAACATATTAATCTATTAAAAAGAAACACTAGTTTAGAAAATGAACCGTTTTAATACCAGTTAGAAATTAATTTTGTGGTTGTCAAAAGATGGATGATTCTTAATTCCTGTAAAATTACCAAAAAGATTGTGTGTCATGTTTATGTGCAGGCAGGAGCACATGAATGAGACTGTAGTGAATTTCTCTTTATATCATTTATCATGGCATTGGTAAGTGGTTCTAAGAAATTATCTGCCCTGATGTCCCAGAGAACTCTGCCCTCTGCGAGGTCTTCAAGGTACAGTGGTTGCTTTTCCTCTGGCTCAATGCATGTTACAGCAGGATGAGACTTTAAGCTATGAATAGAACACTTACACACCCAGTGCAAATATGTTATATAATGTTTATTCCCTTTAAATGAATGAGTCATGCACCGAGGTAAGATTTGTGTGATCTTTACAGTGGACACAGGTAAGCAGTTACAACATATGGAATAAAGCAGTGGTTCTCAACCTGCGGCCCGTCGCAAATGCAAACGCGGCCCGCGATGCTGACCACGTAAAAAAAAAAAAAAAAAAAAATTAGAAATAAATAAAATAATAATAAATGTGTCCCGTTAATGGTAAGTAGAATTATACTCTCTAATGATAATAATATATCTAATTGTAATAATTTAAGATGCATAATATCTGGTTATTGA
>JAODKE010000040.1:2068171-2080014 GCA_026779605.1 Mormyrus hasselquistii | reverse complement strand
TACTGCACCTTTACTGCTGTGTTGGCACTTTTCAAAAAAGATGCTGGTTATTTTGTTAAGCAGCCGTGTTACTGCAAAGTTTGATTGATTGAAAGATTTGTTAATAAATGGGATGCTTTGCATTCTCAAACAGTCATCTCTGTCCCGACAATCTCCTCCGTGGTAGCAGGAACCCTTATATACGGTAATTAAACATTAAATCACCTGCGGCTTATAGTCGGGTGCGGCTTATATATGGAACAAACTGTATTTTTCCCCAAATTTAGCTGGTGCGGCTTATATTCAGGTGCGCCTTATAGTCCGGAAATTACGGTATATTGTCATTGTTCGTCTATATGATCTCATTGGAATCAGGACAAACTCAATGGGCTTCCCAGGAGGTCACCTAAAATTAATCACAGGAATGTTTTAGTCAAATGTAAAATTTACATCTTTTCTAGAAATGTTTAACTATTAAAGCTGGGTGTATGTTATTTCACATGTAGGCATCAAAATTAAGAAGCACGTCAGTCAACTATACAGACACACCATACGGTGCAGGTTAGCAAATGGCATCATGCGGCCCTCCTAGAAAAATATTTGCCCCCCTGAAAGAGGTTTCTCTTTTTAGTTTTCGTTGAAAAAATTTTACGTTATCTCTGAAAAGCTATCTTAATAATAATATTTATTTTAAAATAAGTCATTCTTAACGCAATTAGTATTCAAGCAAAACTTATTTAAAGCGTTTAGCTGCATCTGTAAAACTATACCAGCCCCTTACTGAGCACTGTTGAATAAAACTACCTGTGGTTGAATGTAATTGCTGAAACCTGCCATACAGAACATTTTCAAAAATAGAGGTTGTAATCTTATTCTGCCGATTTTGATGCTATGATATTGCCTTTTAAAAAAAGACAATGGCAATAAAATTCTGCAAACCCTTTCGAATTACCTCATTTTCTGTATTAATTAGTCATAAAATGTCATTTTTATCTTCATCTAAGTTAGATTTATGAAAAATACAAATTATTGTACTGTTCTTGCACATACTGAACACATCATTCAAACAACCCAGTGCAAACTGAAAAAAGTAAGTCAGGTTAAGTACTGGTCAAAGCTCCTTTGACAGCAATCATCTCAAATAAAGTAAGTGCTTTTGGTAGCTGCAAGTCAGACCTGCACAACATTCAGGAAGAATTTTGGACCATTCTTCCTTGCAAAACTGCTTAAGCTCAGCCATATTCATAGGATTTTGGTGAGAATGTCTCTCTAGACCTTTGGGTTAAGGTCAGGGCATTGAGTGAACCACTCTGAATTTTTAAGTTACCCTGTAGTAGATTTACCTTGATGTTCAGGGTGATCATCCGGCTGCATCACCCATCATCTAATGATTTCCAGCTGGTGGACAGCCACCCTGATTATTATGCTATAGGATACCTTAATAATCTTGGGAATTCATTTTCTCCTTGGTGATGGAGAGCTGTGCAGGCCCTGAGGCAGCAAAATAGCCCAAAATCATGACGCCCCCTCTACTATACTTCACTGTAGGGATGTTAATTTTATGTTAGTACGTGGTTCTCTTTTTATACGATATATTTTCCTCACAAACAATTCAACCTTAGTTTCAATAGTCCAGAAAATGTACAATAAAAATCCCAGTAGCATTATGAAGTGTGAAGCCAGTTTTTGACAAACTTCATGTGAACAGCAATGGATTCTTCTATTTTCTGAGAGCAGTGGCTTCCTCCGTGGTGTCCTGCCACTGATACCATGCCTGAACATTTTGTGTATGAGAAAAGAGATCTTAACCAATTCTAATGATTCTTTCAAGCTTTTAGCTCTTGCTCTGATGATTTTTCATTCTGTCTTTCATGTCATGTTGGCTGAGCCCACACTTCTAGGGAGAGTTGCCACAGTATTAGACTGTCTCTATTTCTCTAAATATGGACTGATGAATATCTACACCATCTGAGATGACTTTGTAACCCTTTCCAGCCTTCCAGCATTATGCAAATCAACAATTTCTAATTGGAGGTCTATATGGTCATCTAAGATCTCCCTTTTTGAGAGGCAAGGTTCATATCAGGAGATGCTTCTCGTGAACAACTCGAGAAGTAGCCGAGTCCCACCCCATCAAGCTTGTTTCTTTGACTGGTCTCCAAGGACCTCATTTATCCGACTTTGCATAAATTTGATTGTTAAAAAAATGTGTACGCATGAAAAGAAAAAAAATGCATATGCATAAAAAAATTGGATTTCACAAACCTGGCGTACACATATTTTTCCTCTGAAATGTTGGAACTATCTTGTGAATGTGCATACATGCATGAACCTGGGATCCCACCTAGTTGCTGCCTACAAATAACCATAAATGGTCAATGAAAACAAACTGCATGCTCGTGCAATATGCAAATCAAGCCTTTCTAGTTTCAAAGTCCAATGATCACAACTTAAATAACAGACCCAGAAGAGGAATTTTGAAAAGTGCCAAGTAGAGACATGGAAAAATGTTATATTTGGGTGCCTAAGCACATATACCACAAGCAGGAAGATGCATTAACATACATTTTTAATGATTTATAAATCAAGTATATATTGTACTACTGTTTTTTGTGCTTTTGCACTATTTTGCACATTCAGATTAGATGTCAAACTGCATTTTGTTATCTGAGTACTTGTACTTCATGCAATGACAATAAATTTGAATCTAAAACAAGTTTCTTGAATAGCAACACATCGTCGCTGTAGTAAATTCTACAAAACACACTATACCCGAAAAAAAGATAAATAAAAAAGTGGTCGGATCTAAAGATAGAGAAAAGGAAATGACTTGCTCTGTCCAGGGCCAGTGTGAATGTAACAGTTGAGGGCAAACCCACATATTGACCTCAAACTTCGACTTGCGTGTGCTAAAGCAGCCGGGAGATGCTGATGTGGTATTTGAAACTCAAAATAAGCAAATTATAAGGACAATGTCATGACAGTATTACAGTAGTTTAATTAGCACTCATTTCTTGTCTGCATCTATTGCGGCATGCTACACTGACGTGCATTCCATAACTAAACTTTGATTTGATCTGAGGTGCCCTTATCTCAATATCAGTACAATCGATTGCCCCCATTCTATAAGGAAAACTGGACCTGTAGCATTTACATTTGCCTGTTCAACCACAGCATAGAGAAACATACATTTAATGCAATACAGCCATAGTGCTAAGACATTTCACGTAGTGCATATTTATAAATAGCAAAAGATAATCTTGGTGGTCCGTGAAAACTGACACGTAATTCACGTTTAATGAAACTAATGACAATTACAGCTATTTTCGATTAAAGGGAGGTGATTACATAAAGCAATACTTGTAAACAGAAAATTAAATTAGTCTTTGGCAAAGGCCTACATAAATAAACAGAATAACAGTACAATTAAATGAATACAATTAATAATAAATAATAATAATAGCTATAATTCACCCCTGATGAAATTTTTAGATTTAATGATTTTTCACGTGAAAGCGCAGGTTGACGTTATGACTTGTTTGCATGCGTGTGGTTTATCTGCAGTTCCCTGCATTACAATGGCGGTCGTCTTTTCCTGATTTGTCTAAATTGTTGTGTATACCTCATGAGTTTCCATAAATATTCACATTTTTCCCCATCAAGTTTTTTTTTTTATGCAAAAAGTTACGTATGCACAATTCAGGAGATTTTTGGTACGATTTTGATAAATACGGCTAAGTTTGCTAAATCCTGACTTCATTAAGCTTTTGCTGACATACGTTTTCCAACCTATACTATGAATGTTTGAATGTTATTTTCAACATGTACAAAAAGAGTACAATAATTTGTACATTATTAGTTAAAACAGATAGCGTTTGTTCATTATTGTAACTTACTGTAGGTGAAGATCCGATCACTTTTCATGACCAATCAATGCAGACAATGAGGTAAGGATTCACATACTTTTTCTTGCCACTGGTTAGACCCGTACACCCAGAATTTCAGAACACTACAGGCAACGCGATAGGATCATCTGGTGCAATTGCATATCTGCATGTGTATAGCATGTAAAGTCAGACCTGTAAATAATGCCTGAAATAGAATTCAGCATGTCATACATCCCCTAACCACGAATTAAAGGGAAGCACAGAGCTCACCCAGAGGAAGCTCATGGGGCTAGACCAGGGGACACCCAGGATGGGACGGCAGTCCATAAAAGGGCAGGAAAATGCAATGGGCATTTTAAGAAAGCCAGTCCACCTAACTGCATGCTTTTCAAAATAGGGAGACCTGAAGAAAAGCCTCATAACCCAAGAAAGAACATACAATCCTTACAGAGATTGCTTCACAGTTAAATTCTGAAAAAAAAGTTTTGAAAAAGAAAGACACAAGGTGGTACAGTACCTGCGTGTGTGTTGGGGGTATATTCCTTCTACCATAGATTCCAAGCAGGGCATCTCGTGTCATGGAGATGTTGAACTTCACATACTCAGGGTGGTGTATAATGATATGGAACCTCCAGAAGAGGCCAGGAAGTACAGTTTGCATAACTTGGGTGCCGATTGCCACTTCACCTCTGTCCATTACCTTCTCTCTGAGATAAACATCTTTCTCTGGAAAAAAAAAACACATGCATTCATGCAGCACATCAATGAACAAATTATTCTTGCACAAATCAAGAAAGTGTTTCGGGTCATTAACTTGAAGAATGAAGACCACCCATTCAGCCATAATGCCAATGACATATCGATTCTAACTCAGCGCTTGAGTTCGTCTTAGCCACCGCAGCTACATATCTTGTAGTCAGCAGACCAAGTCCTGTCAGCACTGAGTACAGGAGTGTCCATTTATATGAAACGGCGTACCATGATCAGAACCTAGTTAATAAAGTTCAGTTTTCTCCAGCCCTGTTAGAAAGCCCTACGTCAAATATTGCATACTGCATTACTGCTAACACTACAATAAAAACCTGGCAATACTGGAAATGAATATAATGATATATGCATTGCATTCATATTTAGTCTGCAAATTATATTATGGTATGATTTTGTACCTGTTGACTTTCATGATATATATTTAACTGTTCAAATGCTGTCGAGTGAATATACTCTGAAACACGTTTTATGGACCAGTCAGTCCAGTCATTAACATGACACTAGTTAGGTTTTCTCAGAGACTAGTCATATCTCTATATTTATTATGCTGCAACATACCAGAATTATTCATTAGTCCAAAATCCCAGATAGCACAGACATCAACTGACTGAGATGAATCACTTTTCAAATATTAATTGAAAAGTAATCGATTCATTTTAATTAAATTTACAACTGTATTTGCTAAAATTTGGATTGCATTTCCAAAATATATTGAAATATATTGAAATATGTAAAACATAGCAATTCTATTAAGTCATTAGTTGTCCTGACACACTTCATATTGGCACGTTTATTACCTTTAAGGGTCTTGTTGGAAAGAGGCTCCTCATCTTGAGAAAAAGTGTTATCCCTGGTTTCAGGGCTCTTGTCCACTTTACTAAGCCCGTTCTCATACAGCTGCCTATCCGTAGGCTGCAGGTGCAAGGTTAGGCCAAAGAGATGCACTGCTGCAAGAAAAATGTCATGTCGATATCATTATGACATGCATGGATACTTTGACACATTCCTGAGAACATAAGAATAATGTTCTGTTGGTAACATTCTGTGAGTACAGTTTGTAAGGGATTTATTTATTTGGATTAGCAGCAAAGCAGTGTAAGTGAGCCAATCATGTCAATAGATGTATTTTGTATTCAAGTAGCAAGTGTTGTACCTGTGTGATGTTTTTCTGTGGAGCGCATGTGTTTCTTAGCGTCTTACCCTGGAAATTGTTAACCGCCTTCTCTGTGATGCTGCTAGTATGCAAGAGCAGTGAGCAGTCAACAAAGGCGCAGCTTACAATCTAAGAACTTGTTTTCTCCACCTTTTAGTGGTGTGGGACATTTCTTCACAATGACCCAAGAACTTGCACATTGGTGTCAGAAGTGGAACTGCAGGTCATTGATGAGATTGATGATTTGATCTGCTGGCCCAAGTGTACCTCACGGTATTTCACGGAAGCAGCAATCCACCTAGCACTAGTGCTGGGGGGGGGAAGGGGGTTTGAGCACTTTAGGCCCTTATCAGCCTGTCCACTGAAGAACAGCAAGACTGTGTCACCCTGGTCACTGCATTAGAGCAATGGATCAACAAGGACCATCAGATGAGGCCATGAGGTGGGAGCTGGTGAACCAGCAGAGGCAAGACTTTCATTTCTATTCGCAGCAGGGCTACCCACACTTCACCAGTGCCAAGCAAGAGCTGGCAGCTGCATCAGAATGGTCAACTAAAAGCGCCAGCCATGCTGGTTGATGCTTTAATGGAGGTGGAATGAACTGCAGCAGTCTTTTCTACACCAGGAACATCATACCGCAAAACCATGCTTGCGACAGGAAGGGCCCAGAGAGGGACCAATAGGATCTGGTGCAAGTGACCAGCACTGAGTTACAGCGACAGTTTCACAAACAAGCTAATGTGCCTTGCTGCCACTGCAGCAAAGCCAGACACATCGCCTGCAACTTCCCTGCTCCAGCTCCCCCTCACAGACTGGTTAGCCCCAAGCATATGGCATCAAGAAGGTGCACACCACACACCAACTTACCCCTAGCACAACACACCAAGTGGGCTGGCTGGGTATAGAGTGCGACTTTTATGTCAACTGTCTATATGTACCTAATGTAGTGCTTCTGGTGGTTCACCAGCATCCTCATGGATCTCCCAGGCATTTACCAAATGGCCTTCCTGGGGTGGAAAGTGATGGAAGTCTAGCTTGCATTAGTCTCCAGTGTGTGTACACCAGTGAAAAGAAAGAAACAGCTGAACATCACACTGGCAGAGAAGACATCAGAACATGTGGTGTTGTTAGCTGATATTCATGATCCATGTATCATAGTTAACATAACTTAAATTCATTGTTCCATCTGGGGGTCCATATTGATGTGCCCAAGCCACCTTGGCAATGAAATGGTCATCCTCTGGGACAATGGCGGCCAGAATCGGAGCTGACAGTCACGGAAGTGGACTGTGGCACAGGGGGTCCCTTCAACCCCAGCTCTTCCAGGGTATCCCAACTTGCTGCCTACACCCTCTACACAGTACAAGGGCAACAGTATGACAGCGGAACATTCCCAGGAGATGGTGCAGGTGGTTTGTGATTGGTGGAAGCAGGGCAGCATGGACCTCATTATAGGGCAGTGCTGCTGGTTGACGGCATTGTTGGATAAGCATATCGATATCTTCAGAGTCTGAGATTACAAATGCAGAACAACCAGACTCAGCTTTGGATTGACACCAGCTTATCTGTGAGCTCAGGCAACAGAGCAGAAGATCCAGAGATGGAGACAGCAGGATTCATTGAGCCTTTTGAGAGTCTCTGGGTAGCACCAGCAATCCTGGTGAAGAAATGGATGGGTCATCGTGTTTCTGCATGGACTACTGGCGCCTAAACACGGTAACCGCGAAGGACTTTTACTTGTTGCCTCTGATTGACAACGCATGTGTCAAAGTGGTTCAGCTCTGGAGTGGCTACTTGCTGATTGAATGGGCTCCAGATGCTTGACCCAAGAGCACAGGCACCATATTATGGCATTTCCTGGTCATACCACTCATCTTGTGTAACATGCCAGCCACATTCAAGAGACTAATAGAGCCACTCTAAACTCCACAGGTTTCTGGGTCTTGCCTTGTACTACTGTGGGCTTGTACAGGACTTTTCCAACACCGCCAAACCAATCTACCAGATCACAGAGAATGGACGGTCCTCTGAATAGTCCTAAGGACAACACCATGGGCTTCAACCATCTACAGACTACGCTCACAAAGGCCCCAGTAATCGTGTACCCCAACCCAGTGCTTCCATTCATTGTGGAAATGGATGCCAGCAACAAGGGTTTTGACACCATGTTGCCCGAGGTTGGGCTTCAGAGTGAGAAGGAGGTGGCCTAATTCAACTGGATGCTGAGCCACCCTGAACGGAACTATTGTGTCATCCATCACAAACTTCTGGCCAGTGTACCGGCCTGCTGCCATTTCCACCCCTACCTCTGTGGACGGCACTTGCAACTGCGGTCACTGCATATCCATCACCTGATTGATGAGTTTCTGTAACCCAGCTAGCTGGAGGTCCTTCGAGGTACAACACCAACCGGGTAGTAAGCTCCATGCCAATGCCAATGCCCTCTCTCGTGTAGGAGAACATCATCGACAAGTTATTGGGAGGCCGTTGACCTCCAGTGGTCACATATAGAGCTGGATGTTGACCTGATGCAAGCCTGAGTCAGGGGTTATTTGGCCACTTCTGAGACATGTGCTACATCCAGAAGGGCCTAAACCACCAGTCCACGAGTTCCTGTACAGCAATACCAGGTGGGGGTACCCATAGAGAGGGTTGGATGTCCTGGACCTTTTCTCCTGCAGCAGTGCCGGGAATTGCTACGTGCTTGTGGCCATGGACTATTTCCAAGCTGCCTAAGATATATGCAGCTCCCAACCAGGGTGCAGAGACCAGGGCTGAGAAGTTTGTTCTCCTGCCACTTTATTGTGCTGGAAAAACTACACAGTGGCCAGTGATGGAATTCAAAGTGCCGGTGTTTAACAAGGCCTGCAGACAGCTGGGGATTGTGAAGACCCACACCACCCCCTGTCACCCCCACAGTGATGGGCTAGTGGAGCAGTTCAGCCTTATGCTCGCTGTGCAGCTCGCAGGTTACACTAACTGCCCTGCCAGTACCAAAGCACAGCGACCTCCCGACAGAAATACTCCTATGATGCACAGGACTTTAGTGCTGGTGATTCAGTTTGGATGTACTCTGCCCCAATCATAAGAAGGGGTGGTTGCCCAAGCTGGACAACTGCTGGAGGGGACCAGCAGATGTGCTTGTGCATGACGTGCCATTTCCATGTGTTGTAAATAATAAGTGCTGCACCTGTGTAATGTTTTGCTATAGAGTGCATGTGTTTGTTAGCATTTAACCTTGAGTGTGATGTAAATAGAAAAGTAGTAAATCTAGTTTTTGCTGTCAGTGAGCTGTCAATTAAGGCAGAACAGAACTCCTGATATAAATTACCTGTTCCTCTCTCAGCCTTAAAGTGGTATTGCTAATTAATTTATAATAACCCCAGAACTTGCCACACTGGTGTCATTGTCTTGCGTTATAAAATTAAAAAGAACAAGAATTTATTTGATACTCCAAACAATGTTTAATTATATATAACTCTGTGTTGTTAAAATTCTAAAAGTTCAGTATGTCAGTAAGTCTCACGATCAGTTGTGGCTGATTAGCAGTTTGGGGGGCACGTTTCCAGGTTTTCCTTGGGTCCCTCTTAATGCCAATCAGCCAACAAAAAAAAAGAAATCAATTCTTATTTCAATTGTGTTTAGTCACATAAAACTCCACACTTACACCATATACATTGGTTTTTTTCACGGCAAAGGTACACAATTAACAAACAAGCAAACTAACAAACTGGTCAATAAAGTAAGTAGCAAATTCACTCAAAAATGTACAGTTTTAATTGATATGTGGCATTTGTTGCTTTTAATATTATTTAAAATGGTTAACTTCGGTGTAATTTTTGGTACTGAATTTCAGTAAAAGTGCTAGGTTTATGAATTGGAGTAACAAAAACAGGTAATGGAAAAGAGGCTGACATGGCCCAGAAAAAAGAGGACAACTCGCTTCTTACCTATAACATAGATGAGCAAAACTCCAAGAGTTATGGTGATGGCTGTGGCACTCAGAGCAGCGCATTTCCAATTGCAGCACTTATAGGACTTGTGGAAGGAGAAGGCTGGCCGGGGGAAGGGTCTTCTGGGTAACGGCCGTGGGGGGGGGGAGTAGACAGTACTTGATGTGAGGGGGTAATTATGGCTTCGTGCTCTGAAGAGGGTAGAGGATCCAGAACCATGTTTGAACAGAAAATGCCTACAGAATGGAAAATAAAGCACATTTTACTCATATTGACATGCTCTAAAGTAATCATTACATTGAAAAAAAATATAAATAATTGCAAATTATTATTTGACGACAAATAAAAAGCATTTGATTTAATTTAATACAAATAAACTTAAAGGGAAACAACTTTTGTACAAAAACTTTTGTTACTATTATATGTAAAATATTAAATATTATTCAGTCGATTGACCTTCATTTGTAATTATAATAAAACTATAAGGGGGGGCATTGTATTCCCCAGATACTGTAGCTCCAACTTGTCCTGCATTCACCAATCTGTACAATTTCCAGAAGTACTGGATGGATCAACTGGAATTGTTATAGTTAATAAATGTGTTTTTACCAGAATGCTCTGACTCCCTGTTCTGACAAGCTCTTCATTTATTTCACGTTCCATTTCATAGGACAATTTGCGGAATCTTTCCCTACCAATGAAGCGGTTACTTTTATTCCTTTGTGGATGTTTTATTGTGCATGTTTGAAAATGTCATCTTTATTATATGTTTAAGTATTTATATGTTCTCAAAAAATCCCAATCAAGCTCAGACAATCCTAAAAAAGTAACACAAATTATTTATATTGTGCTCTCAATTTGCTATTTTGAGCTCTCATTTTTTAACATTTTGGTTATGTTCTTACCTAAAGAAAACACAACCCCAAAGGCAGAAGTAGAATGAATTGAGCAACTGCTATGGTTTTTGTAGCAATGAATGTATTTGTTATCTTTTGCAGGCTTCTGCTTTTTTGGAGTAAATAATTTCCATTTATATTGTTAAAAATGCAACTATGAAAGTCTTATATGATAAAATTTGTAATACTACTTCTAAATTAGACAAAGTTGGAATGAAAACAATGTATCCCTCAGAAGGCCCTGTCACTGTCTACTCCCCATCTAATTCCTGATGCTCCCTCACCTCACAAACACTATCCGTACCTTTACAAAAAAAAATCTATATTAAAAGACCAACTTATCTCAATATAATCAGGTTCACCATATCTTAGGCTCTGTTCACACCTGGTATTATCATGCATCCTGGGTGATCCTATCACAACTGCACAGCGTTAAATACGTTTGTTCGCACCTGGCAGTAACATGCGTCTCCACATCTCAGTCAGCCGTTTGTTATCGAATCACATTTCCCTGCAACTTATTTAAATAAGCACGCAAATCACTTCCGTATGCAGAATCTGCCAAACATTAAAAAAAAAGCGAACGAGAAATCAGAAGCTATTGGCACATTCCAGGGTAAACAAATCACCTAAGATGTTTGTAATGAATGACATAATACTTCAGTCTGTAATGCATTATGTTGGTTATGTTGGTTGCCATATGATAATATTTCAGCTTTTGATCCTGAGCAATGAAGCACAAAACTTCAACGTGAAAATTTCAACAAAGGGGTTCACTGATTTGTCTAATATGCTGAATTACGTCTGACTTGGAGCAAATGTAGTAAAAGAAGCAAAGTAGTCAGGACCAGAGTGTGACTGAATTTCTGACCGGGAGTTCAAGCCCCCAGACAGCCAACTATATAAACAATCACACTATTATTATAAGTTTATGTAAACATATCCCTTTCTAGGCTATTGAATGCACATTCGTAGCTACACACTTTAATTTTGCATTCAATTAATTTTCACTAGCATGTTTCACCATTATATATAAAGCGTGGAGCAGCTTTGACGGCTTCTTTGGCAGCTTCATCTAAGTGCACATTAAATATATTTGGCTCTCGGCGGAGGCGGACACACTTTTTCCCTCTCCCTCCCCTTATCTTCCCTGCTTGCTACTCCTGTCTCGTCTAGTCTACTGTCTTGCTGTCTATACTCGAGAGAC
>JAODKE010000040.1:2031037-2045980 GCA_026779605.1 Mormyrus hasselquistii | reverse complement strand
AGACTTCAAGTTGAACTCCGAATGCACAATTTAATACCCCTCAAGGAATTTAAAACTCTTCTAAAGACTCTGGAAATCAGGTTAACTATTTGTAAATGTATATTCTGATTATATTTATTTATCTACGTTACTTCCTTGTAATATTTTGTAAGACTCTGCACTGACACTGTGTTGCCGCCATCTTGGCCAGGTCTCCCTTGCAAAAGAGATCTGCGATCTCAATGGGACAAACCTGGTTAATTAAAGGTTAAATAAATAAAATAAAAATCAACACAGATGGTGGCTGAAGACATGTATATTGAAGGGGTCATACAAGTCATGACATACTTAACTTAAAATCAAATGATAATGAATTACTAACGTTCTTGCTGAAGAAAACAAATGAGTCACACATGTTTGCACAAGGGTGCAAAGTCTGGTATCAGTGAACAAAAATTAGTTAAGGACAAAAATAATCAAAATATAAAAGAATATTCAACAAAGGAATATCCTGGCTCCAATAAAATGAGTTCAACAAAAAACTAAAACGAAATTAATACAATAATAATAAATATTAATTAATTAATAAAATTGTACTGAAAACAACTGACCTACCAAGTAACACAGTGGGAGAACACAAATACAGGGTGATCAGTCCCAAACCACACACAAAGGGAAACACCAAAAAATATATACATAATTACATGCATATAAGTAAATCAAGAAACCCAACAAGAGATTTAGCCCTCCAAAATATACAAACTATTTTATACAGAAAAAACTATATATGCATGTAGTTTAGAAACTATAGCCTTTTGAAATAAAATTAATTTTATGTATTTTGGTGACTCAGCCTTTCGGTCTGGCTTCCAAAATTCATAACTTCTTTGAAATGGCATGTACAGCGCAGACATTTTTTGACTAGGACTAACTCTGTAGGGTTCAAAATTATCTTCTACAAGGCTCTGATAATGGCCAAAAATTCAAAATAACACCCCATTTAAGAGCTTTTCACTCCAACTCGGTGCTAGATAAATTGCTCAGTTTTTTTTCTTTTTTTATATGTAATTTATGACATATTTGGCCATAGATATGCAGTAACCATATTTAATACTGTTACTGGAGCCTCAGAATAATCTTTTGAAATGTGCCCTATTTACAAAATTTTCATGCACTCATCTTACCATGAAGGCAATTAACCATTATTTTAATATTTTTATGATGTATTTCTATATTTCTGAAGATGATCTGAAAAAAATTTGGTGTTGTTGATGAGCTTCCTACTGGGGTAATAATTTTTTAAAAGAATAAGCTGTCATGCTGTTGCTGTATAAATTCAACCAAAACACAAATAGTTCACAGTACACATGTGTGAATGTAATATATAAACAAGGGAGTATTGCTAGTCCAAATCCACAGCTCAGTTCATACCTCATTTTTAGTTGTTTATTTGTTTTGTTTTGTTTTTGTCACTCCGCGTTCGAGTACGTTTCCCCAGTCTTGTCATTGATGTCAGTTCGCCGTTGCTGCCAGTACTTCCCGTTGGTGCTTGTTTCACCCCAATAAACACCGAATTTCCCCGTTTCTTGGACTCCTGTACTTCCCTGCTCGTCATGTCCGCAGCCGGTCATGACACTTGCCCTAACATCAAACAGAATAATAATCTTGTCATTTGTTTGTGTTATGCTGTGCAACGAAAAATGAGTTTTGTAACATGAGTAACAATTGCAGCAGCAGGTTGAGGATAGGGGCTGGTGGATATTGCGGTTTTGTCTTTCAGAACTGCAACACAAGATTATTTATGTTCGTATCACGGTTTCGGTCTTAGTTTAAGAACTGTTACCCAGCTAATATATATTAGAGGTGGGAAATTTATCGCGTTGCATTGATTTTAAAGTCATACCATGTAACTATTTCTTTGCATTAATGAATGCAGTATTTTGTTCCTCAAAACAAACGATAATATGTGTGGCTGTACAGTCATGTGTGTTCAGGGAGTAAACCAGGATGGGAGCCAATGTTGAGGACCTAATTAACGCAATTGGCAGTGTTGACATTAAGGCTGTTAGCTTCAAATTGTAAGTAAAAGTAGTTTAGACTGTTTAACAAGGAAGGATTTGCCTTAGTCACGTTGTGGGTTCATCCTATGCAGTTTCATCCAGTCATATGCATCTGATATGAACAACCAGATGAGTTTAAACACTATTTTGTTATCTCTTAGCAATTTTCACCACTCCCCTGAGAATATAAGATACCAAGTCATGTCTCCCTTCTTGATTCTTATATTAAAGGCAGAGGTGTATGTTTTATCAACCCATGGTTTCAAGAAATAAATAAAAAAAACATAAAAGTTCATAACTAACTAATTAAGCAAGAACAAAACAGTGCTATTCTGATCAGCATATGGCATTCCTGAATGTTACTGGAAAATGAGCAGAATAAACACTGAAAATAACCTGAACGTTAAGTGAAGATCTGACTGCAGCAGCAGAGAGTGGTTTCTAACATTAAGCATTCTGGCTGAGTCCAATCCATTATCACTCTTAGTATTTAAAAAAGATAAGAGCCAGTCTCTGGCATTCTATTACTGAAATCATAATGGAATTTAAAGGCATTTCAGCCTCATACAAGAGAATGTGTATAAATACAAAAACACAAGCAATTTTAAACTACTGCTTACACATATTCAGTGAGTTTGATTTTGTCTTAAATCTACCTATTTATTGATTAGGATTTTGGAGAAAAAAATCTGGATTAACATGAATAGATCTGAAATGTCAAGTGCGTTTAGATTAATTCACGCCTAAATTTCCATCAATCTTCCAAGAACTTATCTAGTACAAGACTACAAGAGGGCATGCAGCATATCCTGAAGAGCACAGGGCATTACACTGGATGTCCATCAATGAACAGACATGCATACATGTATTTATTATATAACAATTATAGTAACTGTTCAAATGCAATGCATATGCAATACAACTGATAAACACTTCATTTACAATTGCTGGTAATCAATTTTACTGTTATACACTGCTCAAAATAATTAAGGGAACACTTTTTAATCAGAGTATAGCATCAAGTCAATTAAATCAAGTCAATTAAACTTCTGGGATATTGATCTGGTCCGTTAAGTAGCAGAGGGAGTTGTTAATCAGTTTCAGCTACTTTGGTGTTAATGAAATTAAGAACAAGTGCACTAGAGAGGCAACAATGAAACGACCCCCAAAACATGTGGAGGCCACTGATATTTTCCCTCCTCATCTTTTCTGACTGTCTTTTCACGAGTTTTGTATTTGGCTATGATCAGGGTCACTACTGGTAGCGTGAGGTGATACCTGGACCCTACAGAGGTTGCACAGGTAGTCCAGCTCCTCCAGGATGGTGCATAAATACGTGCCATTGCCAGAAGGTTTGCTGTGTCTCCCAGCATAGCCTCAAGGGCAGAGAAAGAGTGTAACAACAAACCTTATCGCAAATTCTGGAGACGTGAGAGAAAACGAAACCAAAGCGTTATTTATAGCTAACATTAAATTAAATAAGTTAATGTGAGATAAAACGACCGCTTCCGGTCCAGTCACCAATATAAGGACAATCGAGTGCAAACCTTTTTAACTTCTATAAAAAAGCACGAATGCTACCAAGCAGACCAATCATGGTCCTTGTGACATGCGTCGCCGTGACATAAGGTAAATAAATACATATATATATAAATTTACTGGCGCTTTGACCTTTCTGCGGCCACATAAGCAGAACTGCACTGTGTGTCCTGACACCTCTGCATCACAGACGGCACTAAGTCTCTTCAGCAGTTTGTAGCGCTCTCGCAGGATCGGATCAAACCACACCAGCTAGCCTTCATTACCCCTGGGCACCCCTGAGCCTTGGGTACCAATGACCCTATCGCTGGTTCACTGATTGGCATTCTTGGACCAGTTTTGGTCAGTACTGACCAATCCACACAGAAAACACCTTACAAGAACTGCTGTTTTAGAGATGCTCTGACCTGGTTGCCTAGCCATCACGATTTGGCCCTTGCCAAAGTCACTCAGATCCTTACACTTGCCCATTTTTCCTGAAATCACATCAGCTTCAAGAGCTGACTGTCCACTTGCCTAACATCTAATGGCCCCATTGACAGGGGCCATTGTAATGAGATAATTAACATTATTCACTTCACCTGTCAGGAGTAGTAATGTTATGGCTGAACCGTGTATTTCGCCTCTTCAACCATCTCTGCACTGGCTCCCAGTAAAATATGGAATAGGTTTTACTATTCTTTTTCCTACTTATAATGCACTTAACAATCACTCACCCGCTCCTTTGACCCCATACTCAGCAAACAGGACACTTGGGTCTTCTGAGTAGAACCTTCTTATTACTCCCAGGTTCCCGTTTAAGACCAGGGCTAACAGCGCTTTTGCGGTTGCTGTCCCACGGCCGGGGAGCAGGCTGCCCATGGTCATCAGAGCCAATAACATGGCATCTGGAAACCTTTATGTACAGATTAGCCTTCTGTTGCTGTTTGAGTATCATCGTGTTATTAATCGTGAAACGCTCTGTGACATTTTATTTTAGAAAGGTGCTATATAAGTAAAATAGTTATTATACAACAAATAAGTAAAAATAAATCATTTTTCTCCATTGTACCAATATGTAGTCCATCCATACATCCAACTTCTGTACCTGCTTGTCCTATACAGGGTCACAGGGACGCCAACGTATCGCAGGGCACACTCACACACCATTTACTCACATACACACACCTATGGGCAATGTGGGAACTCTAATTCACCACACCAAGCATATGGACTGTGGGGAAAAACCAAAGAACCAGAGGAAATCCCACAATGACACGGGAATACATGCAAACGCCACATAAATGGAGTCTTCACAGAGACTTGTCCCAGAGGCATGAGGCAACAGTACTAAACACTGCCCCACGATGCTACCCCTCCAATGTTTAGTAATCTTCTGAAGTTAATATACTTGAACATACATTATCAGCCAGAAGTTTGCGTCCACCCTTGCACTCAAAACCAGTTTCAGCCTTTGTGGCTAAATAATGTGTTGCTACAGGCTATAAAATACTGAAAACCACTCAGTTACATTTGTTTTATATATATAGAAATATTTCTAATATATTCTTGTAATAAAATTTTGAAAAAGAAGTGTTCAGTTTATTTAAAAAAAAATCAGAGGGTGGGCCCTAACATCTGGCTAGTAGTGTATATGTATGCAAACCTTTCATGGCTGTCATTAAGAGTAACATGCACTAATTCTGCACCAAGCTTCACATGGGAAGACACAACACATCCAATCATTATTAGACAGAACTGCAGCAGAAAAGCTGCACTTGATGCACATTCCTCTGTCTTATAGACCCCTCCCCCCCCCAATTTTAGGAATCTTCCAGTAAGTGGGAACCATATTCAATTCACAATTCACACAATGTAAATTTCAGTCATATTGGGCTTTGGTATGTTTTGTATGCTATGTCTATATAAAAAAATTGAAATGTTGGGTAATGTGACACAAGACCACTCTTGATGCAAAGAAATGCTTGATAATATATGTAACCCAAATGAAAGTATTAACACAAAATTCCCTGCCTTTGATATCACCATACCGTTCTCTCCATCGGACTTCCTCTCCTGTTCTGTGTCAGTGAGAGACAGTACTGAGTTGGCCCGGCTTGACAGACAGGAGCTGTGTTCTGATTTGATCTCCCGCATCCAGAGGTGTAAGGCATGGTCAGGTGAAGGACCGGCTTCTGTTTCAGTATCAACGTCAGAGCCAATTCCCAAGGGGTAGTCTTGCTGCGAGGCCAGCTGGAGTCCTATGTCAAAGTTGAGGTGCATCAGCTGGGGTGATACACAGAATCCCAGTCCTATAGGTTAAAAAGAGAAAGCAAAACTGTCAGGATCTATCCCAGTCAGCCTCATCATGTTCCTGTTTGGCCAGCAGATGTCACTGGCCATCCCGTATCTCCCCAGTTTTCTTCATTGTTTCCAGCCCTAATGTGTCAATTACTCACACATACCTCTTGTTGGTTCCTCGTTATCTGCGTATTTATGTGCTGACCCTTGTCACATTCCCCGTTTTAGTCACTGTGGTTGTTGTGGATGTTAAGCCTAGCTTAGTGGTTGTGGTAGTTCTGACTCCTGCCAAGCTTCCCTGTGTGCAGGGTTGTCCCGGTCCTGCCTAGTTGTTCCTTACTGCTTTCTGTTTGACCCCATTTGGTCATTTTATTTTTATTAGCATCTGTTTTGATTTAACAAATAAGCCCTTCGAGGCCTGGAAGGCTGTACCTGAAGTGTCCCCCCCCATGCCCCATTTTGACAAGGGCATGATTTTCATTTTTGTATTCTGTAAAAATATGCATCTTTTTCTCTGATACAAATCCCGTGTTTTCTATTAGCATGAAATACATGCAGTGCTCCACCCAATGTCTAACATATGCCACTTGTATAACCCTGTACCTAAAATTACAGAGGAAGAATAGACAAAAAATCTATTCTTTGGTCATCCTGTGGTGCTTAATTATGTCACATTAGTGCCAATTCTTACTTCTGCTGGAACTGCTTCTTCTATACTGTGCAGGATTTTGGAAGAAAACCAGAAATTTTTGACATTATTCCTGAAAAATGCATGCGAGCCTGAGATAGAAGAAGGAGAGACAAGGACAAAAAGAACAACAAAAAAACCCATAGTCCCATTTGTTAATTTCCTATATGGAATGAACAAAAAAGTAACAATGTGGAGTCCTATGTGGAAAAAAGTAAATATGCCTCAAGACAAGTGCTAGAATGAAGTGAATTGTTTAAGTATCACTGCATATTTGGTGTAGTGTGTTCATAATGAGTTTTTGTGAAAATTTTGAGATGCAGCCTCAGCTGCCACATAGCTCTTATTCTTTATGTCATATGTCCGATACTTAACAGATCTTATCTCTAGTCAAACCGCAATGTGTCAATTCTTTTCCTAGCGGAACAGGTCATCTGCTATATGGTGACACTGGAAATAGTGTTTGTGACAGTCTGGAGCAGGCAGCACCCCCAAAGAAATTGTTCTGTCTGTTCCACACCTTCCATTTTGTCCCACGTCTAATTTATCCACCAGTACAACATAATACAATTACTCTTCATTTATCAACTACCTCAGTTAGTGACCTTTCTGAAGTATGACAGTAATAAAAAAAATAATTTTCCAACCAATGCACACATTTACGACCAAATTTCATATGCCTGACAACAATGCACGCTGGAGTGAGAGAGATCTTTGAAGCGAAATGTACAAAATGTTGTGAAAAACATGTTGCAGTCACATCATAGATACTGTGATTTCCATTTAGCGATGGGGACGGAGAGAAGCGTCGATACATCGCGATAAATCGATTAAGGTGCCAAGTCAATGCGTCGATCTGCTGACATCAGTTTCATCCAGTGTCAGATTTTTGGGGGCAAATAAAGATACTCCTACTTGTTGGGTATTCTCGATTTCACATGCTGCAAGTAGACATATAAAGTATCAGCAATGGGCTGCGGATTTCTGAAATGAAGATTGACAGGGGAAGGCTCATTAGTATTCATAAAGTAATTGTTACTTGCTGATATTTGTACTACAGTGTTTTTGCGAAACACCTCTATTCTGTAGCACAAAAAAAGAGTCAGAGACTTCAGACTTGACTTGGACTCTAATTCTTTGACTTGTGAACATCACGCACACACACACACACACACACACACACACACACACACACACACGCATACATACATATATATATAAATATGTGCAATTAAGTTCCAATTGTATTATTTGTGATTTCTTTACAGCAACGTTAAAAAAGCTTGAATTTAGGTTATCAAAATAATCAAATTATGAAACTTTGACAGAAATTAAAGATTTTCCATGCATTGAATTGTTTTTAATCATAATCTAACTGAATTGCCCTGGGACCAATGATTTACACCTCTACTTAGTGGTCATTTCACGTAACAACCTGCTAGTTGGAAAATAACTCATTTGCTAAGCAAGGAGTGGTTGTACTGGTGCAAGAAGAAAAGACCTAAAGATAGATATAAAGATGGTGCTGTAATGCATTGTTCTGTCCACTGTTACAAATGTAACATTAAATAAAAATTTAGCCATTTGTATTTGAAAAAAAATCCATGAATTCATTCTTAAACTTGCAAGGCTTTAACTTCTTAAAAAAGCTTTTTTCATGAAAAGTAGTAAATCATGTGCATATAAAAACAACACAATCATTACAGTATAAACAAAACGATATACACGTAACAATACAATCATATGTAAACAAATCTACTACTCGCTATAAAGTAGTGGGTAATGGCCATGAAAATGACTCATAAGATTTGAAGTATTGTTCAATCAAGTTTCCCTCAGCACTTAATCAAAATACGACCCGACTTCACTTAGGTCTCTTGGAAGGCTTAAACATCTCCTAAGCAGTGTCACTACTTTCACCAAACAAGCCAACATTGCATGCCGTGCCTGCGTCTGAGAGACTGTTGCTGGACAGTAATTAACATGAGTTTTTAAAATGGTGGTAATTAACTACGCTTTTAATGATAATTAAAATTTGAAACAGTAACATTAAACAGTAACAGTAACAACAGTTACTACTGCATGAAAGCTTTTCATCCCTATCCTTAACATTCATTGTCACTGAGACACTCAGTCTGATCTCGGTTTCTGGAATGAAAAATGATTCGGTTCATGCTTTTCACTCAGGATTCTTCTCTAAACCCACTTTCTGGAAAACCCACCGCGTGTGATATCTGTGTGTAAGGGATAATAGTTATTAAAAAGTAACAAAAGTGGAGCCATCGCAAAAACTTCTTTAGTAGATCCTTCGGGTCATTTATAGAGTTGGATCGGTACCAAAATTTTCACTTTTTAGCGATACCAGCTTTGGTACTCAATATCAATAACAGATCGATACTAAGTCAATACTATAAAACATTCCCATTCAAATATTATGCTACTGTGAAATTAACAGACCTATTTATGAATGAAATATAATAGTTAAAAAATAGATTTAACATTATCAGTGAAACAAGAATAGCTTAAGCTACATTCAATACATACATTCTGATATTAATTTCACCTCAGCTGCTACTGTCACAACAGGAGGCCAGAATTGACAGGGGACCCCAGTGCAGGAGATTGAGGGTTTTCTTTGGCAGACTAGGCAAAAAAATCCAAATAGTTTGGTCAGAAATGTAGTCAAAAGAGGTGATCCAGGAAGGCCTGTAGCTGAGTGGAATCTATCTGATGAGGATGCACAACACAGGGAATAGCAACAATAGATGGGGTGGGCAGGCAAGGGCAGGAATAGGCAGGACCAGGCAGATGGTAGGCAGGAACAGGAACATCCTGAATCAGGGCAGGCAGGAACAGGAACAGTCAGGACCAGGCAGATGGTAGGCAGGAACAGGAACATGCTGAATCAGGGCAGGCAAGGGCAGGAACGGGCAGGACCAGGCAGATGGGTAAGCAGGAACAGGAACATGCTGAATCAGGGCAGGCAGGAACAGGCAGATGGTAGGCAGGAAAAGGAACATGCTGAATCAGGACAGGCAGGGCAGGAACAGGCAGAGTTGGGAAAATGCAGGCAGGACAGAAGACTGGGTGAATGGACTGCTGGGTATGGTGCATCTGGCAACAATACTTCACAATGGCTAGGTTGTGAGTTCACCCTTTTATAGTGCAAGAGGGGCATGCTCCCCTCACGGTGTGACAGATACAAAACCTCATTGATAATAAAGTTATCAATAACAACATTTGGTTCATATTTGTGTCTTTTGTGTTTGTTATCATCAATGGTGAATGGTGATTTTTAAAAAGGGTGAAACACAGTGTCAACAGTTCACATTATAACCAAACATTTTTTTCTTATTTTAGTCAGTCAGCTACTAATATAAATTCTGCTCTCCTTTCTTTTTGCAAGTAATGATCTATTATTCTGTCATACCAGCAATTTGAACACTTTGTACATACAGACAGCTTAGTTAATGAACTAACTACAAAACTAGCTTACTAAAAATCACTGAATTTGCACTGAAAATTAAACAATGAAACTCAACAACTCAATAACGACTAGAATATTTACTTAGAATATTTATAAATGCCAATAGTGAAAGATGATGTATGAAAAGAAAAACTGTCACTCTGTGTTGCAACAAAACACGAGACAGAATGACTCAATTGTGAGCATTAACGTGTGTCCTGTCTTGCCAAGACATCTTCCAAACCTGGTTGCAAGTCTATCTATGTATTCAATGTTGCCAAAGCAAAGCCTATGTATGAAAGCTCTCAGAGACTTCCCAGTGAAGCACTACATCCAGGGGGTCTCCGAAAACACATCGTTGAAGCATACGGACCAATAAGCTTTAGTCTATTCTCCATTTAAACAAAAAGTACAAGACTCTTTCATAGACTTTCAGTGAAGAATGGCATCTATGGACGTCTATGGGATGCATTTATCTTGGCTTTGAACGAAAATTAACGTAAATGTTGAAAGCGATTCATGTGAAACAATCATATCTATGGTTCAATTAGTTAGATTACGCTTTTAAAAAATAAGTAAAATTAACTTACACTGACTAATTGTTAGTCACTAATGCATTTTTATTCTCAGATTGGCACACTGTCTAAATGGGGACTGTGTTATCCACACAAAAGAGGATATAGCGCATGATACAGTGGTTAAGTCCCTTAGTATCCTCCCTGTATGACTCACAGCGAATGCCTTAATTTGTCTCCTCTTGGCCATCCTGCAGAGCTTCCTCTGGTTCATTAATCCATTTCCTCACAGCCCTGGAGCTGACTGGCAGTTGCTGAATTATGGGTTCTGCTGCTGGCATATAGCAAGCCCAGTGTCCGGTTTCCTCTTGTAGCACTGTCCATAAACTGGTAAAAACTGGTGAGGGTGTAGGGGAGTGAAATATGACTGTAATCCCCAGGAAATGCAATAAAAGCACTAAGATCATTGGTAGTGAGTTTGCTGCCCAACAGGTGTTTTAGGTCCATAGTGACCTCATCCTGAACCAGGCCTATGTTAGAATATGTAATTTATTGTACATTTGCATCTAATCAAGTTTCTCAGAACATGCCAACAAGGCCACAACATGGAATTTCAATATTAATTCATAATTATCCAGAACTGCAAAGTGTCAAACAATTATGAAGAAAATACCATAAAATATACAATACTATTGTGAGTAAAATCTTTCCCAGTGCAGTATTTTTTTGTAAATATTTCTAAATCTTCTCCTTTAAATCATTTACATTTACGGCATTTAGCAGACACCATTATCCAGAGCAACTTACATAAGTGCTTACTGTAGAAGTCTCCATCGGAAAAGGTAGATTCATACAACTAGGCATAAAACCAAAGCCTTGTCTATTCCCTAAACCACTCTTCTCAGGTGACATGAGCCAGACTAGTGCTAAAACCTCTCCGAGACAATGTCTCATATTTGACTGTGAATATTAAAAAACATACAGGCATGAGTCTGCGGCACTGTTAAATCTATGATCTAAGTAGACAATGGTGTGACTATTCAGTTCTTCCTGTGGTTGTCTGATGGTCATCTGGAGCACTAGTTTTGAGAACATAAAACAACTGTTTATCTAAAAAGAGAAGTGTCATCGCATATAGCAGTGAAAGCCATGCATTTAGCAAGAGTGCCAGGCCAACCACCCAGCAGAAGTGACTGAAACCTTCAGACGTAACAATGATGTAGATTATTATTTGAAGAATTTGTCCAGTGAGAGGGATCTGATTAGCTGAAGCGAGAGAAACAGTGACTAGCCCAGAATCCAAACTCCAACACACCCCGCATTCTAATACCGATCCCTAGGGCTGTACATACGGCTACTCAGGGGCTAATTCCCTCATTTTTTACTGGAGGAATTAAAGGCATTACATAAATTAAATACTGAAATTACTACATCACACAACGAAAACATGAATGCAGACGCTCAAGGCTACAGAAGGTGGATATAGTTTATCTATTTAATTTCAGTTCAGTTTTATCAGAAAAACACAGATCTGACACAGATCTGACAAATCCCAATCGCCTAGTTTACAAATAGCATCCTTTCCTGGAACACTATAAGTGGGAGAAAAATCTGAGTAGGACAGTTATGCCTGTTAGAATAGTGACCTTCTCTTTAGAACAACTGTTCATCACTTCTTCCACTCTATATCCACAGCTAACCAGGCTCCAGTGTACAAAATAGTCTCTATTCTGGACTTCGTGTTGCATGACCTGAAGGGTAACACTCCATGCCTGCAACAGTAGCTGCTGAGGAAGTGTAACATTGAGTCCCACTGCCAAACGTCTAGTAACTCCAACAACACACTCCTCACAGCTTCATAGTCAATTTCAAAGTCAGAAAGCATACTGAGGGCCATCGCCATATTTGAAAAACAGCAGCCAAAAAGCTCGGCCTATGCATTGGCATACCACCATCAAACTTCTGAAAAAAAACAAATCTTATAAACAGGACTCTGTAAGACCCCATGAGGTTTCCTGCTGTTACTGACAGGAAAAGAGTCTGTTGATGCTCCTCTTGTGTCACCTTGAGATGCTATAATACTCAACCCAACGGTAAAACTGCCCACTACACTTGTAGGTGGTTACTGTTTCAATTCAACTTGAGAAAAAGCTACTGTGAGGACAGAAACCATGTGACATTGGGATTTGGAGAAAGAAGGAAGTGTTTTTAAATAAAGATCAAAGATGTACTGCTGCTTCCCCCACTGTTCCTGTCACCTAATCACATTAAAAAAATGGCTGCAACCTTCAAAATGCTAAGAAACAATTTTCATTTGCATAGTAGCTAATTACACTGGGAAATTGTATACTGTCGGAAAATTATGTCTGCATCATGGCCCTAAAGACGGTGACGAACATATTTGTTCACCTGTGCCTCATTACCAAATATATAAAATGAACATTGATGCCATTCTACACCCTATATTTATATACACTCAGTGGCTACTTTATCAGGTACAGATGCAGGACGACTTCAAGGCTTTATGAGTTCAGAGATGCCTTTCGGAATACCACTGAGGTACAGAGCTGCTATTTTTGCACCTCTGTCCTACCTGTTAGCTTTAACGAGTCAGGCCATTTTTCTTTGAGCACAGGACTGCCACTGACTGGATGTTTTTTGTCTGCACCGTTATTTTTAATGCCTAGAGACTGCAGTGGGTGAAAATCCCTGGAAGCTGGCTGTCTCTGAGATTTTGAAACCACCCCGTCTGGCTCCAATAATGTCACGATGCTCAAAATTGCTTAGATCATGCGTCTTAGCCATCTCGATTCTTAGCCGCACAGTAACTGCTCCTCTGGGCCCTATCTGTAGTGTATGTATCAGCTCCAGACATATGGTTTGCCGCTTGAAGAATCCCGGCCGTTTGTGTTAACAAGCGGGTGTACCTACTTCAGTAGCCACAGAATGTATGCAAAAACGTGAAAGATAAAGATTAATATTTTAAAACACATCTTCAGCAACGTGCTGGAAAAAAGAACAGTCAATATTATTCGGAAAAAATGTTATACAGAGTTGGTTTACATATTAATTTCAGTTTGTGAGTTTGACAATGTCCTGTACCTGGTGGCGGGTCAGCAGGGCTCCCCTTCTCCTTCTTATGGTTGCGGTAGCTGATCCTCAGCTCTGCTTCATAATCAGGTAGGGTTTCCCTCGAAGTGTAGGACTTGTGCAGATTTTGTCCATCCTCACTCTCATCAGAAGAACTAGTGTAGCTTTGTTCCATTTCATGTCGTGGTGCAGACAGCGGCTGGTATGGTTTACAGTCCATGTTCTCCATGGTACCAAAATATTGCCTTAATCAAAAAAAATAAATAATCAAAGATCATACATCCACAGACCGGGGAACAGCAACCTGGAGACAAAGTACAAAAAAGATATCAGTGTAATAAAACACATAACACAATGATGAAGTTATGATGCTGTGTTAAGTACCATAGTAGTTGAGGATCCTTATATGATTCCAACAGATAGACAGACAGACTTATAGATAGATGCTAGTCATTAATGAGGTCTTCACCTTATGACTAATGACTATCATACTTTCAAGAACATGAATGAGGATGGCAAACAGCATGATAATTGGACATGGACTTGAATTATTCCAGTCTCAATTGATGTGGGATTCTTTTGGAGTATGATTAAAAAGCAGCCTGTAATCATATAAAGTGGCAAGCCTTATTAACTGTTTTGCAGAATCAATTAATTAAGATGCATAATAAAATGGAATTGCTGAGATTGTATTGTCATCTTTAGCCCACTTGCAATGCTACTATTCTGTACCTTAAGATGGTTTCGTAAGGCACTAATATTGTTGAAAAAGAACCAAGTGACTTTTCTAAAACTCCCTGAATGTGTTCATGTCATCTAGCTGCTTCTATTGACCTTTTCGTCAACATACTGGCAGGTATTAAAATTTCGCTGTGGCATTTCAGACACTGTCCCTGAATAAACAAAAGAGATTTTCTTATGTTCAGAGACCTTTTCAAAACTATTCAAACTATTCGGCTGACGCAGCATGTTTGGCTAGTGGCAACATTTAATGGCATTTAAAACAAATACGTCGAGGACAATGTACATTCAAATAGCCTCGTCTCCAACGTGTCATTGCAAACGGCTATTAATTGCTCACTCAGAAAATGCCTTGCCTGACTAATTGGCTGCTGGAGCTTTTTAAAGAGCCATTTACATGCCGCGCAGATAGCAATACTCCAGCTGAGCATCCTAACAATTGAGGACAATATTGTAGCTTGTGCAGAAAGTGTGACGGCAAATGAGAAGGGATGGGCCACCCCCTGTGAACACAGCTTGTCTGTGTTGTGGCTCAAATATGGCACATTCACAAATATGGCGCATTCACAAATATGGCGCATTCAC
>JAODKE010000040.1:2000060-2010110 GCA_026779605.1 Mormyrus hasselquistii | reverse complement strand
CACACACACACACACACACACATATTTAAATATGCCAGGGAACATTAATCTGCTGAAGGATGTCACTGCCATGAAGGGGTGTACTTGGTATGCAAAAATGTTTTGGTAGGTGGTATGTGGCAAAATAACTTGGACATTAATTCAAGGACCCAAGGTTTTCCTGCATCACACTGCTTCCATTGGCTTGCCGTCTTCCTGTAGTGCATTCTGGTGCCATGCACCTAGTCGTCCAGGAAATATGACACGTTAGACCAGGCCACCTCTTCTTCCATGGCTCCAGTTCTGGCAGTCATATACCCACTGTAGGCACCTTGTTGATGGTAAGGGGCCAGCATGGGCACTCTGACCATGCAGCAAGCTGTGATGCACTCTGTGTTCTGACAACGTTTTGTCAAAGCCAGCATTACACACACACAAAGACACACAGGTGTGTAATTATATCTTTGTGGGGACTCTCCATTCATTTCTATGGGGAAAACTCTAACCCCACCATGACCCCACACCTTAACCCCTATCCAGCCCTAACTTACTCATAAGTATCCAAAAATAATTTCTTTCATTTCTTGACTGAATTCAAGAACATCTTTTTGGGGTCCGATTTTCCATGTAATTTTATTACATAAGTTTAATTAATGGCTCTTGTTTCTATCTACGTAAATTCCAGCGTATATAAACTTTGTGTAATAATTAGAAACATAAGGGTTATTTAAAACTTCACCTTAGCATTACTTAATCGTTTTGTGTTGCACAAAGGGTTAATGTGAAGTTTTACATTAGCCTTATGTGTTTGCAAGTAATTTTTGAGTTAAGATGAACTTTTACATAAAACATAAGTGTTTATGTTTATGTAAATTTTTAGGTTTATGTAGTTATTGAGTAAAGTTAATGTATTTTTTATGAACCTTGTTTTCCCATCTCCTGAAATAAATCACAGACATTCACATGCAGTTCTGCACCTTTATCGCCAGATTTATCAAAAACAATTAAAAACACATTTTTACAAGTACAGTAAACCCAACAGTACTAATATAACAGCATAACAGAACATAACATAAAACAGGTAATCAAGAAACAAACTTCAATTATATTTTATGGATATAGCAAAACACATACAGTAACCCAACAGTACAGATGTAACGGCACAATGCCGTCACAGCATTTTTAGGTAAAACAGGTAATCAAATAAACTTCTATGAAATATTATAAATCTGGAAAACAAAACACTGACATTTTTGGCAAATACAGTAAACATAGACAAATAGGACAGAACAGATCCTAACAGCCCAACAGTGCAGTGTGTTCCCTGTGAGCACTTACTGAAGCATCTTGATTTTAAGTGTCTGAACCTTTGATGACAGTTTGCTGGCATCCAAGCTCATCAGCACGTTCTGGAAGAACTCAAATGTGTATTGAGGTTCCTGGGCATAGCTCAGGTTGAGTGTGTAAATGACTCCAAAAAACACGAGACACCCTGAGGGAATACTCAGTTTGCTAAGCAGCTCCACCCCCTCAATCGCCACTCTGACATTATATGGTTTGTCCTCTTCACCAGTATCTTCTCTGTGAATCACAGAGATCCCCATGGTGCTCTGAGAGACCTCCCTCTTAGCTTCCTCACCACTGACATCCTAATAATGGGAAAAACAAGCAAACATAACACACAAAACAGATATATCACAAGTTAAATCTTAAAATGGTACTACCGGCCACGATGAGCGTGTCGCTGTCTTCATCGAGGTAGACAGAGTCCCTCTTGAGATCAGTGCTGTAATTGCTGACGCAGTAAAGCTTTTTCTGAACGCTGCCAGGTTAACTTTTAAGGGCTGATGTGATCACTACCGCAGGTGGTAACGTTAATGAGCAGGCGCAGAGAAGACGCGTGCTAAAGTGACGAAATTGTTTTTAGTCATTCGTAAGCTACATCATAAATGATAGACATATTGTTAACACAAAAAGTGACGAGGATTATACACGATTAAAAAACTCACTGAATCAACCACCTTGATACCCGTCTGCTTCAATCATGTCCAGTGTTTGTGGCGGTGTTGTAATAATAATTATTTTACTGCAAAATTGCTGCATTATCGTCGCCTGCTGTGTTGGAGCATAAAACTCCCTAATATATGTTACTCCCTAATACATGTTACTCTAGTCAAATATAGTTTCCCTGGTTTATTTAGATTTAGTGAGGATTAACTAAATTCACATGTGTATGTCCTTTCCATTAATATACTTTTGATTTCAGATATTTTAGTTACATTTTTCTTAGTACTATTTCTTAATGTTTATGAGGGCCACAAATGATTTACATAAAAAACATATCCAACGTTTGAGTCTTTCAATCACAATGCTGCGATCCACTGTAACAAAAGCTACCCTAAAATGGAAGAATATCAAAATACTGTGCCAACTAGAATCAGCACTCCCAAGGATATCAGTAACAACCCTTAAAAGAGGACATGCGGTACTATGTCTCTTACGGAAACCAAATTGGAGTTTAATTGTCTTGCTACAATTTTTTCTCTAACTTTGGATATATACAGTATGGGAGTTTGGAGATAGGTCTGTAATGGTTCTAGAGGGATGGATTGTGTTAAAGTTCTTAAGGAGTGTCACGTTGAGCGGGTTAAGCTCGCGGGCAGCAGCCCAAAAAGCAGGCAGGCAGCGAAGAAGGACGGGCAACGAGGGTTTTTAATAGAGAAGGGTAGCACACACGAGACATTACAATGACAAGTCTGGGGAATACAGACTGAGACACGGACTAAATACACATGACAAGAGAGAGAGAGAAAAAAAAATAAAAAATACACATGACAAGCTGAACTCAACGAGCAACAGGTGGGAACAATCGGGCATAAACACGAGGTAACGAGGTGGGCGTGGCACACAGGAGGATCGTACGGAGCTGGGCGTGACAGAGCGGCTGAATGATAGCATTTTTTAAATGAGCCAGAAACCAACAGTAAGGGAACACTTAATAGTGTTAAGTAAAAATGGGCCACCGACTTCCATTTTTCAAAAGAGGTGTAGTAATGTCAAGGGATGAGGGATAAAGATGGGGTTATCTGCTAAACAAGATCATTGAGGGTGACCATTCATTTACAACAACCAGACTATAAGGAGAGTGATCAGGAGAAGTCTAGAGGAAGCAAAAGTCCACACTTGATATCAACAATTTTGCTAGTAAAAAAATATGACACAGCTGAAGGAACTGGTGGTACAGGAGACAATTATTAAATTGAATTAAATAAAATCTTAGGGTTCCATTTGCTTTCAGAGATGAGAGTAGAAAAGTAATCAGCTCTGACATCCTTACAGTAAGTAGCTGAGAAACAGGTCTTTTAGGTGGCGATAGCACGTGCAGCTCAGTAGTTTTCCACAATCTCTCTACTTTTCTACATCACCAGCAAATGTTGTCATATAACGATGGAATACAATTTATTGCAGGAGGAAGTCATACTTTAAAAGGGGCGGTTTTGTCCAAAATAGAATTGCAAAGAGCATTAACACTGTGAACTAAAAGATCACAATTAGCATTAGCAGCTGGACTGTTGAACAGAGGAGAACTGAATGGCAAAACTGAGGGAAATTTGCCTGCAGAGCAATGATTCAGAATACATGAATGGATTTCACATTTAGACAGTGTCCGTTAAATAAAATGCATCTATGATCTTAAAAAGGTTTTCTGGATAGAGGTTTTCAAAACTGAAACCCAAAGAGAGAAAAAAAAAAACTGAACCCCGGTGTGATCTTTGATATGGGGTACAGCCAGACACATGTTTAATAAAATTAAATTAACTTGTAACATTCAGAAATTCAGGCGCAAATGGATCATTGGCATTATCAACATGCAATGTGGCTTGGAAATATTTCAGTCAGACCGACAGTCACGCCATAGTTGTGACTAAATGACCACTGATGCCTGTATCTTACTGAGGACTGTCCTGTGACCCCAGCCAGATGCAATAGGTCAATGTTTTATAGAATGAGAGTACTGGGCTTTTGTACTGGACTTGCTGAATAACAGTGACATTTTCATCTCTGCAGTAATTCACTTGAATTTTTGTTTTCAATTTCCCATTTTAGTATGTGGGGACACTTGTCTCCTCATTAATACTTTGCTGGAATCCAGTATCCCAGTTTTCAGCTTGTTAGAGTCTCAGCTTCTAGTCCCTAGTTAGCTGGAGTCCTGCCTCCTTGCTCAAGCAGAAATGTGAGAACCATGCTTAAGTGGCTGCATTTTGCTGAGTAGTTTAGCACTTTCTATCTATCTTGCATCATTCCAATTTATGAGAACATGGGGCATTAAACCAATGCAAATATATATACATACATAGATAAAGTGTACACAATCACACACACACACACACACACACCCAAACAGGACTAATGTATGCTAAAGAGTGTGACACAGCAGTTAAATGAAGAAGGGACAGAAAGTGTTGAGTCTAAATAGCACTTAGCTTAAAAAAGCACTTATTGCATCATTACACTGCTGGTGACCTAGAATACAAAGGTGGCTCTTGAGTTTTTAAATGACGATGCAGATATCATGGCAGAGTAGTCAGGCAACGAGCTATGAAGGGCGTCTTGGACAATGAGGAGCAAGTTGGGGAGTGAATACTACTGAAGAGAATATATGCACACATCTGCTATACTTTTGGAAACAGCCGTTTCTGAGGAATCCATACAGTAGGTTAACTGTTAGAGATCTTGCTTACTTGCCCTGTATTCTACATATACCAGATTTTATTATATTTTTGGATTTTTGGATTTCCCTGAGCTATCCTCTTGAGAACACTTACTCTCCCATTAGTTTCATTTGATTAAGAAATAGCAATTGGACAGTCCATACATGAATTATCCTCAGAGGAAAACAATAATCAGCATAATAAGGATTATCATTAAACTAGCTCTTTACAGTAACTTTCTCCTCTATGTCAATACCACCTTCCAGAACATTGTACTGCTGATTATCTTCTTCTAGGTCATTAAGAAAACAAATAAACAAACACATCCCATGTGCCTTGTATTTCCTGGAGTGGGCTTGCCAGAATACTGTATTTTTATCATGCCTCTAGGACTAACACACATCAGACCAGCCAATGGGCAGGTGGGTGTGTGTCCACTGTCACATCGTAGACAAAAACCACCCGTCAAAATTCAGGATCTTTGTTTTGGGGAGCAAACTGCTCCAGGGCCTCGGCCAGTACCACCCTCTGCCAGAGGCAGATGATCATGCTGTTACGTCCTGCACACCAGACCCTCCTGTCTCCTCCCTAACGTGGCCCTGATGAGCCACACCTGGTGTTTGTTAAACCTCATTAGTCCCTGTATTTACGTACCTGTCTGTCTAGTCAGCCCCAATCCAGTCATTGACGTCACTCCTGTACAGTATCTTTGTGGCTGTCCCTGTTTTTGCCTTCTTGTTTAGCCCTTCGCAGTCTTAATTTCCCTGCACGTGTGTAGTTCAATAACCCCGTTTTATTTGCCGAAATGCCTGTTTCTGCGTTCTTCGTCTTAGAGCTCGTGACAGAATTACGGAACTCTCAAAGAAACCCAACTCCGGTTACCTCAGTCCTGGCTTTCCGGCCTCCCTCCATCCCACGTGCTGGACCCCTCGCGTTCCCCAGGACATTAGCGAAGCCACCAGCGCTGTGGGATCTGCTGAAACCACCTTACCTTGAGCTGAGGACTTCTCCTTCTTGGATGCCCACCTAGAAGTGGAGGTGAAGTCAGACACATGTTGGACAAGTTGGAATCAGTATCACTGGATAATTTTTTTTTTTAGTTTTTAATTTTTAACTTTTCAGTACAGGTTTTTTTCGCATTTGATGTACCTGATGATAGAGTGGCATGTCCTTGTGATAGACTGGCATACCATAGAGCGTGAGCGCTGGCCGTTTGCTGAATGTGGGTTTCACCTCTTCCTATTCCTGATAATAACCAGCAAAAGCAGTTGGAAGATGCATTACAGAGTCACCTTTTCAGACAGAAGATTCTTGCACAGAACTGCCAATGACCCCCCTTAGCTAGTTACTAATGAACTATGCTGGTCCCTTATTACATGCAGCCCTGCTGTATTATTTGCGACAACTCTGGATACTCAATTTGATCTGTGTGCACCCGATCTGACTGCCCCTGGCATTAAGCCCCCCAGCTGGATTATAACCTGTGAGAAACGTTTTATTTCTGTGACAAATGGAAATATAAGGTAAAAGTTATGTTATATAATCAGTAAAGCTCCAAAAATAATTACCTGACAAAAGTTATTATACAGTTATTATAAATATATTAACACTAGTCGGGTAAACACTGTTATAATATAAACACTGAACAAACTGAAATGGGTTCCAGTCCATCACAGGCATGAACTTATATGAATTTCAAATAAATGAAAAAAAATGAAAATGATATGTTTGCTCATGTAACAACAGAGGAAATCATAAAGGAAGCAAATACTGTACCTATTCGTGGCATAGTAGCTAGAGAAAGATTTGATTGATTGAAGAGAGGAAACCACAAATCAGGATCCAAGAAAGATTTGGGCTTAAGTCAGAATTACGAAAAGAAAACTAGTATGCTTAACTGCAAAAAAGGTTAGTTTGTCATTTTATCATCACTTCATGCAATTTTCCAATAGAAAGACCTTTATCGCTTATGAAGACAATGAAATCGTCAAAACATTATACAATCTCTTATAGGTTTTATTTAGAAAGTTCCCATTGGGGATACCTAGAATAAATCATCAATTCAGTTCTGTATTATATGAGAAAACCATATACACCAAATGTAATCCCAACTGCAGTTTTACATTTATAGAAGTTATCAATGTCCTTCAAATTTCTGTCATGTCAGTTTCAAGCTTTTTTTTTTGCAAATAAATTGAAACTCATTTGTGCTCACAGAAAAAGCGAAGAATATAGCTTTGGACCTTCTAAAAATATTTTTTCAATGTCGAATAAAGAAGAATAAAATCATGCAGCTGCAGGGATCTGAAAAAAAAATGTTTTTAAAGTTAAATGTAGGACATAGGACATGAGTCATGAAATGCATTTTTTAATACCAAGAGTGCTCCACATGTCAAATCCAAGAGCTATCCTACCTGAGGTGAAATCTGGGTTATATCGGACTGCTGGCAGGGCTGAAGAAAATGTGCTTTCTAGTTAAAAAATGAAGGGGTCTATTATCCCATGCGCATAAAGGCTGATTTATACGCTGCCAGGCCAAAAAAAAAAAGTCACCATTTGAATTTAAATCGGCAAATACTTAAAAGCCAATGACTGGGTCATTATTACAGCTTTTCAACGTTATACAGCAATAAAGTGAAGTTAGCTGAGTACCGGAATCTACTCGATGGCCAGGTTACCATTTCATCCATCGTCCATGAATTTTTTCTTCCCTAATGGCATGGACATATTCCAGGATGATGATGCCTAGGTTCATCTTGTTTAAACTGTGAAAGAATGGTTCAGGAGCATGAGGAATCATTTTCACACGCGATTTGGCCACCACAGAGTCTTGACTAACCCTATTGAAAATCTTTGGAATGTGTTGAAGAAGACTTTACGAAGGGTCCAACTCACCTATCATCAATACAAGATCTTGATGAGGAATTAATGCAAATCTGGATGAAAACAAATGTTGAGATGTTGCATGAGCTTGAGGACACAGTGCCATGACAAACGTGTGCCATAATAAGGCAGTCGAACTAAACATTCAAATGGTGACTTTTTTTTTTGGCTGGGCGGTGTATTTCTCCATACAACCTAGGCCATAAATACGCTGTAGCCTAGGCCAGAGCCTGACACACCCCTCCCCAGAAACGTAACAGAGTGGTGACAGAGATCACAAGAACTGTGATTGGTTCGACTGGTAGCACATTTCCTCCAATGAAATATTTTCTTGCTGTTTATTTCCAGCCAGGGGGATTATTAGTGTGGGAGAAGTTGTGATTCGCTCATTGCTAGCCTGCTGCTTCTGCCGCGGCTGTATGGAGGAGATTTCATGCCAGCTTGAAATGCGAACACAACTTTGGCATGCAAGGGAAAGCAATCAATGCTATGTATTGTTTTGCAGTTTGCAGCACACAGAAACTGTGCCATGTTGAAATGCAGTGAACAAGAGATGTTGCTTTTCAGTGAGTGTCGTGAAAAGGACGTGACAGTCAAAAGCAAAACTATCACTTACTTCATTGATTTGCATCCTGTTCAACTACCATCCAGAAAAACCATTAAAATGGATTATAACACATACAATTTAACAATGAAATTGCGTCATAACACACCGGAATGGAGGGGCATGTTTGCTGTGCTGCATTGGCACAGTTCCATTTTCAAAAAGAACACGCTGAAATCATGCCACCAGGAAATGTAATCACTGTCCAATCACAGCTTTCTTGTAAGCGGGGGGCATGGTCAAGAGAAATGCACTAGGTTGTAGTGGCTGTGGCCATAGCCATTTGTGTAGTTGCTGTCGCCTTATCGATTAGATATTAAACGATTGTCAAAATCCTCGCACACAGCATCACTTTCTACCTGCTGCAGCAGAGTGGATATTTGTTGCCTAAATATTGTTCTAAAAGACATTTTGAAGTGAGGCCGTAGCCTGTTGTGTAGTGGCTGCCGCCATCGATTAAGTGGCTGTCTCAGTCCGTTTTCTGCAACCTTAGTTTGGATTTTCATTGTGTCACATTCCAGTGGCGTAGAAAGGAGTTTCACATTGAGGGGGGCCGAAATTTGCCGTGGCGGGGATATCGCAATCAGCACAAATGCAGTAGTCACACCCTGAAAGGGTGTGATATAAGAAGATTTTAAAATAACTCTAAAGATTTCATCATTTAAAATAAGACTGACACCGTTTAAAGTGCAATACATCTTCTCCGAATCAACAGAGAAGGACATATAAGTTCTGCCTGCACTCTATCTGCCCTCATAGTACCATGTACAGTAGGGTTAGGGTAAGAAAAAGTATGGCATTTTCAGCCATTAAAATGTGTGTTTCTGGCAGATCTGGACCCATGATGGATAGGAAACCACAATATAGGATGCTTTTGTAGCATTTGTGCTACTTTCCAACAGCCTGTTGTTTCACCCTAACGCCTCACATTAGGGTTGGTAAACTGAGACTAGGGTTAGGGTTTGATAAAATACCACATTTTCAGCCATCAAAATGTGCATTTACAGTATGGCAGTTCTGGGCCCCTGATATATGGGAAACTAGAATTTGACAGCCCTTATTAACTTATTTATCTACTTTCCAACAGACTGCTCTTTCACCCTAACACCCCGAATTAGGGTTTACAAAGTGAACCTAGGGTTAGGGTTAGAAAAAGTATGGCATTTTCAGCTATTAAAATGTGTGTTTCTGGCAGATCTGGGCCCCTCATGGATAGGAAACCATAATTTAACAACCCTTATTAACATATTTCCTGCTTTCCAACAGCCTGTTGTTTCACCCTGACACCCCGAATAAGGGTTTGCAAAGTGAACCTAGGGTTAGGGTTAGAAAAAGTATGTGTAGCCCGGTGTTTGATTCTTTTTTTATTTTTTGGATTATGGATAAGGTGGGGTGTAAGTGTTGCGCTGGTGCGGGCACTGCATGAGTGTGTTTTTAGTTCCTGATTCCCTTAACTTTAATTTGATTGGGTACTGTTTTATATTCACCAATCAGGGAAAAGGGAGGGGGGAACGGAAGAGCGGGCGCGGGAGCTCTGGCGCGGGAATAGGGAGAGCGGCGGGTGGACGGAAAGAGGACGAGACTGCTCGTCTTGTTGAGAACTCGTTGCCAACTGTGGAGCGGAGAAAACTGCTGGCGCACCCTGCAAAAAGGAGGAAGAAGGCCGCTGGAGCTGAGATCGCAGGACTGCTCGTCTTTTGACGGACTTGCAGCGAGCTGCGGAGAGTGGAGAAGTGCCGCCGCCAACGAGACGAGAACAGATTCGTCCCGGGAAGGAAGCATTGGGGGGGTTGAAAAAAAGTTATCGCCTGACTCCGGGACACGGAATCCGCCTGGAAAGGGGTGGACCGGTAGGCTATCTATTTTCTTTCA
>JAODKE010000040.1:1979242-1995905 GCA_026779605.1 Mormyrus hasselquistii | reverse complement strand
TCCCTGGTCTTTGTCAATTAGCCTCACCTGTCCTGTGTTAGTCTCGTTACCCCTTAGTATTTTAGTTCCTGCTTCTGCGTTGTGCCCCAGTGGTTCGTTGCTTGTGATTTGGCTAGTTGTATTTGAGTGCAGTTACTCTTGTGCTTATTCTGGTTCCTATTGTTTTGCTTTAGTTTATCCCTTTTCTGTTTGACTCCCCGTGGTCCCTTTGTTTTGTTTGGCTTTTCGTGTGTTTTTATTTTTAGTTCTATTTAATAAACCCTATTTGTGTTCCTGAGCCCTAAGTGGATCGTCCACCTCTTTGTGTACCATGCCCCGTTCCCGTGCCCGCCTCCATGACAGATAACAATATACGTATAACAATTTTTGCCATTTGAGACACATCAGAAAGTTTAACAATGTGCTTATTTGCTCTGTGATTTGCATTTTAAACCCCCTATATATACTGTATCTACAGTTATATTATTTTCATATTTCTGAATTAAATTTCATATAAAAGTCTTTACACCAACTTATATTTGTGTCATTACTAAACTATTATTCTCCTAAAGAAATATACAGTACTATTTTATAAATACATATTTTATAAATAAATTCTTTGATGCTAAGAAAGCATGAAAGCCTTTAATGACTTTTAAATTAACATATATAATTTATTCCTTTAAAAAAATTCATATTGTGAAGTAAACATAATACACTTCTGCGTATACACATGCCTTTACATAAATTGCTTTATGAATGATTTCTTTGTCTTTTTCCCACATAATAGATTTGTTTTTCAACTATCTAACAGTAGTCACTGTCATAAAAAAGGGGGAACCTAATTTTATAAAAATCTGTTAATGCAATCAAAAAAACTAGTCTTGCATTGTTTTGATTACTTATGGTTCTCAAAGTTGGGATTAGGGTTATGCCCATAGAAGTGAATGGATACTCCCCACAAAGACACACTACCATTCAAAAGTTTAGGGTCACTTAGAAATTTCTTTGTTTCCATGAAAACGTGCAGAAAATGAGTTTGAATAGAAAAAAACTGCTAAATAAATAGAAACTAGTTAGTTGACAAATAGTTGACAAAATTAAAAATAATCATTTTGAAATTAAAATAATAATGGTGTTGTTCAAAATTCGCTTTCATCGGAGTGCTCCATTTGCAGCAATTACATCCTTGTAGACCTTAGTTTGTTGAGGAAGTCTGATGAGATTTCACCCCATGCTTCCTGCAGCATCTCCCACAGGTTGGATTGGCTTAATGGACGCTGTGTTTGGGTCATTGTCCTGTTGTAGGACGAAACAGGCTCCAATTAAGCGCTATACAGAGGGTGTGGCATAGCATTTCCAGATGGAGTGATAGCCTTCCTTCTTCAAGATCCCCTTTAACTTGTACAAATCGCCCACATTACCATCACCAAAGCATCCCCAGACCATCACATTGCCTCCACCATCCTGGATAGATGTCGTCTAGCGCGCCTCCAGCTTCTTTTCATTAGATCTGCGTCTCACAAATGCTCTTCTTTGTGATACGAACACTTCAAACTTTATTTATCAATAGCACTTTTTCCAATCTTCCTCTATCCAGTGTCTGAGCTTATTTGCCCATCTCAATCATTTCTTTTTATTGGCCATTCTGAGAATTGAGGGCCACCCTCTCCTCTTTCTATTGTGGTCAGGGCAGTTTGCACTGCTCTATGAAGGGAATGGTACACAGCATTGCATGAAAATTAGGTTATTACTTATATTCCTTTGTGTATGTTTTCATTTCCATGTCTGAAAATGTCATTTACAGTACTGTGCAAAAGCCTTAGGCAGTCCAAAGAAATGTTTAAAGCTGTTTATCTAGGTAGTAAGTGTACTTAGAACTTAGAACAAAACTTAGAACAAAAACACAATTTAACATTAAATGCAAATTAAGAGTAACACAATAAAAACTACTAAAAATTTCTTCTGTTTTATAAAAAGTTACTGATATCTAGTTGGATGGCTAGATGAACACCACTTCAGTTCCCAAACCTCTCCTCAGGGGCACCTCAGCCATTCTATGATTTTGTTAAATTTCACTAACAGCTCAATTAATTAAATAAATTGGTTTTAAAATGTCAGTGACAGATTGACTAGCTGTGTGAGGTGTGCTAGTGGTCTAGTCAAAAAAAATACATGGCTGTACTGGATGGTTGCTGCAAATACTGGGGTGATTTTAGCAGAGGTTCTGAAATGGCTAAGCTGACGCACTTTGACAGCCATATCACATTTTTACACCAACATGAGGATGATTTAAACATGTTCTTTGCCTGCCTAAGACTTTTGCACAGTACTGTATATAGTTTATATTTATTGATGTTTAAATACTTCATACAGTGTAAATAGAATATAAGTATTACTAGGCATGTATTATTCTTGGACATAATTTCTGGAAAAACTAAGGCAGACCTCTGAAAGTTAATTCAGAATTTTTATTTTGCTCCAAGTAAATTTATTTCAAGATAAAATGTTACGTTAGTCTTTCACAGTAGTTCCACAGTAGTTAAATCAGGCGATAAAGGGAGCCAAGTCAAAATTCAATCATCTCTGAAGCCTTTCTTGGCAAATCTATGGAATGCCTTGCTGCATGGGAAGGGGAATTGCCCTGCATAAATATCATAAGCTTTTTGAAAGTTTACTCTAAGAAAAAATCTGTTAAAAAAACGAATAATGTCCTGGCAGAAAATTACCACTATCTTTTCTGTTAAATTTACAGACATTTCCTTTAACCCTAAAATGGAAAATTCCATGCATTCACAGTATATCCTCTGTACCATTGAAAGACACTTATGTTAATCCCAAAATAGTTAATTCCATAGATTTACAGTATATCCTTTGTACTATTCATGGACACTTCTGTTAATCCCTAAGTGGCTCAGGGAACAAAACATTGACATTTTGGGCCCATGGCCAGGAAACTCCCCAGATCTTAATCCCATTGCAAACTTGTGGTCAATCCTCAAGAGGTGGGCGGGGAAACAAAAACCCACAAAGTCTGACCAACTGCAAGCATTGATTATGCAAGAATAGGCTGCCATCAGTCAGGATTTCACCCAGAAGTTGATTGACAGCATGCCAGGGCGAATTGCAGAGGTCTTGAAAAAGAGGGGTCAACGCTGCAAATCTTGACACTTTACATAAATGTAACGTAATCGTCAATAAATCTGATGGTAAATAAAGTATTTATTGCCTTTGACAATTATGAAATGCTCGTAATTATACTTCAATATACCACAGAAACATCTGACAAAATGACCTACAAACACTGAAGCAGCAAACTTTGTGAAAACAATAGTGGAATCAAATTAAATACCAATTCTATAACACGGATACTCAATACAATTTTGGCCTGAATCCAGCCCAAAATATAATTTAAAAACCTGCTGTTTGAAGATGCGGAGACCCAAAAAAGGGGGAAATCAGGTTTATCAAAATCTTGTTTTCTGTTTGTTTGCTTATGGTTATGATTAGTGGAGCGGAGGGTAAAGGGTGTCATTGTGAGAGCAGGGTTACGCTCCATAAAAATGAATGGATGGTTGCCACAGAGATATGAATAAAAACATGTGTGTGTGTGTGTGTGTGTGGGTTTGCATAGATCATTTTTGGGGACCAAAATGTCCCCAAAGTGCAGTAAAACCTGAAACTTCCTTACTTTTGGGGACACTTCTTCAGGTGCCCATTTGGATAACCTCAATTTTATAAAAATCTGTGAATGCAATCAAAAAAGTAAAAATGCCAAAAGTCTTGTATTTGGGTTGTTACTTATGGTTAAGGTTAGGGATGGGTAGAGGTTAACAGTGTCTTGATTGAGATTAGGGTTTTTCCCATAGAAATGAATGGACGGTCCCCATTTAGATAGGAAGACCAACTTGTGTCTGAGTGTATACGGGGTCTGCTTTGAGATGAGCTGGCAGCCTGATCTTTTTATTTCCTTCCTTGTGATCTACATTTACTGGGAAAGGATCCAGGATCCTTGCAGCCTTGAAGGGGATGAGTGGTTCTGGGAAACGAATCCAATAAAAAATCTGCAATTAAGGATTTATTCCAGAGAATAAAAAGCAGACTGCAGCAAGAAACATTTGTGGCATTAAACTACTTCTTCACCTATAGTTAACTGATCTATGTGTAACTATTGTATTATTTTTTATCACATTTTTAAAAATTGCAGTTTTTAATCAGAAAGAGGACTTGTCGGAACAATAGCACTGTATTCCCCAAACAGCCCTGTCACTTGTTCCACCCAATCCATTCTCCTCGTGCACATGCCAACCGATTATTGGATGGATTACCTGGAAGTGTGAAAGTTAATAAATGTGTTTAACCTGAATGCTCTGAGTCGTTGTTGTGCCGTGAAGGTATGAAAATACACCTATTTATTTACAGTATTGCACATTCTACTTGTATGACAAAAACTTTCCCCACGAATAAGGTTATTCATATTCCTTTGTGTGTTTTATTTTCCATGACCGAAAATGTCATTTATATTTTTATATGTTTAAATGTTTATATTCTATTTACACTGCATGTAGGATTACTAGGCATGTATTCTTCTTGGAGAAAATGTCATGAACCCGCTCGGACACACAGAGGGATAGCTCACAGAGCCTTTATTTAATTGGGCAGACAGAACAGAGACTGGGAGCGGGCAGAGACAGGGTCGTGCAGGCCGGGTTCGAAAACCAGGAGATTGTTTACAAGCGGCAGGCCAGGATCAGGATCCATAGTCAGGGTCGCAGGCAAAAGGGTCGATCACCGGGGGGGTCCATCCGAAGACACAGACAAGGCACACGGGGAACTCATGCGGAGGAAGAGCGAGGGGAGGAAGGGCAGGAGGGAGGTTGAGACGCGTTGCAGGCAGAGTCGGGCAGGGCAAGCAGGGCGGAATAGAGCTATACGGGAGACAGGGAGATGAACGTTCAGTATGTATCTTACCATCCACAGAACCTCGCACCGGGCTGCAGTGCTGTCGGGCTTTTTTATTTCTGGAAAAAACTAAGGCAGACCTCTGAAAGTGAATTCAGAAGATTTCTTTTGGTCCAAGTAAATTTATTTAGAGAGAAATTGTTACGTTAGTCTTTCACAGTAGTTTCACAATAGTTAAATCAGGCGATAAAGGGAGCCAAGTCATAATTCAGTCATCTTTCAAGTCTTGGCCCATCCGTGGAATTCCTTGCTGCATGGGAAGGGGAATTGTCCTGCATAAATATCATAACCTTTTTGAAAGTTCACTCTATAAAGAAAATCCATTAAAAAGCCTATTGTCCTGGAAGAAAATTACCAGTACCTTTTCTGTTAAATTTACAGACATTTCCTTTAACCCTGAAATGAAAAATTCCATGCATTCACAGTATATCATCTGTACTATTGAAAGACACTTCTGTTAATCCCAAAACAGATAATTCCATAAAGTCACTGCATATCCTCAGTACCATTCATAGACATTCCCTTTCACACAGAGAAACACGTTTATTCACAGTAAATTGTCCATCAATCCTAAAGTGACAATGTCTGGAAAATTATAGTATACTCTCAGTGGTGGCCTAGAATTTCTTCACTACTGACAATTCTAATTAAATCTGTGACAGGGTCTGTACCAACTGACCCCGCCCTCTGTGACCTTTCGCCATTTGGCCAGCAAGTATTGTTGGCCATTCTGCCTCCCCCCACCCCTGTCTTAGTTCCTTAGTTCCTAGTTTTCCCTAGTGTGTTTTCCTTATTGGCTGGACATCTGCATACTGTAGGTCTGTGGGCAGAGGGCGTGGCTATAAACCCTTTGGTCATGTGGATTTCAAGGCCAGCTTCCTCTGTTTATTTGTAAATATTGGATTTTGTTCCCCAGTCTTTATTTTTTATTTTAGTTTTCTTGTTCCTAGTTTTTAGCTGTGTTCTGTTCTGGGTTTTGCTAGGTGCCTGTGTTGTGGTAATGTATTACTTTGTGTTATATTCTTAGTATTTGATTCTCTGACTTTCACCGTTGGTCTCTTGGTTCCATGATTTTCATTCGACCCACCTGTCTAAAAATTCTGCAATTTAATGGAAGTTTTGTTTTAACGAGAGTATCCTAAATACTCTCCCTACCACTCCAAAAAACGTGACTCAACTAAATCCCCTCATGGACTGCTACTGCGAAAGATAGAATTTGCTGAGTGTGGAGGCTAATAGCAAAGAAGACAATATAAATGGTGTAACCCGGGTTTATTTAATCCAGTTTATTTAAACTATGCCCTATTTGGGTGTCTGTTCCTTTAAGGCTGGGTTAATAGGATGCGTGCGCCATAGCGTAGTCTGGAGGGGACGTATAGGTCATGTGGAGTGCCGCATGGCTGGGCTGGAATGCCGCTCTGTGATCGGAGGAGGGGCTAGTCAGTTGGGTTCCCCCTGTCATGGTGGGTGAGAGGGTGGAGCTGGGGGGACAAGCAGCTCCGGGAGGAGAAGAGAGGTGTAGGGCAGGGGAAGAGTGAAAGAGGAAAGGAGCTGCGCTGGGCGTTCCATTGGTTTTCCCTTTGCTCACTAAGCGTATTCTGCCTGGTTGTTTGAGTAGTTGCTGGGGACTGGTTAATAGGAGTGTAGCCTGCCGTTAGCGGAGGGGCGATGCGCTGGGAGAGTTACGGCTCCAGAAGAAATACCAGGTTTTTTTTCCTGAGGTTACGCTGAGGCTAATCCGCGGCTAAATAGTTCTTGCGTGTTTTTTTTTTTTTCCCTCCTCCTCCATTTCTCTCATTTGGAGGAACTGTAATAGTTAAGATTATTATGGTTTACTTCCCAAAGGCTTCAATATAAATGGGGAGAGTTTGGGATGGATATGAATCACTGACGTGGGGGAAGCAAGTGTTTCTCCGAGGCCTGCAGCAATGAGACGCCATTTCACCAGATAGCACCGAGAGAGCCTGCAGTTCCTCCGGCAACGCTGGATTGCTGCAGTGCGTTTCCCCTGGACGTGTTACTTTTCCAAGCTTCGCTGGGTACTGTGAGTACGAGACTGTTGGATGCCCATTAGGGGTGAAATAAAGCGAGCCAACGATACTGAACAGGCCTGCGTCGGAAAATACTTTGTAATATTGCTTGCTTGCTTTGTAATATTGTTTCACCGTTATTGTATATGTGACGTGTATATGTGGAGTAACGAACGCTTAACAGAGAAAGTAATATGTGCTGTGGATTGTGTTTGTGTGGGTATTGTGCTGTAGCTGCTAGCTGGGGACTGTGTTTCTGCTTGTGCTGGGTTTTGGTATTAATACCTTGGGATGTCTGCGTAACGCGGGTTGGTGTCGCTCGATCATAGGTGCTTGACAGGTATTGGTAAATGGGCCTTCTGCCAAATTATTTTGGGTTATTTTTGTGACCTGACCGCGCAAACGTATCTTTCTATGTTTTCATCTAGGAGGCAGTGAACAGAATTACAGCCGTGATCTCGCAACCCACAGAACCCATGATCCACGGAACAAGTTTTGATAGCAAATGACTGTCCAAAAGATGGTAGCTGCAACCTCCATTTTTCATTTCTCCTGCCCTCAGTCTTTGCGGTTCCAATTTTGCTGCCCTATGTCATTGCAGTCTACAATATTGATTCAACTTTTAGAGACCCTGTCAAAATCTAATCACTTCCTGTTCCTCGGCTGTATAATGCTTGTGCAAAGTTTGAAATAGATCCGTCATACGGTTTTTGAGTTATTAAACCAGTAATTGTGTTATTAAACCATATCACAATACGGGGCAACGATACGATCACGATACATTCTGAATAATGCCTAAATAACACAAGTATTCTAAACAGCTGAATGGATCGTTCATTATTTTTTATTATTATTATTTTGAGGTCTACAATTAGAACAACAAATTTTGTTTATGGTTTTCATAAAAATTAAAAAATACACAAAACAAATACGACAAAACAGCCAATTGTAGCAAACTTAAATGTTGCTTGTACTGGCAGCTATGGCTTAAACGATTTCAGTTTTTTGTGTAGAAACAAAAGTCAATTCACATGTTCTGGTTTAAGAGCACTTCTCCGAGCTGTAACTATATCTCCAGCTGTGGAGAATATTCTCTCTGCAGCTATACTTGTACCTGGGAGGCAGAGTGTACTTCTACTCAAGTTAGACAGTAAAGGGAAAGCAACTTGGCGTGGATCATCAGATATTTTTTTATCTCATCTAATGCCTGATCATGTACAGTAGTGACATAGGTGAGTCCTGTATCTTTGGAAGAGAAAATGTCTCTCCAAATATTATATCTCATTATGTAACTTAAACTTTTTCTCTTACAGTTTTTATTTCGAGATCCCCTAACCTCCATTAAAATGGTTTATTCTAAAGTCCCGCTCCGGGTTGCGGATGCTCACTTCCAGACCCGTAAGTAAAGCAACGACATATACAGTAGTGATGGGAAGTTCGGATCATTTTACAGACTCTGACCTTTGTGTCCCGTTCAACAAAATGAACGAATCGAGTCATTTCGTTCATTTTAGCAAAATATAATTAAAATGTTACCTGTTACCTCCCTAATAATCCCTAGTAATGCTTACACAAATGTTGATCACACTACAAACAAGACAAAACTATAATGCTATAAGAAATTCATGAAATTCATAAAATTATAATTCATTCCTTTTCATTGCTTGTTGTGTTGCATTTTACCCAGATACAATATTACTATTTTCTTATTTGCTATTGTGTAGGCCCTATTTTTTTTTTTTTGATTGGCTGGTTGACAGGCTTTAGGACTCCAGCGGAGACACGCTTTTTTCATAGTGAGGCGCTGCTGCGCCATGGTTTGAGAAAAATTGGGCGCTGCGGCATATTAGCCTACAAATAATTTTTCCGCGTGAGAAATACAATGTGTGGCGGAAGTGCGTGACAAAAGACTGAAAAGAGTGACTGTCACACTCAAAGTGTGACACTTGAGAGCCCTGAATTCATTGTTTAACTGGGTCTTTAGTCTATGATTCACTCACCTCGCCTTTTATTATTCAATTTAAAAATTAAACTGTCAACTACCAAGACTCCTTCCTCAAATCAATCCCACAGTTGGCAAAATCCTAAACACTGTTCATCAGGTTAGACACAATTAGCAAATCTAAATATGCCAATTAGCGAAACTCTAAACACATTCTCATTCACAAAACACATTTAGCAGTGTGGTGCACTTGCACCCAGAATGGCACACACAGACTCCAAAAGGTACAAATAACACTGTTTTCCTCATTAACACACTACCACTCAAAATTGAGCACAAGTGTCCAATCTGTGATGTGTGGAACCCATTCAATAAACAGGATATAAGGTAAGACAAATGCAAGCGGCATGACTGAATTCAACATGGAGCATTACAACAGAAGAGGAACAGGAGTGTGTCTCAGAGTTGGTGGACGAGGAGGAAGACCAAGAAGAAGAGCTGTGATTTCAAATGAAATTAGAGGACCGATTATAGCTCATGTTGTGGTTCATGGCATAACTGAGGGAAGCAGGACAACATGTGCAACCAAATTTAAGCCGGTTCACAGTAGCCTCCATAGTCAGGACCTTCAGAGAAGAAAACCAGTAAAATGTATTTTTGATAATGAAAGTTACGGCATGATTTCAGTGTCAGTAAACGACTCCACCAATCTCTAGAAAGAGGACGGGAAAATAATTTCCTTATGGTTCTAGATCTGTTTTAGTAGAGAACATTTACAATACAGCATGTGTACTTCTAAAAATATTAACTTTTTGCATAATTGAAAGACGGTCACATAGGGGTGGAAGAACAACAAGAAACTAATTAAGATGGTCCATCAAAACAATGCAGTACAACTGCGTGTAATACAACAGCGGATTATTGAAGACATTTTGATAGAATAAACCATGTGAGTTGTCCATTGTCTAGCTTCCCCAACTCTCCCGAGTTAAATTCGGTTCGGTGATTTTTTTGGTGCCTGTTACAGTCCTGTAAAGAGCGTGTTCTGTTGCAGCAAGCAAGTCTCCTTGTCCTTCATTGCACTCGCATTCACCCAGCGCTACATTATACAGTATAATACATACCAACCTTGGATTGACTCAAAATCAGATCGGAAAGAAAGTCAGTGGCATCACTCATCACTACAGGCGAGTGTAGTAAACCAAATACAAGGATTTCTTCCTTTTCAAAAGAACTAATTACTAAATAAAAACTGCAGAAAACAAGCTCTCTGAATAAAAAAAAATGACAAGATAACAACAATGCAAATTTGCCGGGTTTGGTACAGTATGTAGCCTTCACAGAAATACTTTTGTTCCTTTCAGAATTTTGTTGATCAGTTTTTTTGTGCAAAGAAAATCAGGCTTTAATCTGCAATTTGATTTTTTTAATTAAGCCTTTTACTTTGCAATTATCGCATTTGTCAAGAAAGCGGGTAAAGTACTTGGCTTTCAGTTGAGCTGTATATTTTGACTTCTCCTGCTAGATATGTCACTGCTTCTGTAACTTCCCAAGATGCTTGACCATTCCCAGTCCTAGACATGTCTGGCGTGCCAATCGATTGTTTCCAACAAAAACCAAAAAAATGATGATCACTACTAATTACCTCTCCAGTCAGCAAGTTTAAACATCAGATATTTAGTGGGTTATACCCTTTACTTTTTCAACCCTACATATTTTTCTTTCAACTAAACCATGCAGCACTTAAGTTTTTTATGGTGTATTTTTCCATTTATTGCAGACTCCTCTACTTATATGTCCAGACAAGCAATGTTATCATATAACATTGAACAGATCACTTCAAATGACGGTACTGTGCACAAAGACAGCTTTATAAAACTAAATTAGAAACAGATATGACAAAATTAGGTTCTTTGTTGGTTTTGCCTTTATTTTCCTGTTGAATATGGAGAAACAGACTTTAAAATGAAGAGAAAGGAGGAGTCCCAATTTCTTGTCATTTCCAGTAAATTAAAAGCCAAATGGTGCACAGAAATATGTTATGGCAAATACAAATACATTTATTCATCCGGAGCTGAAAGAGAATATGCTGGATGGTGGAATTGAAACAAAGCTATGTCCAGACAGTGCATAGGACAGATGGCCCCAGCATGTTCATTAAGCTGTCTCGCCAGATAGCGAGGATGATGTTATTGGACCGCAAGAGAAAATTCTGATGTTGTGCCCAGGCCAGTTTGACAGGTCAGGGTCAGTTTTTAAACTGTTTCGAGAGCTGTGCTAAGACCAATCATTGAATGAGGGAGACAATGGCTATTCAGGTGAGGTTATTCTTGGTTGGTGCCGCAGGAGCTGTGAGCCACAAAAATCCTAGGTCTTCTCACTGGGACTATTCACACATTGTGGAGGAGGTGGGTGCAATATAGCGCCCCTGTCTGAGCATGTGGCCACCTTTGGCATTCAGCTGAGACAGAGAGTAAGCGTATGAGATTGCACACAGGTATGAGATGACTAAGCAAGCAGCTAATAGTGTAATGTTGATGCGATCTGGGGAATGGGTCACAGTGCAGGGAACCCATGTAGCCATAATACAAGATAGGGATGGTTACATGGTGTGAGGAGCAATACCAACACAAGTTTACTTGGAGAGCAGGCAGAGAAAGCCTCAAGACCCAATTTCAAGCTACGCAACACAAAGCTTAGTGAAAGCAAAAATGTAAACTAGGGGGAGGTTAGGTTCCTGGAGACCTCCCCAGAGGTAACTCAGAACCCCCATACCATCCATCTCTGATGAAAGCCCACATTCACCTGCTATACTCAACGTCAAGGGTGTGGGTCCTGAAATGTGTATTCGTGTTTAAGCTTATGACATGAAGGTGCGTGCCTTGTTGCACAGTGGAGCCCAAGGGAATGTGCTGCCACTTCACTGCTATAATCACATTCACTCTTACATCCGACTAACTCACAGTTGTGAAATCTGTCTGGGGCATTGGCCCTGTTGATGTACAGGTCTACGGAGGACCTGCCTGTCCAAATCGGCACCCGCACCATTGGTGTCAACTTTATTGTCGTGGACGTGGTGGAAAATGCAGAAGCTATCCTGGGTCATGCTTTTCTTAGTTAGTTTTGAGCACGTCTGGATTTCATTACCCAGAAAATAGTCCTTTTTGGTGATCAGGAACCATACTTTGACTCAAAGAAAAGACCTAGGGTGCATGATGTCAGAATAGCTCCCACCACTGTCCTTGAATCTGGATGTGAATACATAGTCCCAGGTAATGCGCATTTCTGGGATCCAGTTCAGGTGGTTGTTTTCCAGCAAAGGAGTTTGTCAAGAAATACTACCTGCTGGTGGCAGGGGTGGGTGGTGAAGGCCATCTTAAGCAAGTAAATTCCAATTAGACTCTACAAGTCAGGCAGTTCCGGTGAAAGTAAGAAAGAGCCATTCCTGTCGCCTGCCCATGTAGTACCACCCGCTGGATCCACCTCTTTGCCAGCAGCAACAAGGCCCACTGCGTCATTTGTCCCTGTACTTTTACCGTCTTTGTATTATGAGAGCTCTGCTGCCTTGAGCCTAAGTGAATGTAGAGTCTTAGCTACTGTACTCAGTACGTACAGAGACGTTTTCTCCATTGGGTCCACATATCCTGGACTAGCATTATACAGCATGACATTCAGACTCTACTAGGGCCCCCTCCTTTCCCAACTGTCCTAGTATGTAAAAAGGACCAGACCTACTGCTTTGTATGGACTACTGGCCAGTGAATGAGCGGATGGTTAACCCTCTGGGGTCGAGTACATTGTCGGCGATGCAACATTCTTTTCGCATTTATTTCAGTTTATATCTCGCTGAAATCTTAATGTAGAATTATGAAATCGGCAAAAAATTAAACCATGTCACCTCACTTTGTTTTACCTGCATTGGGGGCTGAAGTGTCGCTGTCACCCGAAGATCGCTATTCACATTCTAAATAGCCGCATTAGCGCGCATTCAAATTGCATTCCCATGGACAATGGCTCATTCATGCACATGAAAGTTGCTACATATTCAATGATAGGAGCCAGAAATAGTGACATGAGTTAGCTTTTTCTTATTTATTTTTCCGACTGAATGTTGCAACTACACCATTTAGTCATCTTCATGTAGCCAAGCCTTTGGTGATCAGATATCTGAGATCAATACAAACTGCCAGCATTGCTTACTATGTACTTTTATAATGTATCTGCAAGTGTTCCAAACTTCATTTTGCAATGTCTTTACTTTGATGTCAAATTACAAACAGGAATCTGACATATTTACAGTATACATTAAAATAAAGATGAGGGTAATGCCGAAACAAATGTATAATAAATAATTTATTTTCCATGAATTAAGTTTATGATATTTGAAGAAGTGTGTGATCATGCCCCAGTCAGTGAAAGTGTGTTTCCTACCCCTAGACCCCAGGGGTTTAAGAATACATATTCTCTTCCATGCATTTAAGGCACCATAGACACCCTTTAAATGCCAAATGGTTCAGCACCTTAGACCTGGCTGCAGGTTATTAGCAGGTTGAATTGGACCCCTGGGCAATAAGAGCTACAGCCTTTTGCAGATGGGAGGGACTTTTCCAGTGGAATGTTATGCATTTTGGGCTCTACAATGCATCGACTACGTTCCAAAGGTTGATGATTCGAGTGCTGGCTAGAACGTACTGGGAAGCCTGCCTGGTTTACCTGTTTGACATCATCGTCTTGGGGAGAGATGTTACCCAGACGCTTCAGGGCTTAGCATGGTTGTTTGACAGGCTTTAGTGGGCTGACTTAAAAATGAAGTCAGCCAAGTGATTTTTCTACAACTGTGAGGTGACATTACTTGGCCACATTGTTTCAAAGCATGGAATAGCAACTCACCCTCAGAAGATCTTAAAAATCCTAGAGTAGCCACAATCTGCATTCATTCTAGAGGTCTGCCAGTTTGCTCGCTTCATGTTACAATTTGTTAGGGATTTTACTGCAGTGGCTGGCCCTTTACTTGCCTTCACAACGAAGAATACCCAGTTGCAATGGACTCCAGAGCGCCAGTAGGTCTTCAGTGAACTGAAAGGTTTGATGACTGCTGCAACTATCTTAGGCTATCCCTCTGACAACGGTGCTCTTGTCTTGGACACGGATGCTAACAGTGTTGTCCTTGGAGCCATCTTATCCCAGCAACAGGAGGGTGAGGAGCGGGTGCTGGCGTAAGGAAGCCCGCGGTTGTCCTCCACTAAACAGAACTACTGCACTACTCAAAAGGAACTGCTGGGCATAGTCATATTTGTCGCCCAAAGAGACACTGGGTCAGTCAGTGGAGCATGCTGAGAAACACTATGATAAGCACATGGCCAGGAACCGCTGTAACACTGCAGATTTGTCACCCTTTGTCATGTGGACAGAACACAACAGTTACCACAGGTGAGACCTACTGCAGCTGGGTAGGACATTCTCCATAAAATGGCAGCAGTCCCTGGCATTCTGAGGGGCTCCATAGGCTTCCACGCCCGATGTGTGATCTTGCTGACTTTCATGTGTCTGTGTTCTGTGTCTCTCTAACCTTCCATTTGAAATATTATTTAATAACCCCCCCAGAAACGAGGGGGGGTTATGCTTAACTTTATGCTTAGGTTCATTGTCATGTTGAACAAAGAATCTTTTTGCCAGCCATAGGTTCATAGCTGACTGGAACAAGTTCTTCTGCAATATTAGGTGGTATACCCTAACCTTAATTCTCTTCCCTCTTATAAGATTCTCTTATAAGATTCCCAGTACCAATTCCCCATCCCAACAGCATAATGCTGCAACCACCATGTTTCACCGCAGATATGGTGTTTCTTTAGGCATTATACACCACACATACCTCCTTGAAGTCTGGCAAAAAAATTCTATTTTGGTCTCATCTGACCTTAAAATCTTCTTCCACAACAGGCTCTTTCTCATGCTTTGTAGCAAATGCCATATGTACTTTCATGTTCATCTTCTTAAGGAATCACTTCTTGCTGCCCCCCCATAGAGGCGTGTTTCATAGACAGCTCTTGAAATAGTGGACCCATGCACCTTCACTCAAGCTCCAGCCATTGCAAACTTCTGAGAGTGACATTTGGACTTATTAGCCTCTCTCACCAGTTGACGTCTTGCTCTGATGCTTAGTTTTGAGGGACGGGCTGTTCTAGTGAAGATCTAGGGACTGTGATCAACCTTCCACTTACTGGCGATGAGTCCTACAGTGCTCAATGGAACATGACTGGCCTGCAATGACAATGGCCCTTCCAAGGGGTACATTTTATGTTTAAATACGGTCTAATAACTGTCACCATTGTGTTATTTGTGATTAATTTCTCATTTATATTAACCTGGAACCATAGGCGTAGATTTAGGGGGGGACAGGGGGGTGCGTCCCTCCAGTGTTGAGATGGGGGGGGGGGGAGGATCCCCCTGAATAATATCACATATAATGGCTGGTTTACAAGAAACACATATGATTCATATATCTCAATTACATGATTAAAAGTTTTTTCTTATGGTTTTTACTTGGAGAACTCTACCCTCTGTTAAAACGGTTTATTGTCAACTCCCGCTCTGTCAGGCAGACGCTCACTTCCAGACCCAGCGGGCAAAGAGACAACATAGAGAGCGGGGAGTGCAGCATCACAGTGCAGCTTTGTATGTAAACTTAACTCATTGAAGACCTTGTATCATAACCAACAGTCAATCAATAAAAGTCTGTGTGAAAAGGTGGAATGCAACTGTCTCAAGTCGATTAAGGTTCATAAAAATTATTATATTTGATTGTGCAAACTGCAGCTAGCTTGGTTAGTTAACAGTATAGCACAAATAGCAACACTGATAACGTAGCGGTACATACCCTTTTTGTCAGTCACAATTCACGTCCCACTGTGTTTGCTGTTACGGCAAAAGTACGAGTAAGAAGCCCGTCAAAAAACGGGGCCAGACCTGGCATTTATTTGAAAAATGCCATAAAGTAAGTTACTCAATTACCAGAAATTCAGAATCATTTAGTTCATAAATAGTACTGGCAGAAAGTCTCATTAATTACTAAGAAGAGATTGAGTAAATCTCCAATATTTACTTCAATGGGTCTCTAGGAGAAGATCTTCTAGTTGCTATTTTATGTGTGTTGTGTTTCTTTCCAGAAGGTTAGGATGTGTTTGTACGTGAGAGAGGGTGCAGGTGCGTGACAGGGGCATCATAGTGGACCCTGAGGTGAGCTCATTTTCCCCCCAATGAATGGCCTGACATTCGTGGTGGAATCTCACAAATTGTGCATAATTTAAATAATTCCTACAACTTTAGCATACATATAATGCAGGACTTAACATACCACATTAATGAAGATAGATAACAGTAAAATTGAAAGATAGATTTCACTATATACATTGTAACAATAACAGCAGTAAAAGAAAAAAAAAGAACTGTATGAAATGCAAATACAGAATCACCTTATATGGCAATGTGATGTGACACCCTGATATACCCATCCCCCTAATGTTAATATTAAACCTATGCGACTGTTTGGAGTTTCCACAGCACTGGGAGTTGAATACTTGTGCAAACAGCATGTATCACCTTTTTATTTTTATCTTTTTAATGTTAGCAGGTAACTGACCTACACTGGTGTTTGAAAATATACTAGAGCAAAAGAATTCATAAACATAAATGTGGTTTGAGAAAAGTGTGTGTGTGTGTGTGTGTGCGTGTGCGTGTGTGTGTGTGTGTG
>JAODKE010000040.1:1954099-1967658 GCA_026779605.1 Mormyrus hasselquistii | reverse complement strand
CCTCTCCAACAAAATATCGTGTGTGTGTTTATATCGTGTGTGTGTGTGTATGTATGTGTATATATATATATATATATATATATATATATATATATATAATTGCTAATCAGAAGATACTTTAATATGATTCTCTTTTTACCTTAAGTTCTGTTTTTGAAAAGATATATACGTTACAAATTAGGTCAAGCATAAGATCTGGAAATATTTCACTGGCAAAGCATTCACAAGTGTCAGATGTTTTTTCTTTGTCTTGTTCTATAACAGTGCTAATTAATGTAATCACGTATAATTGCCATGGAAGTTGCAGTCATTTTCCATAGAGTGAACACTTGCAAATCACAAAAAGAAATCGATTACATACATAATACATTTTAAAACATTTTCATCAAACCTCTAGAAACAGTTTGATAGGCAAGTATAAGTGCAATACGCACTCAGCTGAAAGGGGCACATGAGATTTATTTTAAATTTGAATTTTAAAAAAATCAATAAACACCACATTTAAAATTTTAACATGGGATAATAATTACAATGGATGAAACGGGGGAAAAATGTTTATAGAAAGTGCTAGATATGTGCAAAGCAGTGGGTCCATATTCTGTACATCACAATGCCGTGGAAGGCAATCCATCACTACCCTCTTAATTTTTAAGCTTGTAGTTTAGAAACTTATCGTTAATAAGTCAAAATACTGCAAAAACAGAGGCACACAAAAGCCCTTTGTTAGCATGCTAAATGACGCACAAAGCAAAGGCAATTTAACGGACTCACACTATACTGTATATAAAGTATGAAAGTGCACTGAGTAACAGTGAATAGAGTAAAAGTGAATGGCAGTCTACTAAGGAAGCAGACCACTTTGACAGCAGTTTGCACCAGCCATCAATAACAAATGAAATACAAAGACCTTCCCAAATAAAAAAATACTGGATATTTAGGTTTTGGCTTTTTTATCTTTGCGTCCTGTTGGCTCTGAGGGTACATCTGCCTTTCTTTTATGCACCTAAAAATGAAATTTCAAAATAAAATTATTATTTAGTTATATTAAATATATCTAATGCCACATCTTGATAGTCACGGGGAGATATCGTCAAAGAAATTGATATAATGCAAAATATAAGGTATTAAAGGCTTACAGTTTGGGATTTTGGAGCCTTTTTCTTCTTCTCGGCACGTTCTTTCTCTTCGATCTCCATGTTTTCCTTTTCGATTAGTGAGATAAGGGTATTACAGCGTCTTTGGAGTTCCTGAAGGAGAGCACAGCTCATCAGTTTATTACGAAATCTCAATTTCTGCATCTACTAAAGGTCTAGGTCCTTGTACCTCAATGTGACTATGTACATCAAATGTTTTTGAAAATAAACATTTTATTTCTTAGAAACTTTTCTATTTATTCTATATACCTAGACGAGCAAAAAAGAAACAAATAGAGGAAGAATAGCCGATCATATGTCAACAGCACAATGAAAATCATGCAGATACAGGAAGAATAACTTCAATTTCAGCCGAATTGTACATGTAATCGCACAATTTTCAGAAATGGCTGTCAGTTCAAAGACTGCACATTACTAGACTGCCAATTAAAGAATACGTTTACCAGCTACCTAACTTTAAAACTGACAGACAGAGATATGACAAAAAGATTCTTGGAATAATCAAATAATGCTGTGAGCCCATTAACAATAATAAAAAGTAATTGTCTCAAAGATAACAAAGAAAATATTCTCATCCTAGACCATAAGATTTTCAATTTAATGGTTTATTTTATGGTTTAGTGTATTTTACATTCAATGTTGTATCAATTTAGCAGGTTTGCTATGCTTATTACTTTCTAATCAAGCCATGTCTCATACAATAACATGACTTTTTTTATCACAATCTAATTAAAAAATTTGTAAAATTATAATTTGTTTCTTGAGTATAGCTGCAGGTTTTAAGCCTTTCATTCAGTTATAATGCCCTAAACGAAGTTTAAATGTTTTTTTCTGTATCCATACCATAGCTGTGCGAGATTTAATGAACCAGTCGAATCTAAACTGGGGTGCATTTCGAACACACTGCCGAAGGTCTTCATAAACATTCTCTTTATCAAAGCCCATTTTATGAAGCATGCAGATGAGGAATCTATCCTCCTCTTCAGTGTAGTTCTTTCCTTTGTTTGTACCGTACTGTATCCTTAATTGGTGGAAAGGGGCCTTGTATCTTGCAATCTGAAACAAGATCATTTTTAATTAGGTGGACTGACCTGTATATATAATTTAAAATATAAGCATACATATACATATTTAAGTTATTATGAAGATCATTATGCAAATATCTTGATTTCACTTTCAGAGAAAAAATAGACAGCTATGAAAGCTATTCTACTAGGTTAGGGGATTACGGACTGCCCAGAGGCAGGGAAAACATGCAAGTTTTTGGGATAACTTGTAGGTCAGCTGTTCAAACCCAGGTGTGAGGACTCTTCAGCCAATCAGTCCTCTAATTAGTAATCTAATTAGGGAGTTGTAGCAAAAACCGGCATACACACCGGCCCTTTGCTGATAAGATTGCCCACCCCTGCATTAGGACATCGAAATGTCAATAAAACCCTTAAAACAAAACCAAATCCCTTAAACTAAATCTGGGCCTCTTGACAGATTAGAAAAGGATCTTAAAATAGGGAACATACCACAGATACATATTTGGAATCAGGCCAAAGACTTTTTTAAGTGTCTAGGTTTTACCATTGCAAAGATATGGGCACCTGAAATAGCCGACCAAGCATTTTCGAAGACAACGGAAAAATCTTAGGGAATTTCAGTGTAACCACTCAACTATATGAAATAGGCCAGAGAAATTCTAGATTTTTAATATGCGCCCAGGCGTAAACAAAATGCCACAGAATGGTTCAATTCTAATTCTAATAATTAACTAAGTGTGGGCGATACCAAATATTTGTTGAGTTCGGACAGAATGACCCATATGTCATTTATTTTAGTTTGTATTTTAGTTTGAAGATAATATTTGTGCATTCCTAAGTCAGTTAAAGGCGTTTTAATCCTTGTCAAGGGTTATCTATGGAAAGACATACTTAAAAAGCATTTCTTTCCGTCATGGACATGTTTCAATAGGGGTCATAGTATTTTTGGACGTGCGTCAAATATAATGGGCAAGATTTCATATGCATACACAAAAACCTGGAATTCACAGGTTAAATATAGTTACCAGTAAAGTAAATACCTTTGCATCTAATGCTTTCTTGATACTAATTCTCCTCTGAATGCGGGCTTCACCACGTTCAATTTGGGCCATTATTTTCTCAATATCTTGCAGCTCATTGCAGCGCTCCCAAAATACAGCTTCAAAATCCAGGCAGGAAATATAAAAACAATCGTTAAACATCACAGATTTCCCAAATAAGCCATATTATTACATGTTCATTTTTAACCCATCAACAGTAGGAAAGTGTGATAATTAGCAGTGGCACATTAATTATTTGCTCCTACCTGAATACTCAATGACCTCCTCAGGGCTTTTCCCTTCCACTTCACGTGCAATATTGTCAATGTCGTCACGGCCATACTTCTCATTTGCTTTAATAAACTGATTGAAGTCACGCTTGTTCCAAGTTGTGAACCCCTACAAATAACATTTAGTGTTTTTAAGGCTGTCCCATCCATGTTACATACACATATCCATGCATATTCAAACACGCTTAAGTTATGCTTCAAAGCAAACCAGAACAAGAATTATACTTTGTATTAGGGCTGCATGATTACTGTAATTTTTGAATCATGATCTCGATTCATAATCCTATGCAATCTCATTCTAGGCTGAATCATGATCTCGATTCATACCCCTATGTGTATGCATTCTTGCATGACACGGATTCTGCCGTGTCTGCATTAGCAAGGAGATCCATTGCATCGCATCCCTTTTCTCCAAAAGCTATATCAACAAATGACACAGCTGTGTTATACCACATGACAGGAAGAGCGGCAGAAAAACAGGTGTTAATAATCAATAGCAGCCAAAGTTTAATTTTATTTATTTGTAAATGAAATGAAGTTGATGTGACAGTCTCATTTCAGTAACAATCATATTGTTAGTAGTGCACCATTTGTGCACAACTTTTGACTGATACCAATATATTTTTGACTAATATCGCTGATACTGATAACCAGCTAACCTCTGACTCACCTGCTGGTGGTGAAACATACCAAACAGAATGTAGTTACAATCAAATGTGAACATGTTACTGTGCTGGTACTTTGACACCTCTAACGTGATGAATGAGCTGAAAAAATCCACTATGGAAAATGTTTACATCATCCAGTGCAATCATCTCCATTATTTCAGCTGTTGTGTCTTTAGCTCTGACTTCGAATTTTGATTATGTATTGGTCAGTAGACAAACACAATCAAACTGATGCCAATATCTTAATTTTAAATTAATATTGGATGATACTGATATGTGAGCCAATGTACTGTGCATCTCTACATACTGTTTATGAAGATTGAACAAAGACAATATGTAAAGCAAAAAAATAATAGAGAGAAATATACGGTTCAAGAATCATGAGGAAAAGTCGCCAACTGGCAGCCCTATGTTGCATAGAAACTTCTATTTGGTGTATGAACACAGTTTAACAACATCTTACTTGTGTAAGGAGCTTATCTTTTTCTTCAATCTCTTCAGGGGATAGGGGCTCTGCCTCATCAATCTTCCTCTGTTCTTCTTTTTGTACTTGGGCTGAGTTAGGAATTTCAAGGTTCCTGGGAACCTAAAAACCAGAGAAATCAGAGCAACATATATTGCGAAGTACACATTCTGCTGATGGGAGGAGTAGCGCTTCAAGCCGTGCTGTGAGTGGGGCACTGAGAAAGGCTTCGCTTTTTATTACTTTTCTGGCTCACAACCAGTTTAACTAGCAAATAACCCAACACGGATTTTGAAGAATTTTTCTACACATAACAGACGCTCCTCTACTTACGATTGAGATACGTTCCGAATGGCTGTTCGTGACTTGAAATGTTCGTAAGTCATTATTCAGCATCATTTTAAGGGTATATGCAAATACACAGAACTAGGATGCTGGGAGCACGCACGCTACGCTGCTGTGCAGTGGGAGTAGCGGCCAGAAGTTGTACCAGGCGGAATTAGCGCGCAGAAAGAAAAAAAATTATGTTGCGGACTAGAAACGGGAGCCCAATGAACACAATTTGGACTTACAGTCCTCTTCGTTCATAAGTAGTGGAGCGTCTGTATTTTTGAAAGCTATTGTGAAACATATCTAATAAAAATATCTGTTCTGACTGAAATAAATGTATGTGTATATATATATATATATATATATATATATATATATATATTTGTACCTAAATTCCCATTTATCAACAAGGTTAAAGGCAGATTAACAGTAAATGGAAGGAAATTGGTCCATGAAGAATTGAGTGAAGACATTTCTTTGTGTGTGGAAGGCTTTGGCGGATGACAGTCCCAGGTGAATACCAATGTGGCAAACAATACCATGAGTAGAAATGTTTTTTAAGTTAATATGATTTTGCTGAAAAATGTGTACTTGACACCATTTAATGTAGGTACCAAAAAAGGTCACATGGCACTACCTGTAGAGCACCGATTCTGTTTCTACCAATGATGAAAGACCGATTAAGGTGCCGTTGTAGTAAAGTCAAGGAACATTGCCTTATCATGTATTTGAAAACATATATTTTTAAACTTATATCTGATAAATCTTGAAATAAAATATTCAAAAAATATGGGAAAAAGGTGGAAATTGGCAAAGACCTCTTGATTCAAAATTTGTCATGACAATACAGATCTTACACGTCTCAATTAAAAGTGTCTGGGGTAAAATGACATTTCTTTCATTACTTTCAGAGAAACATTACGGAGTGATCGCCTCAATCTACCATTACTCCTTTCTGTCATTAAAGAAGAGGAAGAACAACTGTACCTTGTAACCAATTGTCTTTCTGTAATGTAGAATTTCCATCTCCAGCAATTCAAACAAACGTGGAGGGAAGAATTGAAAGTCTTGGATGTTAGGCTGTTTTGGGGGACGTGGAGCCTGAAGAAATATGAAAATATTCGAGTAAACATGCCAGTCCTCAGTGTGATGTGTGATTGTAAGAAAATTAACAGTTGACTCATTTGTAAATTTCCTTTACCTTTGGTGCTCTGGGCTCACTGACTCGTAGAGCTTCTCTGAAATAAGCATCTACGGCATAATTAGCTTTCCGTTCTCTTTTAGGAGGTTCAATCCATTCCATCATGCTGAGCTGAAAGAAATGATATCTCACAAGTGGAACTTTACTTGTTACACCTTCTACTTTTTGCAATATCATTCAAAGATGTTACAAAATGCATAATCGTTCAGTTTTTTTTTTGCTTCTTGCTGGTACGCTACCTGTTACCGCTTTCCTAGTAAAGGCTAGACTGGGTAACTACTACATAAATGCAAGCGGGACACACGGCAAGTGAACATTCTTGTTTTTGAAACTGTACGAAATGCATTTTTAGCCTATTTTGTCATTGTATGAACATTATACAGTATACCCACGCAGTATTCTTAACACAACATACTGTTTTCAGTAAAATATTTTTTGTCGAACGAGTACACTCCAAAATAACTACAAAAAGTACAATATAGTAAATACATAAACCAGTAACATAATTGTTTTCTATCATTATGAGGTATTATGTATTTCATATCCTCCATCTTATGGGACCACCATCGTACATGCAGTCCACTGTCGACCGAAACATTGTTATGCGGTGCATGACTGTGTACAGTATCAGTATATGCACAGTATGCTGTGAAACCAATACCTTCTGTTTCTCCCTGTAGTCTTCACCTTCAAAATTGTACAAACTGGTCTCTGCTCCCCCGATATCAACAGTGAAGTTTCTCAGTGAACTCTCTCCAAGTTTCTCCAAGCGCTCATTCATTTCAGCCGTCTGTAGGAAAATTAGGCACTGAAAAACTCTACAGAAGAGCTTAACTGAGCAAATGCAGAATTCACTGCAGGTATTTTCCTTCAATCGATGAGTTATGCATGTTTTACCTTCTTTTCACCCCTCTCTACTATAGTAGTGATGTCCTCATCTGTCAGCTCACTGTCTTTGGAGGCAAACACATGGGTGGCTCCATGACGGATCATCTGCAGCATTTCATCCTTGGCCAGCTTGTTGGACTGCTGATCAATCAGTCTTCCTGCACACGGTTACAGTTTTTTTGGGTGAAGAATAGAATAAATATATTAACAAAAGTGTATGTAATCAATTTAATGAAATTTAACTTTACAATCTTGGGCATGACTTTACATTTTGACAAATGTTCGTAGTTCAGGTCCATAGAGTAAAAATCCAGGCCAAGATTTTGTTTCAACCAGCCACTTGTGCATAGTGAGTCACAGGCATAAAATGCTCAACTGGTGGGTTGAAACAAAATCTTGGTCTGGATTTTTACTTTATGGACCTGAGCTACCTACCACTGAATATTTGTAATATAAAATACCTTGCTGTATGACAATGGAATCAAGTCTGAGTTTCATCTCAGCCCTCTCTACAATTCTTTCTTCAACTGTATTTTCAGTGATGAGGCGAAAAACTCTCACTGGTTTCTTCTGACCAATCCGGTGAGCACGGTCCTCAAAAAAAAAAAAAAAACCAGCCTTCAGCCATGTCTTCAAAGATATTTTAAACTGGCTGAAACTTGTACAGTCTCTAATATGAACTGGAATTGAATTCCATTTTTCTACTACACTAACAGAGAAAGCTCAAATAACAATCACATAACAATCACCTCTCGTAGACGACCTAGAGACTCTTAATTTATCTCTGCAAAGTAATATACATGGTTTGAGAGGTGGCGGTGCAAGGTCACGAACAAGTTTATACATCAAGCACATATCAGCAAAACAAATAAATATGAATATTTTATGAATTCTATCTAAAACACTGCAAGAACACTCACCATTGCTTGCAGGTCAACTTGTGGGTTCCAGTCTGAGTCATAGAGAATGACGACATCTGCTGTTGCCAAGTTAATGCCAAGTCCTCCTGCCCTGGTGCTCAACATGAAAATAAACTTTGTGCTGTTTGGAGCATTGTAGGCTTCGATTGCTTGCTGTCAGAATTTTCCAGAAAAACACAGAATACCATTGACTAGTCATTATTCAAGCTTATAAATACATGTTAAACAATGACTGTTTGGCAGTGATAATTATGGGTATTTGAAATGTTTAACTTAATGTTCACTGAGATATATATTATTGGAATATATATTATGGGATTATATTAGAATGGGGTATATATTAGGATATGAAAACATTATCAGAATAAAGTGCTTTCAACCTCTCTTGATTCATGCGGGGTGTTTCCGTCAAGGCGACAGTACTCATAACCTCTCCACATGCAATAGTCTTCAAGGATATCAAGGACTCTGGTCATCTGACTAAAGATGAGAACTCTGGAACCTATCAACCATCCAAAATCAATTACTAAACAAGTACAACATAACGGATGAGCAAGAGTACTACAGTGATCCCCCGCTATATCGCGGCTCAGCTATCGCGCCCCCGCAATATCGCAGATTTTCCCCCGCCGCATCACAGCTCTCTGCGTATCAAGGACCTTGTTTGTGGTCCGATTGTTGTGAGCAAACTTTTTGTGAATTATGTTACTCATATCCTTAGCCCGACATCCACATATCATATGTGTTCATAGAGTGTGTTTTAATAAGTTTATATGTGTTTGTATAGTCTTTCCATATCGCAGATTTTCACCTATCACTTTTAAAGCGTGTTTGGAGGGGGGGGTATTTTAAGGCTTAAATTATAAAAGAAAAGTTTATTTATATGGTCTTTCTATATCGCGGATTTTCACCTATCGCTGATGGGTCTGGAATGTAACTTCCGTGATAGGTGGGGGATCACTGTACTTCAAAATCAGAGCCTTACAGAAGAAACAGAACAATCAACTGATAATATCCCATTTGGAGCGACACTAACATATATGTTACAAGTAAATGAAACAAATATACTTCCATATAAATTAATCATACAAAAATATAAAATGGGACACAGAAAATTTCCATAACAAATCTCAGGAGGTAATGCAGCTCGTGCTACAAAGTAATATACATTTCTTCAGTAACATCTTTGAAACTTAGCACATGTACAAGTGGCAAATGTAAAAACAGCTATGGAAAAAAATAAGAGACCACTCCGCATTTTTTAAGAATCTGCATTGTTAAATCCTGGTTTAATCTTGGTTCTGCTGACTGAGCGGCAGGTTTTTCCAGACTCAAAGTTTCCGAGACAGCAACTGACAAGCAGTACACAAGAACGATATGAAGCAGAAGACACTGGCAATGACCAAAAACCAGCCAGGTAGAGGGGAGAAGAGATATTCTAATGCCCGTGATGAACTTATCCTACAGCGTCTCATTAATCGGAGGATGGCTTCAAGTGACCTTCAAAAATGGAAAACATTAAGCGGTGGGAAATGCACTGCTAGGACTGATTTCAGGCTCCTAGAAACAGGACTCAAGTTCCATAATGCAAGGAAGAAGCCCTTCATTAATGAGAAACAGAGACGGACCAGGCTGCAGTTTGCATAAAGAAAATATATCACTCAGAAACGCATACCCAAAAATTGAGAAATGAATGAAACGAAAAATTGGTCTCCTAATTTTTTCCAGAGCTGTATGTATACGGGTTAAAAATACAAATATACGAAATATAATTTTATATTTTTGTATTTACCTTGTTCCTGGACTTTGGGTAGCAGTTTGTCGAGGACAACCATTTTACCACCGTTGGTGACAAGATGGGTGTCTGTAGTATACGGTGGGCCTGGTTCAGCTCCATCAAACAGATAAGGGTGATTGCAGCATTTTCGTAGCTGCATCAGGATATTTAGCAGCCGCATTTTATCCATCTTCCCCGCAGAGTTAAGAATGTCAATATCCTTCATCAAAATTCTGGTATACCTAAATGAAAAGTATAAATTAAAACAAAACAAGACTTATTCCTATAAATGGTTATAAAGTAGCACTATTTGAAAACGTAGTCAGAAATCAAAAAATGGATATCACTGTATTTGTTCTATCCCAAAAACCCTTTCCTGGAAAACTTGGAATAATCGAAGACTATAAATATATACACATCTACATGGTTTTATTTCATTATTCTCCTTTGCTCACATGGAGGAATTTAAATTGTTTTAATTATTTTTGAGTCTTCTAAAGTTTTGGTGGTTGGGTCACTTCTTCATCATAGATAAATAGTACCACAAACTAATTTTCCTTTTCACCAGTGTAATGTGTTGCTTCCTAAAACTATTCACCTAGTCACATGACTACAAGGCTTGGGGCAGCGAGTGGCTCAGGGGGCTACAAAAGCCTCTGTCCCTGCGGTCGGAAGGTGACCAGTTCGAGCACTAGGGCTCAGCAGAACAATCACATGTCCGTTGGCCCTTGACCTTCAGCTCCTGGGCTTCCACACCCAAGCTATGGAGAGCAAGATGGGGCAGGTGAAGAGAGGAATTGCAGTATACCTGCACTTGTGTTTGTACGAATAAAAATGATCTTATTTATTTAGCTGGTAAAAGGAACCATATCCCCACCCCTGCTTACCACGTACAAGGTTGATTGTTTTTCTAATTGCAGACAACTTTAATGAATTGTGGTTTTACAGAATTAGCATTTTCCCAGGGTTTTATTCAGTGGTACTCAGAATTAAATGTCTGTCTTTGAAAGATAAATGACTGAAGAAACTACTTTCATAACTGCACCGTAAGGCATTGTATCACAAGAATATATTTCAATGTGGCTGAGCATCTAAAAAAAGATCCTAATATCTAACTACACAGCAAAATTTTATTCATTATTTAAATAGCTTTCAAATACAAATGTGTTGGTCACTGTGAAATACATTAGAAGTTTATACATTTTTATAAATACCTGCCGTAAGTACACTGTTGCATGTGTTATATTGCTCCCCGAAACCATTTAAAGGTATATTTGAAAAATTAAAACAGTTCTAAGTCAAAAAAAACACCCACATAACCATATAAAACGTATTAGGTTTAACGATATATTAAATTAAATAAAATTAAGTAAATTAAATAGATTTTATTTAATTAGAGACGGGTCTAGACATTCGACTGGCATTTCATCAAGAAAATACTCCGGGATTCTGCTCGTTGTTGCGTGTAACAAATTTCAAGCCCCCTACAACCATGCACCATATAAGTGATTGAAACATCAATAGATGGGTATAGCACAACAAAACTGACATCACTGAAACATGCAAGAGAATTGTAATGTTGGAGTACTGGTGTACTATATGATTAAAAGTGAAGTTCATGAGAATCTGAGGAGTCTGTGTCAGCTGTTTTTTCCTTCTGGCGAAAAAGAAGATTGGATAAAGAGAGAAAAAACAGTACACAATGTAATATGACATGTAATGCTATATTACAATGTAATGTGCATCATTTGGAGACAGGACATGTAACAAAATGTATCAAAAGAAACACTAATGGGTTTCAGCAAGGGCGTTCGAAGCATTTTGAATGTGGGGGGGGACACAATGGCATAAAACTGATATTTAATGTTAAATGTGGGGTGGGTGCAAATGAATAATTACCAAATGTGGGGGGACACATCCCCCTCAGATTTAATGGCGGCGATGCCCACGGGTTTAAGCGTAACATTTATTAAATGTACCAATGGGAGGACTTTATCATTCATCTTGTGAATGACAAGTCATGTGACCATAGTGACTCATAACAAAGTCACCTGACTGTATCCATGATGCCATTATCAGAACACCAGCAAACCAATGTCCTCCTGAACTACGCTAAAACGGCAATCATAGTGAACTCCAGAATTATTGGCACCCTTCAAGAAAGTGACCAAACACATTTGATAAAATATAGATAATACATATAATGATTCTAATTTTACTCAAATGTTAGGGGAAATTGCTAACTATCCATTTAATGAAAATAACTTGTGCGAAAGTGTTGTTTTATGTTTGGAATAATTTATTCCGTCAGAAGAGTTTTTTGGCAAAACTATTCTCTTGAAGTATACTGTATATGAAACCAAAATAATTTGTGTCTTTGGAGAAAAAAAATTATTGATATTGCTTTTAGTATCTAGGAACTTTATTGATGTCTATGACTATTTCCTTTTTTATTGGGGTAAAAATATGAGGTAACGTAGGTAAAATCGTTTTGTGATCCATCAGCATGGATAAAATCAACTCAGGTGAGAAAAAAAAAACTGTTACGCTGCTAGACTGAAGAATGGCTACAAAAAATTAGCATTCAGTTAAAATTACCAATAAGCACATTCAGAGCTATAGTAAATAAGTTTGAAAGTCTGGGAACTGTTGAAAATTCGCTAAAAAGAGGGCACATCCATTTCAATGATGAGGATGTTAAGAGAAGGAAAGAGGAGCCCAAAGATCACAGTTTCACAATGGCAGCGTTTGGTTGAATCTTGGGATTTCACCATTTCAAAATCAACAGTGAGATGCCACTTCTACAACCAGGAACTTTTTGGATGAGTCTCATGAAAGAAGACCTTCCTGAGACCAAGGCACAAATCCCAGTGTCTGAACTTTGCCAAGCAACAGTGGAATTACAACTGGAGTCGTATGTTGTGGTCAGATGAGACAAAAAAAAGAGCTTTTTTGCCATGCACACTATCACCATTTTTGGCAAAAAGGAGACTGCATACAAAGACAGCACTTCATATCCACAGTAAAATAGGGTGGTGGCTCTTTGGGGCTGTTTTGTTTAGTAGTCTAAGGTCAGTAGCATAATGAATTCCTTTAAATACCTGAACCGTTTAGCCCAAAATCTGATTGCCCCTGCGAGAAGGCTACAACCGACTACTTCCAACTGACTGACTTCCAACAAGATAATGACCTGAAGCACACATCAAAACTGACAATTAAATAGTTGCAGCAACACAAAATCAAGGTTTTGCAGTGGTCCCTTCAGTCTCCAGAATTGAAGCCAATTTTCTCATAGCAATTTTTCAAATAAAATTACTAATCCTAGAGTTGATCGTTTCATATAAACTAGCAAAAATCATATCCGATATCCTGGCCATGTTCCTGCATAGGAGTGTACAGATGAGCATTAGAGCCATTTAAAAAGAGATTAAAGTGGAAATAAATTCTTGTGATTAAACTTGAAAGTTCTGAGACAAGATAAATCTTTGAAATTAAAGTAGGAAGTTTTGAGGTAAAAGCACAACTCCAAGCACAGCAGTTCCCAAAGTGGGGGTTTGAGAGATGATTTGCAACTGGTCGATTGTGATAATTCAACCAAGGGGGCCCCACGCTTGGCAAAATAAACCATCAGAAATCGGTAGCTCACACTGTATTAAAGGCTGGAGACCACTAACATAAATTTGGGGGGGGGGGGGGGGGGGGGGGGGGGGGGTGTTTTCGTGTTTTTTTTTTTGGTTGTGGGGGGGAAAATTGTTGAGGGGGTGGGGCCGACCAGCCCTCTTTTTTATGAGGACAAGGGC